>QANY01001571.1:2737571-2779842 GCA_003255025.1 Datisca glomerata
CCCCCCCCCCCCCCCCCCCTCGAAGACTCAGGTATACATATACCTATATATAAACAAAAGAGGTAGGCCTTCTCATCCCTAAGGAAATTATGCCAAAAATTGACCAAATACTAATTTAGGCATCGGAGACCCTTAAGCGAGGCAACCCTCGGGAGTTCCTCGCTCTTTGGATTCTTTGTTCGTATTTTACAGACGTTGAAGTCGTGAGATGCTCCAACCAGAAAGAATGACACATATAACATCACCATTGTAGGTTCCCCGGTCAAGAGATCCCTTATGTTTAGCATGGTAAACCAATATATGTACTTTTGTAGTTTTTGGCTAAAACACTTGGCTTATAGTCTCAGCCATATCTTTTAAATCACGCACAAGGGGGCTTTAGCATGAATATGAGGAGTTTTGGATATATATTTGCTATTTTTTTTATCTCTATACCATTATTGAAGTTAGCCATACATAGAAAATGGCTCGTATTTCTTCGAGGTTCAAAAAGAAGGGAAAGATATTGCTATAAACATACTTTCCCATGATGATTTCTACACTTCAATTTCTCATTAGAAGCTTCGCTCTCACAGTTTGTTCACTATTTTATTGGAAGATCCTCCTTCTGACCATTAATCAAGTCAGCAGGAATAAAGACTTATTTTCTAAAAGCGTTCTATTGCCCATAGCTACATTATTATGTTGGCAAGTGTTGTGACAAGTGTGGGACTTGAAGCTCGCTATGTTTTGTATGCTAAAAAAAGGTGGAGAGGACGCTTTAAGGCGTGAATAGTCCATGAAGTTTAGAAATTATCCATTGACACGTCACCAGCCACCCACCTTACTAGCTGAATCTAAGTCATCCCGACTTTATTACTTAATCTCCAAGCTAAATCATCGTGAGCGATTGAACTAAAAAGCTATCAAGTTATTGTTATGATTGGCCTGCCTCGTGCAATCAATGGTAATAAAAGAACAGTGACTCTACTCTAACATTATTTTTCTGCCTTGATGATATGCCAATCAGGGAAGCCTTGTAGGCCTCTACAATCATTAGATGGATAGTCCTAAACATATGACATACTATTATTTCTCCATGAGTTCTGTTGTGTGAACTTCGTTATAAGATGATAACCCCACATTGTCAAAAGTTCAAAGAAAAATGGATTAGCCCAACTACATGGTTACTTAAACATATCAATTAGGTAACCATATTCACGTAGATACAAAGGTAGGGATACTCACAATCACATTACCTTTTTAATATATGGAAATTCTAATAGCCCAGTAGCAGATGAATATCCCACAACCTATCTACTGGGACATGATATTGAGAAAGACTTGCCCATATATGATATTAAGGCGAACTTGCATGGATATGGTGATAAGATGAATTTGTCCAGATATGATACTGAGACAAACTTGCCAAGATGTGATGCTAAGGAGGATTTACCCAGATATGATACCGAAGCTAATTTTCCTGGATGTAATGCTAAGGGAGATTCATTGAGATGTGATACTGAGGCGGGCTCGACCAAATATAAATAGATTGTAATGTAAAAACAATACAATGGATAGTTATAAAATTGACTACTCTAAAGCCATTTTGAGTTTTCATTACACAATGTAAAGAGAATGCAGTGAATAGTTAAAGAAAAAATCGACTACACCAAAGCCATCCTGACCTGGCTAAGTAATGGAAAGAAAATGCAGTGGAAATCTAGGGCGTCGTTATTTGCTCAAAAGTCATAATACATTAGGAGATTATCACAACAATGCACTTGATAATACCATAAATATATTTGAGAACATGCAAACTCACGGACAACCTTTCCCTATATCTCATGACCAACTATATAGTCTTCGTCCAGTGCCTCCCAGCGTCCTTATCTTTTTGGACGCCCATACGAATGCGAGCAACTATTATACCAGTCGAATGATTCAATGACAACTCTTGTATTCATCTTTTGACTTAATGATAGGTCATGCAATCTTGCCAGAACATTCTCATAGAGTTGATTTCATACTTCAAAGAAAAGATAACATGATGACACTTTCATGATACAAAACATTGATAAGCCTTCAGAGCGGAAGGTACATGTAGCATACTAAACAATCAAGCCTTCATCATCCAAGGCATCACCTTACACTTATACCTTAGTAGTATCCTTGAGAATTTGTTGGGTTCCTGAAAAGAAGTTATTGTTATATGTGCTTCAACGTCACCTGGTTTCTCAGAATTCATTATGAAAAAGGTTTTTAACCTCCTCTAAGTTCATCTACAGTACCACTTAGAGAAAATTATTTTATCTTGGATCTACACACCCATGGTAATAGAAAAAATACAATGCTTGGTGCCTCAAGCAGAGTATTTGACGTCAATTATTGCCTTGGTGATGACAAAATCACCATAACAAGTGGGCTTAATGTTTGCCACTAAGTGCACTCGAGGTAACAAAAAATTACCACGTGGGTTCACTTTCGACTGTTGAGAAAAAATCACGCTAAGTGCACCGAGGTAATAACAAAATTACCATGTATGGTAACTTAGGATTGTTGAGCGAAAATCACCACTAAGTGCACCCGAGGTAACGTCAAAATTAATGAATCATGACTAGTTCATGGGCGGTATATAAAAAATTTTCAAACCAAACATTTAATCGATTTAAATACAATACCAAACCAATTAACATGCATAACAGTAAAAAACCTATCGAGAAAAGATAGAAATAATTTATACATTTTCAATTAATGGAGAATATCTGATTTGGTAGAATCTAATTCTCTATCTCACATTCTTCGATCTTGAGATTCATAGAGCTAGTAATTGATCTTCACACCAACAACCACTCATTAGAATCAGAAGAAAATATGTCAAGGATTTTTTGTAGGAATTGAGTGTGGGCTATCAACACAAGTGTGGAAGAGAAACTAAAATTTTTCTCTTCCTTGTAGGATTTCGGCGACAACAATGAGGAATGAGGAGAGAAACCTTTTCTGCTCTGATCAGGTTAGCTTAGAGATGCAATCCTTATATATTAATTATTGATTTTTTTCCATATACCCTTATATGATAAAATGCAAAAATCACCTTCTCCCTGCACTATGATGTGCAACTTTTACATCTGCCATAAAACCAAAATTGTGTCCAAATTCATCTGTCTAAATTGATGAATTAAATTGATCCCTATCAATTGATTAATAAATTAATTTTATTTAATAATTATCTAATAATTAAAAAAATAACAAAAATAATTAATTTGAACATTAATTTTGCTCTTCACTAACAGTGATGACACCCATCTCATATAAGTTCAGAAAGCGTACCTTGGTCTAACTATTATTGTTTCTCATTCCTGTCCTTATGAGCTACTCTTGTGACCAAATGGACCCATATGATCAAAGCTACGGGATTCAAATACCCAGCCAGTTTATCTCCATAAATTCCTAACATATTTAATCCTGACATTGTACGACTTCATTATAGGTCTGATGCCGAGTAAACTCTCGATTCATGCGCGCTACAGTTTTTGTTGGTGAAAATAAACATTTATATTTTATGGTCAACAGAATATTTATCGATATTATTATTGGAACATGTCCATAAAGAAATGTGCAAAAACTATTTATTTCTATTTAGTTATTTCTCAGACAATTGTAATACTGAATTATTTATGAATAAATTGAAAGTTTTATTTTAAATTAAAGTGTATTTATAAATTACTCAAGTTCTGAAACTATTGTCAATGAAAGCAGAGTGAAGACAGAAGCGTCTCCAGATGAACTCTTCTATAGTTCATAACAATATTCGCAGTCTTAGGATCGACTAGGCAATCGAATCCAATTATGACTGTTAGGTTGAACCGTTGTGTCAGTCTTAGGACATAAGAGTGGAGACCCAAATTTTTGACCTAGACATGTTATAAACATGTTGAATAGACCGGTAACAAATTAGTTTAGAGCCTAAAACCATTTAACTAGCTCTAAATCTAATTGTTACACCTTAAAGGTATTTTTGTAAATACTTTAATCCTGAGGTGAATACGTAACTTGACTTGGTTAGTTACAATCTTTGATATGCAAATGAGTGAGTTCTAATTGGCGCGCAACACCTCGGCTGTTGGGTTTGTAATTTAATTAAGTAAGAGTTGCGTGATTCACAGATATAAAAATTCATGGTTGGATTGCGAAAGCAACAATATCACCTTATGCTTTATTGATGTGTGAATGAAATGAGTCATTGAATAAGACTTGTGAATTGTATGAGAAAAATCATTATGATGTCTTTCTTATTTACAGTTAATAAAAGACAAGGAAATAATAACAAGAGGAGTAAAATGGTAATTTTATATTCTACTATTGTTACCGATATTCACGATGGTATTATGTTAAAATATTTTGTGGACCTTGAAAATAAATAGAGTTTATTTACACCAATTGAATCGAGAGTTGATTCTGCATCGAACCTATAGTAGAGTCGTACGATGTCAGGATTAAATAAGTTGGGAATTTATGGAGATAAATTCACCGGGTATTTGATTTTTAAACTTTGTTCATGTGAGTCCATTCAGTCTCAGAAATAGCTCAGAGAACAAGAATAGAAAAAAGAACTAAGTTGGACCAAAATGTGTTTTGGTGCCAAGGCATATTTCCTACACATATAGGTGATAGGTGATGTCACTTAAGTTAGTTAAGTGTAATTGTTGTATTGGATTAATTATTTATTTTTCTAATTAGTAGATATTTGTTAAATAAAATTTATTTATTTATTTATTGATAATGATCAATTATATTTATCAATTGGATTGATAAATTTTGATACATTTAAAACTCTAGAAGATCATGTAGGTTTTGGCAATAATAGATAATTAGGAGATATTTTAGAAATTTTATAATATATGAGTATATTTATAAATACCAAAAATTACTTTTTGATAAATATATAATAGCAATTTGATTGCATAGAGATAATAAGGATAAGATACAATTATTGTCATCAACACACAAAGAAGGAAGAGAAAAATGTTTTCTCCTCTCACTACTGTTACCGCCAAAATTAATCTAAAGAAGGGAGCTGATTTTTCTTCTTCAATCATTTTGAGATTTCACACTCAAATTGTGATGTAAAATTCTTCTGAGATATATTTTTGAAATTAATGGGTGACTGTTGGTGGACTAGTTCGCAAATCGTTCGTGGGAGATCAAGTTCATGATTTTGATCTTAAAGCTTGAAGAACATGAATAATACTCGAAGGACTTCCACCAGTTCAGAAATTCTTCGAGAAAGTAAAGGTGAAAATTATTTTCCTAAATCTATTCATTTTAATATCGTATTTGCATGATCAAACTAAATTTTGTTTTAAATTATCTAATATGATTAAATAAGTTAAATCAAAATTTTTTTGATATTCCACCCACAAACCATTCGTGGTTCAAATCTAATTTTCTTTAATTTTAAAATTGATCGATCACAGCAATTGGTATCAAAGCGTAGGTTTAAGATGATGCATGTACATAATTAAAATGAACATATCATGAATTTTATGGATATTGGCATATGTTTGTATGGTAGATTCAAAATTGTTTTGAATATATTTTGTGATTGAATCCCGAACTACTGGCTCTATGCGTTTTCTATTTAAAATTGATGTACGTCGAATTTGAGACATAGGGATTTATGTAATTTAATTATTACAATTGTTGTAAATTTTAAATTCATTGTTACCTCAAAATCGTCACTAGAAATCACTCGAAACTGCTACCGAGAAGTCCCCGGACAGCCACCGAGAAGACACCAAAAACGCTAATGTTCACGCTGGTACTATTCATGGGCGGTACGGTTCACTGGTGGTACTGTTCATGCGGTATTGTTAGCTGGTGGTACTGTTCATTGGCCGTTGCTGTCATTTGTTGTCCGTTGTACAGTAGAGTCCTGATCGGATTATGAAACTTACAAGTTTTGGAAACTCAGGATTTTAAGAAACCTAGGATTTTTGAAATATGATTTCGAAATAAATTTTAGTCCCTTATTTAATTTTAATTTAATTTGGTAAATTTTCAGCACTTGTATAAATGCAATTTTTTAACAATTGGTTTAAAAATAAATCAATTTACTAATTACTTGGTAACTTGTTTATCAAAGTAAAAATATGTTGGAGTTAAAATTATTAAATTGATAATTATTTTAAAAAAATGAGACTAATATTTTGTAAAGTATTACAAAATGGTGGGACAACATGGAGACGAAGGAACAAATTGCAGATGCCATAAAGATTAGTTCATAAATTAATTTGTAATTTATTTATTATTATTTTATGGGTTGTAATTTATTTATTATTCTTTATGAGCCAATAGGGAGGTTAATTTAAATGTATGATTTAATTTTAATCACGCATCATCATATAACATGCCATATAGATTAGGGATATGCCAATATCAAATTGACATGTAGCATGTACATGCATCATTGTACATTAATTGATCATGGTTATTATTTAACTACAATGTAAAATTATAACGGTTATGATTTTAAGTTGGGATTTAAAATTAATAATATATTTATAAGTGTCATCACTTTTTTCAAATTAATAAAAGACATATTTTTTGAAAAACAACCAAAAATTCAATTTTTTTTTCAAAAACTAAGTGGAGGGTCGTTTACATTGACACGTTCCCAATGTCTCCAAGAAAGGTTAGGACCTCCCATAGCGGTCCTCACTTAAATGTGAGAAATTTTGAAATCGTGTCGCTTTAAGTCATCGAATTGCTTCAGAAGCTAAGACTTCTTAAAGGAGTGGTGAGGTACAACCATCCCATAAACAGACTGTTAGTCCATAGCAACCTTTAAGAGTCGATGCGTTGGATAAACACTTAGACTGAAACACATTGGAATCCCCCTATAGGGGCTAGTCAATGGGGCCAAGGTGACCAAAACCATTAGTGATTGGTTAAGTTAGATGTGGTGACATTTGAGCGTTAAACAAACCAGATGAGTCTCGATGAGATAGGAGATAGTTTGGACTTCTTCTTCCCTCGATGAGACAAGCTATCATTTTTTATCGTAACATCATGGAGAAAATATTTTTTAATGAATTTTAAATATTTAGTAGTTGCATCATGCATCATACTTTCCCAATCAATTGAGCATTTATTTACATCATTTTATTTATTCTTTTCAGTAATCATGTCGATATCCCCTCTCTAAACTATTCTTAACGCGAACAAATTCATTGGTGAAAATTATGTGGATTGGAAATGAAATCTTGATATCATGCTGACGGTAGAAAAGCACAAATTCATGCTCGCTACCGCTTGTCCTCTTGAGCCTATTGCTGAATTGACTCAACAGAAAAAAGATGCTTATGCTTCTTGGCTGTGTTCAGGTGAGATCGGCAAATGTTACATCTTGGCATCTATGAGCAATGTGTTGTGACAACAGCATCAAAACTTTGAATATCCAAGCAAGAGGAGGTTATGAATACTTTATAACCTTCACTGACGACTACTCACATTTTCCTCATGTTTATCTAATGCATCTAAAGTCTGAAACCTTTGAAAAGTTTAAAGAATATAAGGCCTTAGTTGAAAAGCCATTAGAAAAATAAATCAAAACACTATGATCTGATCGTGGTGGAGAGTACTTACTAGGAGAGTTCGATGACTTTCTTAAAGAAGAAAGTATTCTTTCTTAGCTTACAGCACTTGGTATGTCACAACTAAATAGTGTGTTAGAGATAATGAATCGAACTTTGATTTATATGGTTAGATCCATGTTGAGTTACTCATCCCTCCTAGATTCGTTCTGAGGATATTCTTTACTAACAGCGGCATATATTCTTAACCAAGTTTCGTCAAAGACGATACCTGGTACACCATATGAAAGATTGTATCGGCAAAAGTCATTCATTCACCATTTTAGAACATGTTCTAAGATCGAAGACATGTAAGTTATCCAGTCGTTCAGAATTGTGCATGTTTGTAGGATATACTATGAGAACGAAGGCATATATCTTCTATAGTACGACTTACAATAAAACATTCATTAGCACGAATACTTGCTTTCTCAAAGAATATTATATTGAAAGTGTACAGCCAAGAAGCACAGTTGTGCTAGATGAATTATTGAGTGGGAGAACACTGACTCCCCAATCAAAAATCATTTATGATTCAATAATAGAAGAACCACAGTAAGAGCCAGAGGCTATGAAGCCTCAACGTAATGGGAGAGTTGTAAGACAATATGAAAGGTACATGTCCTATGGAGAAGCTTTGACAACTGAATGAGACAAGGACCTAGATGAACTAATCTCTTACTCGGAGGCCATGGCTGGTCCTAAAGCAAACTTATGGTAGGAAACCATGAACATTAAGATACATTCGATGTACTTGAATGGAGTCTAGAAACTTATAGATCTTCCTGAACAGATAAAACCTGTCAGATGCAAATGGATCTATAAGAAAAAAAGAGAGGTCCAGATGGGAATATAGAGACATTCAAAGATAGGTAGTAGCCAAGGAATGTATAGATTATGAGGATACCTTCTCACCTATAGCCATGCTTAAATCTATATGATTCCTTGTGTCTATTGTTGTTACCCTTGATTATGAAATCTGACAAATGGACGTCAAGACTGCCTTTCTGACTGGCATCTTGAAAAGCACATCTATATGGCTCAACCACACAGGTTCATGGAGAAAGGCCAAGAGGGAAAAGTTTGCGAACTGAAGAAGTCCATTTATGGACTTAAGCAAGCGTCACGGTCGTGGAATATTAGATTCGACAACATTGTTAAGAACTATGGTTTTGAATAGTTAGTGGATGAACCCTGTGTGTATAATTTGATACACGAAGGGGGTTTTTCTAGTCTTGTATATAGATGATATTCTACTCATTGGTATTGATGTAGGAAAACTGTATGATGTCAAGTTTTGGCTTGCAAATCAATTTGACATAAAGGATCTTGGAGAAGCTGCATATGTCTTAGGTATTCAGATCCTTCGAGATCGAAAGAACAGAAAATTGACACTTTCTCAAGCATCTTATTTGATTGATAAGGTGTTGGATCGCTTCAATATGCAAAACTCTAAGAAGAGATTTATTCCCTTTAGACATGGAGACTCTCTAAGGAGCTCTCAAGACTCCTCAAGAAGAGGAAGACATGAGAAGGATACCCTATGCCTCAGTCGTAGGAAGTCTCATCTACGCGATGCTTTTCACTAGACCTGATATTTGCTATGATGTGGGCGTAGTAAGTCATTTCCTATCTAATCCTGGAATCGAGCATTGAAATATCGCCAAGCATATCCTTAAGTATCTTAGGAGAACAAGGAATTACATGCTTGTATATTCAGTTAGTGAATTGAATATGATGGGGTACACAAATTCTGATTTTCAAGATTATAAGGACTCTAGGAGGTCCACTTCAAGATTGGTGTTCATCCTGAACAATGGAGCAGTTGTTTGAAGAAGTATCAAGCAATCTTGCATTGCTGATTCTACCACGGAAGCTAAATATCTTCTTGAGGACTCTAGAAGTTGTTCCAGACGCTGACAAGCCCATGACACTTTATTGTGATAATAGTAGGGCTATAGCAAATTCGAAGGAACCTAGAAGCCATAAGAGATCCAAACACATATAACGTAAGTATCACTTGATTAGACAGATTGTTCAGCGTGGATACGTTGTGGTTACGCATATTTCGATGATCAACAGCCTGACAGATCAATACACAAAGACTTTAAGCGGTAAATTTTTTTATGGTCATCTAGAGGACTTAGGGATAAGAGATTGTACACGCCTACTTTAATCTAAGTGGGAGAATTTTGAAATATATCGATGAAGTAGCGTGTAATAAATATTTCTTTGTATTTAGTAATTTCTCAAACATTTGTATTACTTAATTTTTTTTGAATAAATTGAAAGTTTTATTTTAAATTAAAGCGTGTTTATAAATTACTCAAGTCCTGGAACTATTGTCAACGAAAGCAGAGTGAAGACAGAAGCGTCTCCGGATGAACTCTTCTGAAATATTTCAGAACGATATTCACTGTCTTATTATCGACTAGGCAATCGAATCTGATTACAACTGTTAGGTTGAACAGTTGGATGTCAGTCTTGGGACATAAGAGTGGAGACTCAAATGGTTAACCTAGACATGTTATGAACATGTTGAATAGACCGGTAACAATTTAGTTTAAAGCCCAAAGTCGTTTAACTAGATCTAAATCTCATTGTTAGACCTTAAGGGTATTTTCATAATTACATTAATCTTGAGGTGAATACGTAACTTGACTTGGTTAGTTGCAATGTTTGATATGTCGAATGAGCGAATTCAAATTGGTGGGCAATACCTCGGCTGTTGGGATTGTAATTTAATTAAGTAGGAGTTGCGTGATTCACAGATATGAAAATTCGTGGTAGGATTGCGAAAATAACAATACTACCGTATACTTTATTGATGAGTGTGTGAACAAATTAACTAGGTCAAATATTCTATGAAATGAGTCATTGAATAAGACTTGTGAATTGTACGAAACAATTCACTATAATGTCTTTCTTATCAACACTCAATAAGGAGTTAAGAAAATAATAACAACATGGGTAAAATGATAATTTTATATTCCACTCTTGTTAGTGATATTCACGATGGATATTATATTAAAATACTATGTGGACCATGAAAAAAAATAGAGTTTATTTACACTAACAGAAAATATTGCTCGCATGAATTGAGAGTTGATTCGGCATCGAACCTATAGTGGAGTAGTACGATGTAGAATTAAATAAGTTGGGAATTTATGGAGATAAATTCACCGGGTATTTAAATCCTTAACTTTTTTCATGTGGGTCCATTCGATCTCAGAAATAGCTTAGAGAATAAGAATAAAAAAGGAACTAAGTCGGACCAAAATGTGTTTTGGTGCCAAGGCATATTTTCTACACCTATAGGTGATAGGTGATGTCACTCAAGTTAGATAAGTGTTATTGTGTACTGAATTAATTATTTATTATTTTCTAATTATTAGATAATTAGTTAAATAAAATTAATTAATTAATTGATAATGATCAATTATATTTATCAATTGGATTCATGAATTTCGATACAATTAAAACTCTATGAGCTCATGTAATTTTTGGCAATAATTGATAATTAGGGAAATTTTCAAAAAAATTATAATATACGAGTATATTTGTAAATACCAAAAATTATCATTTAGTAAATATCTAATAGCAATTTGATTGCCTAGAGATAATGAGGATAAGATACAATTATTGTTATCAACACACTAAAAAGGAAGAGAAAAATATTTTCTCCTCTTATTACTGTTGCCGTCGAAATTAATCTGAAGAAGGGAAGATTTGATTTGTCTTCTTCAATCATTTTGAGAGCCCACACTCAAATTCCTACGTAAAATTTTTCAGAAATTAATTGTCGGTTATTGGTCGACTAATTCGTAAATCGTTCGTGGAAGATCAAATTTGAGATTTTTTATCTTAAAGCTTCAAGAATACGAAAAATTCTCGAGGGAGTTCCATCAGTTCAGGAATTCTCCTATACATAGTAAAGGTGAAAAATCATTTTCTCTTAATCTATTCGTTTAAATATCGTATATGCATGATCAAACTAAAATTGATTTTAAATTATTTAATATGATTAAATAAGTTAAATAAAATAAAATTTGATATTCGACCCATGAACCATACGTGGTTCAAATCTAATTTTTTTTAACTTTAAAACTGATTGATCCTAGCAATTATCCTTCGTAAATATCAGTAACAAGAGTGAGATGTAAATTATCATTTTACCCATCTAGTTCTTATTTCCTTAACGCTTTTATTGAATGTGAATAATAAAGATATATCAGTGACGTGTCTCATACAAATCAACATGTCTTATTTAATGACTCATGTCATCGAGTATCTGGCCTAGTTTATTTATTCACATACTCATCAATAAAACATAATGCGATATTGTTACTTTTGCAATCTTACCATGAAGTCCATATCTGTGAATCACGCAACTCCGACATAGTTGAATCACGGTCCCAACAGTCAAAGTATTGTTTGGCAATTCAAACTCACTCCTTTGGCGTATCAAAGATCGCAATTAACTAAGTCAAGTTTCGTATTCACCTCAGGATCAAGGTAATTACGAAAGTACTCTAAGGTGTGACAATTAGATTTATAACTAGATAAATGGTTTTGCTCTAAACTAATTGGTTACTGGTATATTCAACATGTTCCATAACATATCTAGGTCAACTGTTAGAGGCTCCACTCCCACGCCTTGAGACTGGCATCCTTTGGTTCAACCTAACAGTCATAATTGGATTCGATTGCTCAGTCGATCGTAAGACAACGAACAACATTCTAAACTATGTCAGAAGAGTTTTTCTAGAAGACTACTCGATATTCACTCTTCTTACGTTGATAATAGTTTTAGGATTTAAGTAAATTACAAAAACATTTTAATTAAAAGAAACTTTCAATTTATTCATAAAATTCAGTAATATAAAAATGTCAAAGAAATAATTGTTTACTCATAAATAGTTATCAACCTATTTTATGACATAATTCTAACACTCTCGTACTTAGACTAAAGTATGCGTGTACAATCTCGTATCCCTATGCCCTCCAGATGACCATCAAAGGCTTTACTGCTTAAATTTTTTGTGAATGGATTTGTCAAGTTGTTAACTGTCGATATGTTTGTTACTTGAACGTCTCCTCACTGAACTATCTCTCTCATGAGGTGGTACTTCCACTCTATGTGTTTGGATCTTTTATGGCTTCTCGATTTTTTCAAATTTTCTAAAGCCCCACTGCTGCCACAATAAAGTGTCAGCATCTAGAACGATTCCAGAGTCTTTAGGAAATTGTTAAGCTAGACAGCCTCCTTTGCAGCTTCACAAGCCACCATATACTCAGCTTCCCAGGTAAATCACTAACGCAAGATTACTTTATACTTCTCTATACCATTGTTCCACTATTCAGGATGAACACCGATCCTAAAGTGGACCTCCTAGAATCCTTGTCCGCTTGGAAATCTAAGTTAGTGTAACCCGGTCATATTTAGGTCAGTACTTGAATACACAAGCATATAGTTTCTCGTTCTCCTAAGATACTTGAGGATATGCTTGGCAGTATTTCAATGCACGAGTCCAAGTTAAGATTGAAAATTACTTATCACGCCTACAACGTAGAAAATATGTGGCCTAGTGTAGAGCATTCCATACATAATACTCCCTAAGGTTGAGGTATAGGGAATCTTTCTCATGTCTTCTTCTTCTTGAGGAATCTTGAGAGACTGCTCCTTAGGGAGGCTGACTCCATGCCTAAAGAGAAGATATCTTTTGTTAGAGTCTTGCATACTAAAGTGATCCATCACCATATCAATATAAGATTCTTGGGATAATGTCAACCGTATGTTCTTTCGATCCCAAAAGATGTGAATACTAGAACAAAGGAAGCTTCTCCAAGATCTTTCATATCAAATTGCTTTGCAAACCAGATTTTGACATCAGATAATTTTCCTACATCATTCCCAATGAGCAGTATATCGTCTACGTATAAGATCAGAAAAATCACCTTTCATTCATGTATCTACTTATACGCACACGGTTCATCCACCAACTTATCAAAACTGAAGTTCTTGACAGTTTCGTCGAATCTAATATTCTATAAATGGACTTCAGCAGTTCAAAAACCTTGCCCTCTTGGCCTTTCTTCATGAGCTTATTTGGTTGAGCCATATAAATGTGTTGTTCAAGATTGCCATTTAGAAAAAGCAGTCTTTACATCCATCTACCAGATTTCATAATTGATGGCAACAACAATGGACATGAGGATTCGGATGGAGTTAAGCATAGCCACTGGTGAGAAGGTATCCTCATAGTCAATACCTTCCTTTTGGGTGTAGCCCTTAGCCACAAACTTGGCTTTGAATATATCCACATTTCTATCTGGACCTATCTATTTCTTATAGATCAATTTACACCCTATAGGTTTTACCCATTCGGGAGGATCTACAAGCTTCTAGATCTCTGTTCGAGTACATCAATTGTATCTTGACATTCATGGGATCTTGCCATAGATTTGCTTCAGGAACAACCATGGGTTACGAGTTGGAAATAGGTTGATCATGATCCTTATCTAATACTATTGTTAAAGCATTTCCAAAAGACATGTACATGTTAGGTTGTCTCACAACCCTCCTACTGCATCGAGACTTCGTAAGCTCTGGCTCATTTTGTGGTTCTTCCATTATTGAATCAAGAAGAAGTCTTGATTGGAGAGTCAGTATCCTCTCACTTAATAATTACTCTAGCACAGAGGTTTCTCTGCTTCACACTTCTTATATAGTCCTCCTCTAGAAAATGCGCATTCATGCTCACGAATGTTTTACTATCGGTTGGACTATAAAAGATGTATCCCTTCATTCATTAGGATATCTTACAAACAAGCATAATTATGATCGACTGATCAAATTGCATGTCTTCAGTCTCAGCACGTGTGCCAGGCATCCCCATATCCTAGGGAGGCTTATGGATGGCTTTCATCCACTCCATCTTTCATATGGTGTACTAGGAACCGTCTTTGACGCAACTTGGTTCAGAATATATGTCGTTGTTTTCAAGGCATATTCTCAGAATGAATCTGAAAGGGATGAGTAACTCATCATAGATCTAACCATATTCAACAGAATTCGATTCATTCTATCTGACACACCATTCTATTACGGAGTGTCAGGTGTTGTAAGCTGAGATATATACCTTCTTCCTTAAGATAGTCTTCGAACTCTCATAGCAAGTATTATCCACCACGATCGGATCATAGTGTATTGATTTATTTCTCTAATTGCTTCTCAACCATAGCCTTGTATTCTTTAAAGCTTTCAAAGGTTTCAGACTTTAGGCGCATTAGATAAACATGTCCAAAACGTCATTAGCATCTATGAAGGTTACAAACTATTCATAACCTCCTCTTGCTTGGATATTCAACGGCCCGTATAGATCAATATACAAGTTTGAGGCATTAGGTGACATTTTCACCCTTCGTTGAAAAGGGTCCCTTGGTCATTTTACTTTCTATGCAGGATTCGCATGTGGGTAGTGATCCCACTATTCAGCATGCTAGAGTTTCCAAAACCCTAAGTGTCACCCCCTAGGGTTTCCTAAACCCTAGTGATGGTGTGGCTTACAGCGTAAGGTGTGGCGGATGGAAACGGCAAGCGGTGGCTTGCGGTAGTGAACAGTGGCATGGGACGACGTAGTGAATGGCGGCTTCGAACGGTGGATTCTCAGGATTCGTGCAATGTCAGATTTACATGAAATGTAACGATGCAACTCTTTACAAAATATAAATTACATAAAACCCTATCCCACAATTTCGGCATACATCAATTCTAAAACTAAAAAAATAATACCTAGAGCCAATCCATTGGGATACATTCATAAAACACATTCAAACATACTTTGAATCTACCATACCAAAATATATGCTCATATCAGCATATTCATCCATTCATACGTTTAGATACATAATATGCATTTCAAAAACCATAAGCTTTGATACCAGTTGTTGGATCGGGTTTTTGATTTTACAGGCAATTATTAAACCATGATTAGTTCATGGGCGGAATATCAAAAAATTTCAAACCAAACATTTAATCTAATTAAATATAATAACAAACATGTGAACATGCATGACGATAAAAATGTAACGAGAAAAGATAGAAACAATTTATACATTTTCAATTCATGGAGATTATCTTAATCGGTTGGATCCAATTCTCTATCTCACGTTTTTCGTTCTTGAGATTCACAGAGCTATGGATTGATCTTCACACCAACAACCACTCGTTAGAGTCAGAAGTAAATCGGTCAAAGATTTGTGTAAGAATTGAGTGTGGGATCTCAAAATAATTGTGGAAAAGAAAACAATTTTTTTCCTCTTCCCTGTAGGATTTCCGCGCCAACAATGAGGAAGGAGGAGAGAAACCTTTACTGCTCTTATTAATACTTAGGTTAGGTTAGATTAGAGATGCAGCCCTTATATATTAATTACAGAATTTAACAATATACCTTTATATGATAAAAACTGAAAATCATCTTCTTCTTGCGTTGTGATGTGCGATTTTTACATCTCCCCTAGAACCAAAATTATGTCTAAATTCATCAGTCCAAATTTTTTATTCAAGTTCTCACAAAATCCAAATGCATCTGCTTAAAAGTCCAATTCTTTTTTTATTTAACTTAAGACAAGAAAAATGACTGATTTTTTCATTGTGCAACGAACAATCAATGTATGATATTCTAAATCCTCATTACTAATGGAATTGAAATGATCTCAGGATTGATCAGAAGATCCTTTCAATTGGCAAAATTCAAAGTTAGAAATAGATAAAAAAAATAAACATATCTGAATTAGATTGATCCATATCAATTAATTAATTTATTTCTTTTATTTACTAATTATCAAATAATTAAAAATGAAAAAATAATAAATTTGAACATTAATTTTCTCTTCACTAATATAGTAATGACACACATCTCATATGGGTTCGAGAAGTGTACATTGATCCAAAACACGCTTTTGGTCCAACAATTGTTGTGTCTCATTCATGTCCTTATGAGCTACTACTAAGCCTGATATAAAATTGTTGTGTCTCTCTAGTTATTATTTACTTAACTCATTTATTGACTGTGAATAAGAAAGACATATCACTGAAGTGTCTCATATAGATCACCATGTCTTATTCAATGACTCATGTCATTGAGTACCAGGCTCGGTTTATTTTCATACATTCATCAATAAATCATAAGATGATATTATTGCTTTTACAATCTTATAACGAATTCTATATTTGTGAATCACGCAATTCTAACATAGTTGAATCACGGTCCCAACAACCAATGTATTGTTTGGCAATTCAAACTCACTCCTTTTGCGTATCAAAGATCGCAAGTACCTAAGTCAAGTTTCGTATTCACCTTAGGATTAAGGTAATTATGAAAATACCCTTGAGGTGTAACAATTAGATTTATAGCTAGATAAACGACTTTGCTCCATACTAATTGGATACTGGTATATTAAGCATGTTCCATAACATGTCTAGGTTAACCGTTAGAGTCTCCACTCCTAGGCCCCAAGACCGGCATCATTTGATTCAACCTAACAGTCATAATTGGATTCGATTGCTTACTCGATCCTAAGATTGCAAACAACTATTTACCCATAAATAGTTATTACACCATACTTTATCGACATAATTCCAACATGGGTGACTTAGTACTGAAAGGAAATCATCGCTAAGTGTGCCAATGACGGGTGGATTAGGTATTCACCATATATGAGCCTTCTTTGGCTAATCACATTATTTTCATAAATATGCACATCCTTAGGAAATATCATGTAGGTTGCTATATATTTATGCCTTCAAAATCTGAATCACCTGAGGGTGACAAACCCTCAGAACAGGCTTCTTGGCTATTATCGAACGGATCTTATGTAAGTCTTCACCCTTCTAGCAAGGAGTATAAGTTATACATATCACCTGAGGGAGACAAGCCCTCGGGGCGGGCATATTGGCTATCATCAAAAGAATAACTAATAGGTAACAATATTTTAGTTGCTTAGGACAAGTCCTTCCTATACTATTATGTTTATCACTGGATGTGCATCTATGCTTACTTATTTGGAATCTTTCCAAATGATTTCACTGAATGCGATTTAACTCTACTAGTTGAGATTAAGAACGCATTATTAAGCATTGTCATTCCCGCACAAATACATTGGCCATGACATGCACCTACCCGATTCCATATATCATCATGACACATGAATTTTCAAAATATGTTGCAAACACGCACTTATTACATCAACTATCATACATATCTAATTGCACTAACATCATATTTGAAAGCTCATGTTTCCAATTTACGCATTATGGCATATGCTCCTAGTAGGTGTATTCACCTCGAGTCATTTCTTGATGAGTTCCGCCCTGGTTAGTTTCCTCTTGGGTAAGATGATGATATTATGCTGCATTGGTCAAGCTTCTCATTGATCAAGCTCCTCTTTGGTGAGTTCTCCTTTGATAATTTCTTTTAGATCATTAATATCAAAAGGTGATTGTGCATTTATTCACAACTGTGATGAACTATCTCCAATAATATTAAATATAAACACATCATTAAGCTTTATCTATCATATACAAGCATGATATGGTCATAACGATGTCGCTTGGCTCTATTCATTGTCATGATACATGGGTATTTAAAAATACATTGTGAACATGCATATGATAAATTTATTATCATGTATATTCTCTCAGACTAACATTGAACATAAGGCTGCACATTGCTAGTATATATATACTTTTTACATAGTCATTCTTCAGTAATTTCGCTATGATTAGACTCTTTATTTGGAGACGCCCTTGCATCTCTAGTCTAGGCTAAATGAAAATAATGTGTACATCGACACACCCATTTGGGGGCTACAATGACAAGATGGAGCCTACATGATTGATTCGGGGAAGAAACATCCACTATTATGTGAGTTTTCCCGATCACCAGTGACGGGACAACGCGTGTCACCACGATGAGAAACTGAGCCAAGAAACTTCTAAAAGATTGATTCTAAAATTTCCAGGCACAAAAAAGCAACCAGTTGCATATGTAAGGTTTCACTTACTTGATCACCTGGTAAAGAGGTTACAGAATAGAATCTCTTCAAACAGATAATACTACGCTTTACATCACGATACGGTTGTAAATTAAAAAACTAATACTATAGTGCAGAGACGGGTAAGACCTCCACAAAATACCCTAGGGGTTACTAAGAATTCTAAATTTCTTCCTAACAGTATTATAATACTTCAAAGTTTCAACTACTAAAATTTTATAACCATATGATGTCGTTTAGGTTATCGAAACGTGAAAACTAGACTATCACAAAACTGTTTTTCAGTTAGAGCAATAATGTTCGAAAAAAAATATTTTAGTATGAAAAGCTTGTCCAAAAACTCTAAATCTCTACAGGATTGTCCGAGATACACTAAACATGTATTCTAAAGTAAAAGTTTTAAGTTAAATCCATTAGATTTTTACACAGTAATAACCCTAAAACTTAAATATCAACGGTCTGGCTTTTCTATATTAACCAATGACTTCCAAAAATTCTAAAAAATCACATAGATCTACTTCTTCCCTAATTTTTGTACGGTAACAACTTCAACATGTTAAGAATACTTCATAAATTTTTGGATTCAATTATCAATGTTTGAGTTCTGAGACATTTATTGATTCTATAGTGCATTGTGTGAATCCGAATATTCCACTTTTGTGAAGAAAAAAAAACTAAATCTTTCTATTACCAATACTCACCCACTCGAAATCTTTCTAAAAGATATATAAAATTGATATTTGTTCTTAATTAAGTTTTTTCCAAATTTATTCTCTGAAGTCATGCAAATCAAGAAACAATAATATTTACTTCTAAGAGATGGTAACTTTAAACTTACCCGTTAGCTTGATCCGAAATAAATCAGACTCAAAGACTTTCTCACAGCCATGGTCGACCAATGGTGAAGAAAAGCTTCTCCCTCTTTAGTTTCTAGGGTTTTTCGGTGAGGGGAAAGAGGGAGAGAGATTGCCGGAATGGGAGAAGGAGAGAGGGGGTCCGAAAATTCTCACTCAAATATTATATATATAGACACAAACGTGTGTGTGTTGAGGCCTTGAATGTATGGAACCTTAACAGCAATGGCATTCTAAAACTCTGAAGGTAGCAAGCAGAGAAAAAATATACATAATTAAAAAGAATAAAGAATAAAGAAAAGAAGGAACTTTAATCACGAATTGCGATGATTGATTTACTAATATAATAAATGACAACCTAATTAATCAACCTGGATTCGTATATAAAACATCAATTAAAAGAATTCGACAAATATAAATAATAAGAATAAGGATTAGGACAGAATCACTATGCTAATCATCTTTATCAACCAAGGATTCATAATGTTGATGAACAAGTATTTGAATTTGATTTTCAAATTTTGCCTTCTTCCTACGAAAGTTATACTCGGCCATCTTCATAGTTGCCCATTCATTCTCCAATTTCTTCAGCAAGCTCTCTTCTATTGGACTTGGATTTAGACCTAGTTTATTCTTGATGTAATTAAGGAACTGATCCGTATAGAACTTTCCTTCACTTTCTATAAGCGGCCAAAGCCCATCACCTCCGCCACTAGTGCCAACGCCAATGCCACAACTATTGTTACTAGAGGAAGCTTTCCATATCTTGGATGATAAGTCATAGAGCTGGTGGTCGTGAGGACTAGAAAAAGAAATAAACTTGCTGTTGTTCAACTCTACATCCTTTTCTTTCTTATGGTAATTTCTCTTCAGCAGACTCAATTTCTCCGATACTTGACTACTACTACTTACTTTTATTGTAAGTGAGTCCTTTATGTGATGATGAAATCCTTCAGAGTCATAAGCATGCTTTGAAGTGTAGTCGAGATAGCCACTTAACAGCGTAATCTCGTCCTTCTCACTCCAAAACTCTTGAACTTTCCTCTCATAATGATGATGATCTTGACAGTTGATTTCCGACTTCCTATCTTTCTTCTTCTTTTTCTTCTTGTTTGAATCAGTTTTGTTGATGGTCTCAATCTCAGCCGGCTTTGTCTTTCTAGGACGTTTGAAGCTTGAATCGTTCTGATTATGATTATCTGGAACCTGATCAGAATCAATATCATCTGACATATACAGCAACTCTGCCGTGTTTTCATCTTCTGATCCATCCTCAACAGAATCAGTTGCTGCAAGGTTTTCTAAGGATGGACTATTTGATGCCATTATAACTAACAAATTGCTAGTTAGAGAACAACACACGAAAAAAAAAAGAAAAAGAAAGAAAGAATACGAGATTGATAGAATTTTAATAGTTGTGAAGTAGGCAACACAACGTTTAGAGCAAAGGACGTGTAAATAAAACGGAATAGGAAGAAACAATGAGAAAGAAGGAAACAAATAAAACCTAATTTTTCTATAGTCCCATTAATTATTTCAAGATGGAAATCTAAATAATCTAAATTATTGGAAAATGCTGATTTGTTGGCCTTGATTTAATGAAAAAATTAATACTGGAAAAAATGATTCTTTTTCCATAAATATATAATCAAGTATCCAACTTTGGAATTATATTATTGGCAAGAGAGTGAATCGGGGATTATTGTTTAGCACGATGAAAATATTGATTGGGGATTTATAATTACAATTTACTCCTTAAATATTTGAAAACCTCCACTTTACCCCCTCCCGATCAATATCCTTCATGTAGTCTCATTTATTAAGAAAGTTGAAAAGGATCTTACGTGATATCTCTGTTTGTGCATTTTAGGTGTAGGGGTTTTAATAGAAAATAGGCTGTACAATCACATCGAATGAGAGCCAAGTTTGGCTAGACAATGGGCCATGAGATTATAAGCACTACAGGGGACTGAAGAAGTCCATCCACTGCCCACGCCATGAAAGACGTGTGAAAGTTACGAAGAAGAAAATGATGCCATCAAAAACAGATTCCAATCACGTCATCCCGGAGATGTCAGGGAACTGAGATGCCAGATGACGAATATGGGTGGTTACAATGTTCAATTAGTGATACGAAAAGAGTTGTTCGCTACTGATTTAAATGTAAACAACGGTCGTTTCTCCATACCATGTAACCAAACGAATACGGATTATCTAAAGATGAACGAGAAGAGTATCTTAGAGCAACATGTCACCAGAACCCGGATGCACGGAATCGATGTCTTGGTCTTTGATATGTGTTTTCCAGAGTTCACTCTTACTTTGAAGAAAAGGAAGATGACCTCAAATTTCGTCTATAATTTGAACAAAAATTAGAACTCTCTCGTGATAAAAGAATAAACTTAAGGCACATGATATTATACAGTTGTGGTCCATCCGGGTTCCACAAGTTGATCATGATCGAGACATTCTTTGTTTTGCACTTGTGAAATCTGGGTTACTTGAGTACCTCATCCTCGAGTGCAAGGAGATCTCATCCTCGGATACTTGAGTACCTCGTCGTAGGGTACTTGGGTACCTTGTCTTGGAATACTTGAATACTTCATCCTTGAGTGCGTGGGTATCTCATTATTGGATGCAAGATGACCTCATCATCAGGTACTTGGGTATCTCATCCTCGGATACTTGGCTACATTGTCTCGGGATACCTAGGTACCTCATCCTTAAGTACTTGTGTATCTAATTACATGATACTATAAACAATATTTAGTTTTACTAACTATTAATAAATAAATTATTATGGAAAGTAAACTTTCATTTAGGAATAAAGTGAGAAAATGTGAAATACCTAATTTATATTATATTTGATTTAAAGCTGAACTAATTAATTATTCAATTAATGGTACGCATTCTTTTATTTCTATATTTTGGTGGGGTACGATATATATTTTCTTTATATAATTTATTTTATTTTTGTCAAATCTAGTTATTCGCCTCATGTACTAATTTCAAAAGAAAAGAAGATCCAATCAATATGAATAATTTCTATATGAATCAGCTGATGATTTTATTGTATTAATTTTATTAATTGAGACTTTCCTCTTTTATCATAATGTCGTCAATTCAATTTTTTTTTGGAAACTTAATGTCGTAAATTCACTTGACACCTAATTAAGAAACAAGTTTTTTTTCCCTTTTATGACTTGCTTGTATAATAATATATTTTCTTCATGATTGTAATATTTTTTTTATCGCCTGCATACGATAGAATATTTGAATTGCAACTAATTCACAATCTCTGATCAAAACATCAAGAAAAGTTGAGGCATCTCAGCATCTGGTAAGATGATTTTATGTCATTGCATCAACCGTATGTAATGGTTATTTTAATTAATTATTAACTAATAATGAAGTTCTTTATGTTTTAATCAAGGGATCAATGAGGAAAAAGGTGGTAAAAGAAAGCATCTTAAAACTGGAAATTGGAGAATCAAAGACAACATTCAATTTGGAAAAGGCAGTATGTAATCATGGGTTTTTTATGATGTCTCCAAACCAATGGATTCCTTCAACAAAAACTCTTCAACGTCCACTTAGACTCTCTGATTCTACTTCTTCTGTTTTTGTTTCAATTTCACATTCTTCTTTTGTTCATCATGATCATAGCGATTCTCTCCATATTAAAGTTCACCATACTAAACACTGTCTTTCTCCTGCTGACAAGAAATCTATATTGGTACGTACATACGTCGTACTTTTATTAATTTTCTTTTACTAACTATTATTTTCAAGTGACATATTTAACAATTGTTTACGCTAGGAACAAGTCTCTAGAATGCTTAGGATTACAGATGAGGATGAAAATAATGTAAAAGAGTTTCAAAAATTGAATCCAAAAGCAAAGGAGATGGGTTTTGGAAGAATCTTTCGTTCCCCTACTCTCTTTGAAGACGCTGTCAAGTGCTTTCTTCTTTGTAATTGCTCGTAAGTAACATTTTGTTTTTGTAGCTAGATTATAATTTCATAATGTATACACATTATATACACAATTGTGCTTTGCATCGCAGCTGGTCAAGAACTTTGGGGATGGCTAAAGAGCTTTGTAAACTTCAAGCTGAAATAGTAAGAACAACAACAGCTAATAAGGAGAGAGGATTGAAGAGAAAAACAAGTCAAAACAACTTTCCATTGAAAGAAGATCATGATGGATTGTTGAAGAATTATAACAATGGTGATGATGATGAGATAATTGGAAATTTTCCCAATTCAAAAGAACTTTCTCAAGTGAGTGTGAAATCTTTGAAGAAATGTTCAGTAGGGTATCGAGCGAAATATATTATTAAATTTGCAAAAGATGTCGAAGAAGGAAAAATAAAATTGGAGAAAGTCAAAGACGAAGATATTTTTATGAGGCAACAACTACAAAAGAAATTGATATGTATAAAAGGATTTGGTCAATTTTCAAGCGCTACTTTGCTTATGTGCATTGGATTTTATCAACAAGTTCCTGTTGATACTGAGACATTGAGGCACTTGAAACAGGTTCAATTCTAAGCTCTTCTTGTCGTCTTTGCTTTCTACTTTTATTATTTATAATATTATATAGCACATTGGTGTTCAACTAGGGGCGAGCCTACATAGATGACAAGGGGGAAATTGCCCCCTCTTTGTGTTCTGCCAGATTATATAACTAAATAAATTGTTAAGTTGATAAAATGATGTGTTCCCCACTTTAATTTTATGGAATTATCATAATTATATTCATTTTGCCCCTCTAATTTAAGATAATTTAAGAAATATTAATAACTGAAAGCTTAGATTAGTCAAATATATAAATTTTACCACTCTTAATTTTGTGGACTAACAACTTAATTTCCTTTTCTCCCTTAATTTTAGTAATTAATACATTTTTTTCTTATTGAGTGAATTTTTAACCTACAAATTATGAAAAAATAGGCGCATAATGAAATAAATGGATCAATAATTATCACTATTTTGATTTTGACTAAATGTGTAATTTCGTATAATTTTGTCATCATAATTTACCCCCTTTGAACATTTTTCTGGCATCGCCCATGTGTTCAACGCTAGTATATATAATTATGTTAGTATTGCATCCGGTCACACCATACTTTAACTGTGATAAAAGAATATGTAAGAAAAAATATAATCTAATTTATAAGGTGGTATAGATGGTCACATACGACGTATATTACCACATCATAAGGACATTATGTAACATTGCTCTAATTATTTTATTTTATTTTCTTGTGATAATTATATATATAGGTTCATGGAAGAGACTTGTGCAAAGAAAAGAATCTCAAGGAAGAAGTTGAAAAGATTTATGACAAGTTTGCACCATTCCAATGCTTAGCATATTGGTAATTAATTATATTCTCTATTTTTTTTAGTTAAAAGAAGATGAATATTGTGAGTTTTTTTTTTGTTTCAATCCATAAGTTTCAGGTTTCAAGTAGCTTTTTTTTCCCTTTTTAATCTTACATGTCTTCTCTCTCAATCTTCAGGTTGGAGCTTATTGATTTTTATGAGAACAAGTTTGGGAAATTAAGTGAGTTGTCTAGTGATTTATACCATAAGATTAGTGGAAGACTTCATTTTTAACGGCCGGATTTCAAACTCACCAATCTAGTTTGATATTATTCTGTATGCAATCTTTAAATAGGACCTAAAATCTTTAAATAAGACCTAATAAATATTTATGTACATGAAGGACTTTTCAATTTTATTTTTCCTTGATATTGAAATGCACAATTAGGAAAACTGTTGACCCATTCATCTTCCTTACTTTCTTATGTTATTGTTGATTGTACAGTTTCATAAAAAAATATGTTTGGAAAGAATAATTTTGATATCTCTCATCAACATTTTATAAACACTAAGTAGTCAACACGTGTTAAGGATGTGTCAATGTCTATGAATGATTGGTAAATAAATCAAAGTGATGACAGCTCATTTCCATTTACTATTTCTTTTTTTATCGGTAAAAGATAATTTTATCATTCACAAAAAATTTAAGGGAGATTTACAGCTTTAACTTAGAAATTGAAAAGTAAAATATCAGAATCTCCACCCAGATTTTTTCAGAATAAAAACCTGCGAGCAAGCATCGAATACAATCTAAAAGACATATGAGAATAAACATGAAGACATGTGAGAATAAACATGAAAATGAAAACTTTAACCGATTCTCTCCACATAACCCAATGACTTTCCTTCCTTCCTTTACAATTTCCTTCTTGTTCCTTTACCTTTACCATTTTCACCAATTACTATGCCGTAAGTCGAGGACCTATCTTATTAAATTCAGTCATTGCAGATGCTTCCTTCTACGCGGTGCAAGTTAGTCATCACCCTAACTAAACTCATCTCTGACCTCACCTCTAACCAAAACCAAGATAGCAAAGCTAATCTCAAGATTGTCCTATACTAAACTTCAAAGCAGCTCAGTTTAATAGAAATATCAAGGGAAATTCCCTCCCCAACTTCTTCTCCTTATGGCTAACCAAAACTACCAAATGGTTCTCTGCTTAGAATGATTTCTTAATATAGTGTTAACAAATATTTAGTGCATTTAATCATCCCTAACAAATATTTAGTGCATTTAATCATCCCTTGGAGGCTAAACAACACAAAATATGTATGTATTCGCAAAGCAAGGTTCACAAGTACAATGAATTTTTTGGCTGCGTCATGGATGATTACAACCTCAAAAGTGAGAATAGTAGAAAACAACAAATGATAATCTAATATCAAATCGATATCACCATAAAAAAATTTAATCGAATCATGGTATAGACTCTGGTAATTGATTGTACAATAGGACAGTTTTGACTTCTAGCTTGGCGTGTTTGTAGTGAATAGTGACCGCCTATTGGAAAGACCTTTATGCATCCAATAATCCATCTCTCTGCCGCTTGGAGTCACAGAACAATCTTACCACCACGCGAAATTAGTAACTCTAGCTCAAAGATCTTCAGTTACAAAAGGGCTGGAACATCTGCTACTCACTGATGCTGAATTCAAGTAGGAACTGAGACAAGGAACCGCAGTTTGAGTACAATCTGTCACCAACAGTTTTACAATAATCAGAGTCTTCAGTCCCGAACCACCCAGGCACCCACCCCGCCCCTTTCCCTCCAAAAGGAAAAGATAAAGAATAAACCTTGTCAACTGCTCAAGACCTTTGGTTTTCTCATTTGTTCCAGTAAAGTGACAAAATCGTCACTTTAATGCTATTATAACCCATTTCCCAATTGAATTCAATCCAGGGATTTAGAGATAAGAGTTTATGCGAAGTTAAAGTCATAATTTATCAGACAAATGACTGAAATTAACAAGAGCTTCATGCAAGACCAAGGAAGGGTATAAATAATAGGTATAGATAAAACCTGTTAGGAGCTGCTGAAATGGATTGATATCATATATAACACAATTTTTTTCACGAACTCCCTTTCAATGGCAGATTGAAATTAAGTGATTGAAATTAACAAGAGCTTATGCGTAGTTATAGACATAATTTATCAGGAAAGTGACTGAAATTAACAAGTGCTTCATGCAAGACCAAGAAAGGGTAAAAAAAGAGATATAGATCAGTTTCTGTTAGGAGATGCAGAAATGGATTAACGATAAATAACGTGTTGCAAGCGTGCATGTCGCTGGTGGCTGTGACGGTTTCTCCTTTTTCAGTATTATCTTCACCCAATACCGAAGATGAGCTTATGGACTACACTACAATCGAAGATTCCTCAGAGGCATATATTGAACCAGAAAATCATACTTTTTCCCCGGGACAGAACTGAATATCATTTTTGGGCAGAAAGTAATTATCTGTCACCAACTTTGAACCAGAAAACCCCCAATTTCCCCGAAATTGCGAATGTAAATGACTCATACAGTAATCGGAAATTACAAACCAATAACAGAAGACAAAATAACACAAATGAAAAACAGAAACTAGTAACAGTAATGAAAACAGAGACGGATGATGAAAATTGAAGCCGAAAAAAAGACACAATAGTACCAAACAATTTCCCAAAGAATTGAAAAAAAAACCCCGATTCACAGTTATCAAAACAGACGAGGAAACATGAAATTGAAGCAAGAAAAACACAATAAACTCACCAAATACCAGAAGTTCTTTTTGTTTTGTGTCAAAGACCAAATACCAGAAGTTCGAAAGCAGAAATAATTTCGCAAAGATTTTTATAACACAATGACATAGGTTTAAAGAGATAGAAGCCCTAAACATACCTTCGCAGCCGAACAAGCACACCTCGCAGGTGTCAACGCAAACCCGTAGCTTGAAACTCCTGCAGAAGCCACCTCGCGAAGAAGAGAAGAGAGCCAAACACGACTCAGACCTACAACCCTCCGTTGTAGGTCTCGCATATAGCTCTACGGGGAGAACAGCTTCGGGAAGGAGAAAAAGATTCAGACACAGAGGGATAGAGCTAAAAGGATTTAATCCAACGGCAGTCATCTAACGACCCAACGGCTAGGATTGGAAGTCATTTTTAAATAGCACGCTTGCCATAAGTAGCCCCTTCTAGTATACCCCTTCGTTAGTTTGGAAAAGTAGACTGAAAAATAATACAATTTGGTTTTTTAACCATCATATGGTAAAAGTTACCGGTAATAATTAATTATGCAGATGAATGGGTTCTCTTAAACTTTCATATTCAAATAATAATTAGAATAATTTCAACAACAATTAATGAAATAATAATAGTACTTTTCGTAATAGTAGTAATATACATATATACTCTATATAAACTACCATCTATTTATAATTCACAATATTCATAATCCATAATTTATAAAAATAGAGAATCAATAAACTCATTTATAGATAATTTATTCTCATATTATTTGTACAATCTCTAAAATGATAATCTATGATCATTTTAAACAAAACGGTACAACTTATATATTAGACTTTATATTTAGTTCAGGTGCATTGCATGTGCGTTATTGCTAGTAAGACTTAAAACGGCCACTCACTCATTTAGCACGATTTTTTAAGTTTTATTAAAAATAGTTTAAAAGTAAAAAAGATTAGGAGCACCTTCTAAGGAGCCTTAGGCTTAAATCTAGTCGCCTTACTGTAGGTTAAGACACTCATAACGAGCACATAATTTAAAAACAATGAGTAGATTCAAAAAGTAAACATAAAAACGTAAAGATGGAGAGATCAATGAAGACAAATAAATCAAAAGAAAACCATCACAATGTCAATGAAAAAGTGTGACAAAAACATTATATGCTTTTAGATATGTCTTCAATTTGAACAAAATGTGAAGAAAAGTAAACTTGACGTGGTAATGTATTAAGATTACGCAATAAATTGTAATTATAACCATATATCAATTTGTTCATTGTCCTAAGGCAATAATATTACAACTCCAAAGTTGGACCTTTTGAATATGGACGGAAAAAAACTCATTTTGTTATTATTATTTTTTGCATCAAATCATAGCTATTGAGATTTTCCCTTCAGATTTGGGGGAAATCAGCATTTTCCAATTATAGTTTTATTATTTATAGTCAAATTTCCTTCTTCAAATAAAAGATCTTTGTGTAATGTTTAGAGAATACAGTCCCTTGATATTTGCTGTGCACATATATATATATATATATATATATATATATATATATTACAATTATTGTTAAACTCCCAGAAATCCCTGCTTCTTTCAATTTCAGTGTTTCCTGTTCTCTCTCTATCTATCTTTGATTCCATCCAAAGCGAATTAATAATTTATTACTGTTAATGGCTTGTAAAAGCCCAAGTCTATCATCAAAAGACATTATAGTACCTGATTCATATGAAGAGGAA
This sequence comes from Datisca glomerata, assembly GCA_003255025.1. NCBI lineage: Eukaryota > Viridiplantae > Streptophyta > Magnoliopsida > Cucurbitales > Datiscaceae > Datisca > Datisca glomerata. Next base: position 2,766,956 of record QANY01001571.1, read on the forward strand.
TCAGACGATGGAAATCAAAAGGATTCGTTATTCATATCCGGTAATGATTTTGGGTCTGCTGATTATTATACTAAGAAAGGTTTAAACTCGAAGCGTCTTATAAAGATAGAGACTGGGATTATTGATCTTCCTCATCGTCAGACGATCAAACAAACTGATGCAAACAAGGAGGAGGAGGAAGAAATCGACGATCGCGATGACAGCAGCGGGGAAGATGGTGAGCCAGACCCTCTCGGTAAGAGAATAAGTACTAGGAAAAGTGTGGGTAGGAATAACGATGAGTCGTCAGATGATGAAGCAGGGATTTATGGTCTTATGTTCTTTGATTACATTGGAAGTCTAGGTCTAGACATGTCTGATTCAAAAGGACGACGCCTAATGCCGAAATTAGTGCCTGAATGGGCAAAAGTGAGAATGGCTGAGTATGATTTCCTAATGAAAAAGGAAAGTTTTAAAAGTAAGATTCATGAACTTGTGTACAAAAACTATGACTCTTTGATTCATAGAGATCGTTCTTAATTTAATATTTTCTATATATTTCAATCACTTTTTAATGTTATTAATTAATGTATTATAATGTTTTTTTATTCCGTCTTATATGTTATTGTAACATTTTGGTATGTTATTCAATTAAAAAACAAAGTGATAAATAAGAAGCGAAGAAATTTTTGCTGCATGTGATTGATTATAAGAATGAGATGTAATCATAGAACAAAACATAGAACATGTAATCAAGTATTAAATTACTATACATGTACAATTATATATATATAAGGCAATCTGATATGTCAATTCATGTCCCTGATTCAAAATCAGTCATTGGCATAGGGCAATCTGATATGTCATCCATGTCACTAAATCTCCAAAATAAAAGTCACTAACATGTTTTACAAATAAACTTTAATGAGTGAATCAAAAGATCCAGTAAACATGTATAGGAGTTCATGACTACTCAGGATTTAGACTGATCTACATATGATCATCTGATTGATGTGTATTAAATATTTATGATAAACGATAAGTTAATCATATATTGATTCACATCGCTCTTGTCTTATATAATCTAATCATATAAAGAATATTCACTAAGATGTCTATCCACATCAGCGATCTGGATATAGATCACATGTACTCAAAATATTTAGCGAATCATACTAGCAACCATTCATTAAAGATTTCATACTTTAATATGTTGCAGACTATTTTATTCAACATATATGATCTAAATCCTCTAATACTAATACAAGATTGTAGTCTTATTAATGAATATGAAATTTTCAAATATTTATATTAATTATGCAATAATAATTCAGAGAACACAATTATAAGAAAATTGCACTTTTATTAATTTTTAAATAAAATATCTTTACACATGTTTTGAGGGCGCTATGTCCAATAATCTCAACTTACCCTAAAGTAAATGTGACATCTCTCTCAACCCCACATTTCACACATGACTCTCAAATGACTTCATTGGAACTGTTTTGGTAAAAGGATCAGCACATCACTCTCAGACGACTTCGCTGGAAGTGTTTTGGTAAAAGGGTCAGCCAGGTACTGATCTGATGCTATCTTCATGACAGCCACATCTCCTCAGTGTACGATCTCTCTTAGAAGATGGTATTTCCTCTCAATGCGCTTGCCCCTCTTGTGACTCCTCGGTTTCTTTGAATTAGCTACCGCCCTACTGTTGTCACAGTACAAGATTAGTGGTTTATCCATATCTGGAACTACCTCCAGATAATATAAAACTTTCTGAGCCAAACTGCTTCTTTCGCAGCTTCATAAGCCACTATATATTCGGCTCCCATGATAGAATCTGCACTACTGGATTGTTTAATACTTCTCCAGACTACAGCTCATCCACCTAGGGTGAATACTGATCTAGACATCGACTTTCGACTGTCACTATCTAATTCAAAATCAAAATCAGTATATCCAGTAGGGTTCAAGTCTCATATTGAATAAATTAGCATATAATTTCTTATTCTCTGAAGATACTTGAGATTGTGCTTCGCAATCCAGTGTTCAAAACCAGAATTTGATTGATATTAACTAACAATTTCTACTGCATAACAAATGTCCAGGCTTGTACACAACATGGCATACATGAGACTCCTGACTGCTGAAGCATAATGAACATTTCTCATATCATCTTCCTCTTGAGGTGTCTTATGACACTGCTCCTTGAAAAGGACAATTCCATGTCTTATCGGTAATTGACCTTTCTTGGAATTTTCCATAGAGATTGTTTCTAGCACCTTACCAATATAAGAAGTTTGAGGAACTGCCAAGAGTTTGTTCTTCCTATCCCTTAGGATTTGGATGCCTGAAACATAACTCGTTTCTCCCAAATCTTTCATTTAGAATTTCTCGGCTAACCACTTCTTTACTTTCGACAAAGTTTTCACATCATTCCCAATGAGTAGAATATTGTCTACGTGAAGAACTAAAAAAACACTTTCTTATCTTTGATGTATTTATAAACACAAGCTTCGTCAACATTTTATTCGAAGCCATATGATTTAATAGTTTCAAAAAGGTAAGATTCTAAGATCTCGATGCTTGCTTCAGTCTATAAATGGATTTAAACAACTTGTAAACTTTCTGATCTTGTCCCCTTTTCACGAACTTTTCTGGTTATATCATTTAGATGTTTTCTTCAAGAGAGCCATTGAGAAAGGCTGTCTTGACATCCATTTGTCAAATTTCATAATCTAAACTAGTGGCTATGGATAAAAGAATGTGAATGGAATTTAGTATGACAACGAGAGACAATCTCTCTTCGTAATTGACTCATTCCCTTTGAGTTTAGCCTTTGGCTACTAGCCATGCCTTGAAAGTCTCTACTTTCTCATCTTCACATCTTTTCTTCTTGAACATCCATTTCCATCCAATGGGCCTGACTTCTTCAGGTGGATCTACAAGTTTCCAGACAGAATTGAAATACATCGATTCCATTTCGAGGTTCATGGCATCTTACCATTTCTATTTTTCAAGATCTTCTATTGCCTCTTTAAAGGTTAATGGATTGTTCTTATCAGTGTCTGACACTAGGACATGTGCCTCATGTTCATAGCGAGTGTGAGTGGCAGTGACGAGTAGCTTAACATCGACCAAACCATATCTAATAAGGTTCTGTTTCTCCTTTCGAAAAAACCATTTTGCTGTGGCATTCCAGATGTTGTGAGTTGAGATAGAATTCCATTTTTCAGTAGGTAATCCTTGAATTCTAAATTCAAATATTCATCACATCGATCTGATCAAAGTGTTTTCAGAGATTTACCTAATTGCTTCTCAGCTTCTGCTTTGAAATCTTTATACTTTCCAAAAGTTTCAGATTTTCTTTGCAGTAGGTAAGTATAACCGTATCTTGAGTAATCATCAATAAAAGTGACAAAATACTCGTACCTACCTCTAGTTTGTATATTGATCAGTCCGCAGACGTTACTATGTACTAGTTCAAGTAGTTCTTTGGCTCTTTGGCCCTTTGTAGAGAAAGATATATTGGTCATTTTACCCTCTAGACATGATTCACAAACCGGAAGAGTATTAACTTTTAGTTCTCTCAAAGCACCATGTTTTGTTAATCAGTTTATTCTGTCAAGATTAATATGTCCCAACCTAAGATGTCAAAGATACGTGTCATCTTCTTGAGAAAATTGTTGTCGTTTGTTACTTTTTGGATTTTCTACTTTAAATAATTCTAAATTATTTAATTTTCGTTCAGTTCGTTTAAGCATATACAGTCCGTTTAAAACTTTTGGATGACAAATATTGAAAACATTATTTGAAATAACAAACATATAATTACTAAAGGAAATATCAAAATTTTGTTCATGCAACAAAGATAAAAAAAATTAAATTTCTAGAAAAACTTGGAATAAAATAAACATTGTTCAAAACAAGAAATTTATTTTGAAAACTTAAACAGACTGTTCCTAATGCTTTTGCTAAAATGAGTGCACCATTGCCAACTCTCATTATCACCCACCATCAGCAAGCTCCCTTGAAGAATCAAACATCTGTAAAAAAAGAACAAACATGGTTAGTGGCCCCTGAATCTATATTCTAAGATGATAAATCATTTTTCACTAAATAAGCTTCAAGTACAAGTAAATAAAATTTACTTTTCTTTTTCAGCTCGGAGAGATATTTGTTACAGTTTCTCTTCTAGTGACCTTCAACTCTACAATGGACACATTTTCCTTTGAGTTCCTTCTTCTTGGAGTTGTTGTCTTTATTTTCCTTCTTGTCTTTAGGTGACTTCTTTTCTTTCTTTCCTTTCTTATTCTTCCTTTTATCCTTACCATTGTTTTTCTTCCTTTTGTTACTATTAACAACAGTGGAAGAAGGTTTTTGCTCAACAATATTTTACTTGCCCTATTCGGTCATACTCTTTTGAGTGACTCAAAAGTCTACATTTCATTAAACAATTAGGTCATGTTGAATTGCAACTTGTTCATGACATTGCAACAACCTGAAAATTTGACTGAGTTTTAGTTAAATATTTTACCAAAAACATCACGAAAGCTAAGTCAATTTTTTTAAAAAACAATCTCACATTAAATACGATAATATATTATAGAAACTCAAATCCTCCATCAAACTCCTAATTACATAAAAAAATTTACTTAATAAAAAGCCAAGAACCCAAGAGTACGTGTTTTGAAGTCTCACAATTTAACTTAAATAAAACCCAACATCAAATAAACAATTACTAAGACTTTTAAATACTACTCGATGACTCGATGACTCTCGCTCGTTGCCAGAGACTCTAGACCTCTTCGACAATAAACTCATCACGATGTTATCATCATCTGAAATTTTATAATAGAACAGAGTGTATATATAGAAATATACTCAGTAAATAAAATATCACATATGCAAAACAGAATAACGTTCACAGTCACATACAAGTCGTAACACATGCATAATTTTTATATCTTAATTACAGAGTTCACTGGCCAACTCCCATTAGAGTTCTCCACCACACCCAGAACAAAAATTACCCATCGGTAATTGTTAGCTGTGAGATATGTACATGTGACATTTTTCGTGAGTACTACTCCACACCTTCGAAGAGGTGGAACCAGTTGGACTAACGCCTTCCCCCAAAAGTAACAAACGAGATACTTGTTACAGTTTCTCTTCTAGTGATCTTCAACTCCACAATAGAAACATTTTCCTTTGGGTTCTTTCTTCTTCGAGTTGTTGTCTTTCTTGTTCTTCTTGGCCTTAGGTGACTTCTTGGCTCTCTTTCCTTTCTTATTCTTACTTTTGTCCTTACCATTGTTCTTCTTCCTGTTGTGACTATTAACAATAGTTGGAGTGGGGGTGGGAGGGAGAGGGGGAGGGAGTTGGAGTGGGGNAAACTACCTCATCTTAAATGTAAAGTGGGGGATTTAATCTCACGTTTTGATTTCTTTATTTTTTTTATAATTAAATTGATTTGTTCTTAAAATTTGAAATCAATAAAAATCTAATTTGAAAATATGGGTTAGCAAAATTTGTTAATAGAATTTGGATAATTTACACACAAATTTTTACTAAACTAAATATCATTAAAACGACCATAATTTGTAATCTAATAGCAGAGCAATGATGTAAAACATACAATAAAATGTATATAGTATAATAAAAAAATCAACAATTATAATAATGAGATCTATATTAAGAAAATACTTAACCATTCTAAGAAAAATAATTAGCCAGTATACACCATAGAAGCTGATGTGCAAAATGTTTCCTACCAGTCTAGATGGGAAGGCTTTGAAGTGGTACCACTCCTTACCGTTGCACTCGATCTCGGGCTTCGCTATCATGTCCTCTATTTTCATAGAATAATACTCAACATACTGTACCGTCATGGAAACTCGGAACATCTAATGACGATCTCCACCAAGGAAAGGGAGTCCCTATGGGAATACACTCACCGCTTCAAAGACGAAATGGTCAAGGTAAAAAATTGTGACGACCGGTTCACCAGACTAGACTTCCGACGAGGTCTGGACCTAAAGTCACCCTTTTTGAGGACCTGTTCAAGGTAAAGCCCCTTCCATGGTGGAAGTTTTCCAATGAGCGCAGGCCTATATTACATTAGAGGAAGAGAAGAGGAGTATGCAAAGAATGATTGAACATAAAGAAGGACCCCAAAAGCGTAAAATAAGTGTAAGACCTGAAGGAAGGAAGCATGACAAAACAGAAAAAATGGATGGGAAGAAAGTCCAACAAAACAATAATACCCAGCGAATGTGAGATTTCGACAGAATCCACCTGAGAGACAAAATCTACACATCGTTGACCATCCTGATTAACCAAATACTGGACATAATTAAAGACAAACCTTGGCTAAAAATACCGGCCCTGTTTACCAAGGAACCAATCTACAAAGATAAAGACAAATATTGTTCCTATAATAAGAGCAAGCGGCATTACACTCGAGACTGTTTTCAGCTCAAAGACAACATTGAGCAGCTGATCAAAGAAGGATATCTTAGCCAATTTGTAAAAAATGATGAACAGAGACGCGAGACTGAGAAAGACATTCAAGAAGAGGATAGAACGGATAAGGGAAAGCATCCCCTCCGCATCGTCAACACATTTATAGCATTAACTGAACAAGAGGGGACAACAAGAAAGGAAAGGAAGATACAGTGTAAGCAGCCAACATTAGAAAGACATCAGCAAAATTCCTTAAACGGCAACGAGGATTCACCGCTAGTGTACAACGACTCTAATCTAGAACAAGACGGACACCACAATGATGCCCTCACCATTTCAATACAGGTTGGTAATTTCTTATTAAGGAGGGTCTTGGTGGATGATGAGAGCACAGTAAACATAATATACCGAGCGATTGTGGAGAAAATTTCCATGGAAGGTCAAAAGTTACAAGGGACTTCGCAACCGCTGATCGATTTCAATGGAGCCATGAACTACTCGGAAGGAACTCTGACTGTTTGTTTAACCATATGACTGAGTTCATGGTACTGGGTATAACTTCCCCGTACAATGCAATCCTAGGGAGAACCTAGCACCACAAAATAAAGGTTGTACTCTCAACATTCTATAAAGTGTTGGAGTACCTATCACAAGGGGAAGTGAAAACAATAAAGGGCAACCAGGTCGTGGCTCGAATATATTCAGTGACGACTTTAGAATCTACTAAGAAAAAGGCTACAAAAAAGTTCGAAGCAAAAAGACCCACGGATCTATAAGAATCATAGGAAAACTAGCAAAATGGCCCAAGATACGAGGCGGGGGAAGAAAAGAAACCCGTATGTTTGGAAGAAGGGACCCATAAAATAACCAACGTTGGCACCCAACTCGAGGAAATGAGAAGAATAAGTTGATAAAATTTCTAAGGGAAAATAGGGATGTATTTACAGCGGTGGCACAGGAGACGCACGAAATTTCAGAAGATATCATCTACCAAAGATTGAACATGAATCTTACTGTGAAACTGATGAAACAAAGGAAGAGAAGTTTTGCTCCTGAATGAAATCAAGCGATCAAAGAGGAGGTTGAGAAGCTCTTGGCAGCAGACTTCATCAGAGAAGTAAACTAGCCCGAATGGCTAGCTAACGTAGTAATGGTACAAAAGAAGAACGAGAAGTGGAGGATATGTGTCGATTTCACTGACCTAAACAAGGCATGCCCCAAAGACTAATACCCCCCCCCCCCCCCNCCCCCCCCCCCCCGCCAAGGATAGATCAAATGGTAGACACCACTTCGGGGCATGAACTTCTCAGTTTTGAGGATGCTTACTCGGGTTACAATAAGGTGAAAATGTTGAAACCCGATTAGGAAAAAACCTCTTTCATTACTGAGTACGGCGTTTATTGCTACAAAGTCATACCCTTTGGTCTAAAGAACGCAATAGCAACCTATTAAATGTAGGTGAACAAAGTCTTCCACGAGCAGATTGGAAAGAATATGGAAGTCTATGTCGATGACATGCTGGTCAAAAGTAGGAAGTGGGAAGATCACATTTAGGACCTTGAAGAAGCCTTCTCTGTTCTAAGGCGAAATTTCATGAAGCTGAACCTAGAGAAGTGCACTTTTGGAGTGGCAGCGTGAAAGTTCTTTGGAAACCTAATTACACAACGGGGAATCAAATTAAACCCGGACCAAGTAATGGCGATCACAAAAATGAGGTCCCCGTAGAACCTCAAAGAAATCCAAGGGATAACAGGAAGACTGGCCGCCTTGAACATGTTCATATCCAGATCGACAGACAGATGCAAACCTTTCTAGAGAGGTTATGGAAAAACTTTGTGAGCAAATGGAATGAAGACTGCGAAGAAGCCTTTGCCAAAGTTAAAGAGTACCTAACGGCTCCTCCTTACTCTCCAAACCTACTCCCAGCGAACATCTTCTGTTATACATATCCATCTCCGTGGGGGAAATCAGTGCAATGCACATCAAAGAAGAGGAAAAATATAGAAACCTATATACTTCATGAGCAAAAATCTTGTAGCGGTGGAGACAAGATATAAACGAATGGAGAAACTAGTACTGGCCATTATAGCTACGTCAGAGAAACTAAGGCCTTATTTCCAAGCCCACAGCATCAAGGTGTTAACTGATTCTCCCATTAAAAGCCTCATGCACGTGACGGAGGCAAGCAGGAGAATAGAAAAATGGGCAATTGAGCTAAGCTAGTACGACATCAGTTATGAGCCCTGAACTTCAATAAAAGGGCAAGCATTAGCATATTTCTTGGCAGACTTCACAGAAAGGGAAGTTGAATGGGAAACCCATCAAACGAGAAAAGATGGAACTTGTAAACTCTTTGTTGATAGTGCTTCAAACAGTAGAGGAGCAGGAGCAGGGGTGGTAGTACAAACTCCCTTTGGAGAAATATTGGAACACTCCATCTCCTTCAAATTTGATGCGTCAAATAATGAAGCAGAGTACGAAGCGCCTATCGTAGGAGTATCCTTGCTGCGGGAATATGAGGTGACTAATGTTAAAAACTTTTATGATTCCATGTTGATTGTGAAACAGGTCACGGGGGAATACGTAGCAAAAGACCAATGGATGGTAAGTTATTTACAATGGGTAAAGGATCTACTCAGCACGATAAAAGAATATGAACTCCAACAAATTCCAAGAACTGAGAACGGACACACTGATTCCCTGGCGAATCTGAGATCTTCATTACACTTCTCCTACAAAAGGAACATCCCCATAGAAATTCTGAAGAAGCCAAGAACTTCGCTCCCTTAGAATAACGTGGTTGGTGTAGAAGTTGAATGAGAACCAAGTTGGCAAGACGACTCAACCCACCTACTTCAAGAAAACTCGCTTCCTAAAGGAAAACTACTTGCCAAAAAGGTTCAACAATAGGGTGCCAGGTATACGATGATTAACGTGGTATTAAGAAAATGTTTGTAGGACCGTACCTGAAGTGTCTATAAGAAAAGGAGGCCTAGTATGTGTTAGCGTAAATTCATGAGAACATATGCGAAAACCACACTAGGGGTAGATCATTAGCCCGTAAAGTCATGAACAAAGGAACTAATGGCCCTCAATACATCAGTATGCAGAAAGGTGCGACAAATGTTAGCGCTTCACGCTCGTAGCAAAGATGACCCTAGGAGAACTCAAAACTGCGGCTAGTCCTTGGTCGTTCATGCAGTGGGCCCTGAACATTGTTGGGCCAATCCCCATGGCCCCCACCCAAAGTATTTTTCATTGGTAGCAACATATTATTTTATTAAGTGGATTGAGGCTGAAGCCTTTGCCTGAATCCGTGATGAAGAGGTGAAAGGGTTCCTTTGAAAAAACTTGGTGTTCCGATATGGAATCCCCCAGATCCTAGTGTCTGACAATGGACTTTAATTCACCGGGAGCTTAGCAAGAAACTTTTGTGAAGATCTAAAGATCATGAATGGCTTCTTCACACCTTACAACCCATAGGGGAATGGGCAAGCAGAAAGATCAAACCGGGTTCTACTTGACAACCTGAAGAAACGGATGGAGTCTGTCAAGGGGAAGTGGGTGGAGGAATAACCCGAAGTCTTATGGGCATACAGAACAACTCTGAGAGAGACAACGGGAGAAACCCCATTCACATTAGCATACTGAGCAGAAGCGGCCATTCCTATAGAAATTAGAAGCCCTACCATCAGATCCGAGCTAAATGAATAACAAAATGGAGAACTCCTAAGAAACAGTATTGATGAACTAGAAGGAAAAATGGAAGTGGCCCTGATCAGAATGGCCCGCTACAATCAGAAAAGGAGATCTTATTTCCAGAAAAGGTTAAGAAAATGGGAATTTGAAACAGAGGACCTGGTCCTCAGAAAAATCTTTCGAATCGAAGGGAAGCTTGGGCCGACCTGGAAGGGACCGTACATCTTCAGAAAAATAGGAGAAAACGGCTATTATCACTTGAAAACGGAAAAGGGAAGGAAATTACAGAAGCCATGGAACGTGATTCATCTAAAAATAATAATGTATAAAGAATGTAAGAAATCCGTTATAATGAGACGTCTTCCTGTGATTTTTTCCGGCAAGGGTTTCCCACATAACAATAGTGGCACCAATCTTCTCTCATCAGTAAAATCACTACTAAAAAGGAACTAGGGGCATAAAAAGTCCTTGAGAGGGGCAGTTCATAAGTCTTACTCTCAAAAGAAACTAATGACGTTAAAAGTCATTAGGAGGGGTAGTTCATAAGTTCTACTTTCAAAAGGAACTAAGGGCATACATGTCCTTGGGAGGGGCAGTTTATAAGTCATACTCCCAAAAGAAACTAAGGGCGTAAAAAGTCATTGAGAGAGGTAGTTCATAAGTCTTACTCCGAAAAAAATGAGGGGCATGAAAAACCCTTGAGCCCTACTCAAGAAAAATAACTGAAGAAGAAAAAGTCATAGAAGCAGGTGATTCCAAACAGGCCCGTTCGCAGCAAACGAGAAGGGAATCAAACAATAAAAGGCAGAAATGGTCAACGGGTAAACATACTCTTGTCTAGACATTTCTTGAAAGAACTTCCAAGCTCTTAAAAGACTAAGTAGTTGATAAATTTACTTAACTATCTAAAAAGATTAAAAAGGGAGAATATCTTTAATTGCTTATGGAACTTCACTAAAGCAGTCAAGAAGACTAGAAAAAAATTTATTACTAAGTGTTAAAGGAAGCGACAGAGCATATTGAAGAAATGAGTCATTTCATTGAAAAATGAAAAATTACAAAATGATTACAAAGAAAAAAGTACAAGACAATGAAAAAATGCGAGAAAAGAGGAAAAAGTGCCAAGTCTCTGCATCCTCGGGAGTAACATTAGCAGCCGCTTCAGTAGTGAAGCGGGAAGCTTAGCCTCAGAATCAACAGAATCGTCAGGAAGCTGGACCAGTAACATACGAGGAGGTTTATTAGTCTAGGCATCGTGGTAACCCACCTTATAGGCCATCTACTCATACTCATTGACCATGGCCTCATACTCAACCGCAAGACCAGCCTCTCATTCACGCAACTTAGCCAACGTGTCCTCGGCCTCAGCCAGCTTTACCTCAATGATAGACAAGTTCTCCCCGCTTATCTCGGTGATCCTTTCTACCTCCCTAAGGACCACTCAAGCTTCGACTGTTTAGCCATGGCCGCGTAAAGCTCAGAAGTCAGGCGGGGAATAACCCGTTGAAGGTCAACCTCCACCTTCTTGAGATCCTGGTCTCCATTATCTTTCTCCTACAACTGACTACCTCCTCCTCAGTAGCATAAATTTCCTCCTGAATCCTGTTGTTGTAAGTCACAGCCTTTTCCAAAAGTGTTAGTCAAAATTAGAAAGAAATTACGCAGGAAAAATAAGGATATAAAAAGATAAAAATAAAAATACCTGCATCAGAGCATGACTCGGGCTGATAACCTTGTCATGAATGAACATCTGGCAGAGTATAGGGGCATCCACCTCAGACATGATCCCCTTCACAACCACGTGTGAAGAGCGAGGGTCCTTCAAAAATCTAACGTCAGCAGGAATAGGTAGAGCCGCGAGGTATCGCCGCCACCTCCAGACACCCATCTCCTCGAACAAATGCAGAGAACAGGAGGAAGAGGAGACCCACTTCTTAGTAGGTGAAGGAGGAGGCGCGATAGTCATCTCCACAATAGGGCGAACCTCATAAAAAATGGGGCGGGGAGATCAGCAATGAGGGTGAGGAGATCGGGGATGGGGGGAGCAAGATCCCCTAAAGCGGCACCTAACTAACTGGATTCCCTGTCTTTTAACGCTTGCCCTCGCCACTTACCCCCCACAAATTACCCCTCAGACGCTTGGACATCTCAAGCTCGTTGTACGCAAAAGCAGAAAATCGTGTCCTATTCTTCTTCCTCTTTTCGTGTAGTTTCCCGTTGAGCCTCACACTCTCTTTCTTCCTGAGTAAATCCATTTTCTTCCTGGTTTGATTCTGAAGATAGAAGAGCTTGACCAGACCACTTAATCAAAGGCGGGAACAGGGATGCCTTGAGGGACTTCTGTTGCACAAGATGATAGGGCAACAGACTCGGCAACCAGAACGGGCGCTACCGCAATTTTGATCTCTCTCATTGGGTCAAGAAGGTCTCTCCAGTCCCACTCTGGGAAATTATAAGTGACACGAAGTCGCGCGGCCACTTCTTTCAACATAAAAGATCTCTTGTTCATGTTCTTATCTTCCTAAAACAAAGAACAAGTTAGTATCTAGAAAAGATAAACTCAACGATGAAAAAGTTAAAATAAAAAGAAAGGGGAGCTCCGGTCACTTACTGAACTCTCCCCAGATCCGTGGAATGACCCAGTGGCCGTCGCAACCCCAGTTTCCACCCACAAGAAGGGTACCCTCCTCCCAGCCTTTATCTCCACTAGGGAGATTAGTGATTAGCGCCCCCCCCCCCCCCCC
>QANY01001571.1:2779855-2880265 GCA_003255025.1 Datisca glomerata
CCCCGCTTCTCATTCGCGCGGGGAGCCAAGTAATAGGATAGTCCACGCCTTTTCACTATGTACACGACACAGATTTCATCTACCCTATATTTAAATTATGCCTCCTATTGAGGCTTCAATCCTTATAAGAACCCTATGTGCTAGAGGTATATTACAAAGGGGCGAGATTGAAAGTACTAAAAAATTCTTGAAAAAGACGAGAGAAAGGAAGTTTTAAACCTAATGCTATGTACATTGGGGCTAAAGAATTTTGGTAGGGAGGATTACACTGGAAAGATTTAGGGATTCCCTCCCCGAAACCACAGACTATGTCTGGCGGGAAGACATCCTTGTGAAGGGTAAGGAAATGGTTGAATTCATTATTATTTCTGACTGAGGGAACAGTGATAGTTAATGGATGTTCCTTTATTGCTACCAGGAAAAGAAATGTGAAACAGAAAAGGGAGAAGAAAAGAAATAACGAAGACGAAGGTGGGAAGAAAGGAAAATTATAGAAGATAGGAATAAGCGTGAAAAGAAAAGAATGAGGGAAGCCAATGTATGGTATAGGCTACAGATGCCAAAATCAAGTTCAACACGTTTAAATAGATTTGAAAGTGAAAGGACACTAGTTCTGAATAAGGGAAGAGCAGGAGACGGGCGCATAGGGAACATATTTAATGAAATGATTACTATCGGCCTACCTGAAAATGGACAAACCAATGACAATATGACAGCTAGAGAAAAGAAAACCCAACAGACAGAATTACGCGTAACGCGAGAACTGTAAAATGAAACGACGCGCACGGGGAATAAAAAACAAGACATACACGCACACGCATCATGATGAGATAAAGATTATATAAAGACGGAATGAAAATTTTGAGGAACGTGTCAGCAACCCAGAAACGAGGCAATGATGGTACGTCATTTCATTATTTAAAAATAATAAATGATTTTTATTGTGCAACCCCTAATATTTTACAGAATAAAAGAGGATCCTAAATTAATAAAAGTGAAACGAAGATTGCTACTCTCCCAAAATTGGACGCGTGCTGAGTGCATTCATTGCACATCGACGAGCATCGCCAAAGAGGAATGTGGGGCAAATGAATAGGTGAAAAACACCCACTAGCACGTGGATAAAGGGGACCTACCTATGGCTCATGAAAATTGGTAGAAAAGTAGAACTAAGTTACGGGGTGATGCGAGGAACTCATAAACAAATTATCATCACCTCAAGAACTGATGATCATCACCTCGAGAATGGGGGATCATCACCTCGAGAATGGGGGATCATCACCTCAAGGACGAGAAGTCATCACCTCAAGAACGGGGAATCATCACCTCAAGAAAGGGATAAATGGGTTCAGACTGATAACCAAGTAGTCATAATTAATTGGGTAAGCTGAGTGACCCGGACGAGACAGATTGGTAGGCTACCAAGTGGCTGTGACTGATTGGCTCAGAGCCACAATAAATCAACAAGTGGTTGTGGTTGATTGGTGGCTGAGCGAGATAGATGAGAAATGAGAAGGGAAAGGAACCCATACCGAGCAGAAAGAATTCTCACAAACGGGTGTAATCCCTAAGCATAATGAGTGCCTCTTTTTATATTAAGTATTCTAATCAAACCATACAATTTGAGAAGCCTATATAAGGTCAATGTATTAAATGAAAGGGAGGACATTCAAGACAATTCATGCATATATGAGACATAACATTTACTCCTTAAAAATATCAACTCCTAAAATCTCTCTCTATCTCATTAATACTCACGTAATTTTTACTTTTATTGAGACTTCCCCCTTTAATCAAGATTAAAGGGAAAAATTCTTTACAGTTGTGCTAATAATGGAGACCATAGGACACATTTACATGTCAACCTTCTCCAACTCACTATTTTGTAATTAATGTGTTTCTATTTAACTAATCAATTAATTCTAAATTAATTACTAGTTACAATAACCCTATGAATGTAAAATAAATTATTAATCCAATCTAATTGGCCTAAGTTCAATTAACCTTCGAAAGAGTCTAAGACTAATTTAGGTGAACTTAGAATAACTAATTAATTACATTCATCTAATTTTAATAAAATACTTTTAATTAAAATTGGTTTTCCTAAAGGCCTAATTAAATGCATGTCTTTAGAGTGGTTTGATTACTAAATTTAACTAATTAAAACTTAGCAGTTTACATGCAATTGATTTCACAAAATAATTTATATAAACACATTAGGACAATCCTAATAAACAATATATTCTACTAATGAGATGCATGGTTAAATAACATTGTATGGGGTTTCATGTATGGCATGTGATCGACTAATGCATGATCATGTTATTAATCAAATCAATAAATATTTATTTAAATAAATACAATACAAAAATATAAATGATGAACTGAGTGAATATTGTGTATTTCTAAATTTACAACCTTTGAAAAATGAAAATAATTACAAAGTTGGCTTCAAGAATACATATTTCTAAAAGATGATCCTTCTCCATTAGAGGCCCGTCAACATAATCTTCAAGCTTTAATCAAAACTTTTTAATTGAGAAAAATTATTTTTAATTAAATAATCTCATTAATTATCCTTTTTAAATTAATTAAAATTTGATTAGTCAAAAAATCATTTAATGACTTATCAAACTTGGGCCAAACCCAATCAATTAATTAATTTTAATTTTTAAAAAATTAAAATCGATAACTAACCTTCTAAAATTACATTACTTTTAAAATTAAAAGATAAAAAATAGGATTAAGATTTTCGCGAATCATCACAAGGATATGACGGTATCAGGACATCTACGCCCTGTACCCTGGCAATCACAAAGATTTTAGCCATCGTTGGTGGCAAAACAGTTCCACCGCCGCCGCCGATTATTCGCCCACTACCGACGGTGCCACTGCCAATGCCACGGTCGACGCCGGAGCTCCTCTGCATCCGTCTCATGTGTTCTTCATCTTCACGTGTACGTAATTTGACAACATAATGTTCAGAAAAAAATTACAAAAAAAATATATTCTATGCCCCAAACAGCTTACAGAAAATCTAAAGAAAAATAAGAACAAAGCATGACCAAGTTGCCATACAATTACGATTCAACCATACATTCAAAAAAAATAACCATCCATTCATATATATCAAAATATATATTGAATGATGCAAGAAAACCCACACAACATTTAATGTAAAGATATATAAAGACCGTTCTGATACCAATTATTGGAATCATGGCGTGTGTGCAATAAAGATTCACCATGCTCTCCTACCTAATATATCTAGCTAGGGCTTTGAAAAATTTTTATTGATTGAGAAACGATTGTGATGCCACAGATCCCAAAAAATAATTTTATGAAAAACTATTTTTTACACGGATCCTGTATATATCTATACATTAAATTAATAGACATTCAAAGAAAAAAATTTTACCTCTTGAAGTCTATCAAGCGTCATCGCTATCTTCTAATAAAAACAAAGAACATTTGATTCCACAATGAATAAACTTTGAGGTCCACACCAAGATCTTCCAAACCAATCTTCAAACACACTAGGACATGTGCGTGCACGTAGAATGAATCAAGAATAATTTTCTATCTCTAGATTTACTCAACACATGAGATCTTGAGATTTAGAGAAAAATTTTTGAGATAGAACTATGAGAGAGAATTAGAGAATTTGCAGAGCTTTGATTAATCAGTCAGATGCCGTTTGAGGCCAATAGAATATTATATATATATATATTCTAGGTCAAGGCTCATTAGGTTTAGGATTTTCATAAAATAATAAATTAATTACAAATGTACTACTGCAGCCTGTGCCATATTGCAGTGCGGTGTGACACTACAACGTGCCATGCACCACTATAGTGTTGTGTGGCACTACAGTATTCCACGCCAAACCCTGATTCAAAATCAATAATTGGCATGTGGTAGTCCGATATGCCACATGACAATTTTTAAATTTATTATTTAATCAGATAAATATTTATGTAGTATTCAAATAATCATAAATATAAGTTAATTCAAAATTAACTAATATGATAAAAACCTAACAACTAACTTATCTGTTAATTTAAAATTAACTAATCAGTTGATTCAAAATTACATTATTATCTCATAATAATCTAGCTATTTAATTTCATAAATAAAATATATTGTCTCATCATCGGTTAATTCATAACTAATCGATATATTTAGTTAATTAATTATAATTTCAAAAAATTATAATAATTAATTCTCAATTAATTAATAATACATAATTATATACTTGCCTTGAAAACTTCATTCATTTTGCAAGCTAATCATTTTCTTATGTCTTGAAACTTTCACACCCTAGACTGTATCATATAAGGGTGGCTTGGAGACCATGAACATATAATTCTAAATTTCAATGAATCTGATTATTAATTAAATAACCTCATTTATTAATTTCATTATTACTCTAAATATGAAATTGCACTCTTAGTAATTATAAAATATATTTATAGAGTAATCTCATGTAGTCTATTGATATAATCACTTCATATAGTTTTACCCTTTAATTATTGGTTCGTAAATTAAAGCTACTCAAATTACTGTTTTACACTTCTAATTACCTATTTATCTTTAAGTACCATTAATTCACTAGTGAACGACTAATTTATAATCGTATTATAAATTTGAGCTCAATAAACATTCAATTCCAGAATTAACACTGAACCAATATACGATCCGTTAGTAAAACTTAGATTCTAAATCTTGTAAGATCATGTTCTCAGCCATCCATGTCACTGAATCTCTAAAATAAAAGTTACTAGACTGTTTTATAAACAAACTTTAACTAGTGAATCAAAAAATCTAGTAGACATGTATAGGAGTTCATGACTACTCAAAATTTAGATTGGCCTACATATAATCATTTGATTGATGTGTATTAAATCATTATGATAACAGTAAGTTAATAAAAATATTAATTCACATCGATATTATCCTATATAATCTAATCATATAAAGTATTTTCACTAAGATGTCTATCCACATCAGCGATTTGGATGTAGATCACATGTATTCAAAATGTTTAGCGAACTGTACTATCAATCATTCATTAAAGATTTTATACTTTAATATGTTTCTGACTATTTTATTCATTATATATGATCTTAATCCTTTTGTACTAATACAAGATCATAGTCTAATTAATGAATATGGAATTTTCAAATATTCATATTAATTATTCAATAATAATTCAAAGAATATAATTATAAGAAAAATGCGTTTTTATTAATTTTTAAATAAAATATCTTTACACATGCTTTGAGGGCACTATGCCCAACATATTCTATGTTATAGTTCAAACTAGAATTCATATTTCATGTAGTCCACTCATTTAGGCAATAGGAAATGATGTAATTCATACATTTTTTTAGTTTTGACTCTATTAATTGTCGTTAACCATGTTTACACTCACATCTTCATCAATCTACCATGGGAATGGATTAAAGACCATTTTTGGGGAAGCCCATTCCTTAAAATGGTTTGAATCACTTAATTCCAAGTAATATGGACGTCGCATGGTACTCTGGAGTACTATTCATCTTCTTCCTTACGGGACACAGTACAATGGAGCAATGTTGATCTTTTTTCTCATGTAATACAGACGATGCACAGTATTCCAGAGTACTGTTCATCTTCTTCCTTACGTAATATGGATGGTGCAGAGTACTCTAAATATTGTTAATCTTTTTCCTCACACAATACAGACATTGCATAGTAATTAAAAAGCAAGCCTAATTTGATACAAAACCTATTATCTGACCATGGAGGGATCACAAACCTTTTAGAGTACTCTAAATATTGTTAATCTCGCAGAAATATCCAAGGTTCAACTCCCGATCCAACATTCATGCTATATTTTTATGGACATTTTCACTTACCCAATACACCAAAATAACCCTTTTATATTTTGGTGACTCCATTAGGGATTTAAGTCGTACATCCCACCATGGGTCCTCGAGTCAAATGATCAGACCTTGTGAACCTAGCCTTGTAGACATGCCATTTGCACATACAGACTCCTAGACTCACAAATTCATCTTCTTATGTACGGCCATATACAAATTCATAACACAACCTCTACATACAAGTTTAAACAACCTTACATTTGATTTTGTGGTGACCTTTTAGCATGAAAGAACCAAGCACTACTAATATAGCCTTAGACCGAGCATAATTGTTCCTCTTAAAATCCAAAAGACCCATAACACTCCCAAGATATGAACTAACCTTTATCAATGCTATTTGGTCCTTACCACAAAGACAAGCCTAAATTATTAACCATTCCCCCAATCCTACACATGATTCAAGAATAAATAAAGTGTCATGTTCGTGACCAAGCTTGATACCACAAGCAAGAATCGAATCGAGTCTCATGGGGGATATCGTGATTCAATCTAACAATATACACTATGTACGTCTTCCATGCTTGGTTTCTCCTTGATACAGATGCAAGCTCCTTTCACGCATAGTTTATCTCCATTAATTTCTATCTCTTCACCTAACTATGACTATGGAGATTAACGGTTCAGTTAAAATTACACTCACTCCGAATTGATAGGCTGAACAAAAATTTCCATCATAAATACCTTAAATTGGAAATTGAGTCGACAAAATTGTTTAATAAACCTAATAAAATGGACAAATTCTAGTTTGGTTAATCGATTATAAAATTGACGATCCAGTTAATTCAGTTGTATGATAATTCGATTAGAAAATTAACGATCCAATTTAGTTCCATTGTAAAATTAATGAACTATAGTTTGGTTATTCGTTTATAAAATTGATGATCCAGTTTTTTTACTTGTAAAATTGATGAATTCCAATTCTATTTTATCTTATAGAACTGATGAATTTTAGTATTATTCAAATGTTATATTGATGAACTTTAGTTTAATTTGATTATAATTGATGAGTTTCGGTTTTGGTTATTGAACTGATGATTAAGTTTGGTTGATGATAAAGTTGATGAATTCTAATTTGGTTCAATTATAAAATTGACGATACAGTTTGATTTAGTCGTGACTTGATGAATTTTAGTTTGATTATTTGATTGTAAAACTGTGATACAATTTAGTTTGGTTATAAAAAAGTTGGTTTCATTTTTATTTGATTATAAAATTGATGAATGTTAATTGTTATTAGATTGTAACATTGACAAATTATGGTACAATTTAATTATAAAATTGATAATTTTTAGTTCGGTTATTCAATTCATAATCAGTTTAGTTCAATTATAAAATTATAAAATTGATGAAATTCAATTGTCAATCGTGAGTGAAGATGAGAATTATATCACAGTTTTTGTTATATATATTATTGTCTTTAGGAGAATCATCGAAGGCGGAGAAAGTGTGCTTAATCAGAGTTGTAGGGGGAGTGGATGTATAATTTTTTTAGAATAAATGGGTACACAATTGGTATTGGTGGTATGGGGTATTACCCATACCCTACCCGGTTATAATAGGTAAAAAATTACTCACTCAATAAAAGCCCATGCCCATTTATAATATTTTAAACCCGTTCATTAGGTCATATACCTGTAGGAATTTTTGCCATTCCTACTCATACCTATGTACCAGCATAAGATTTTTGTCATGCAATGCCTTATAGATATCGATTTCTCATCATGCTCTAACTTATACATCAAGCTTTTGCTTATGCAGATTGATTTCTCATCAAGCTCTCGTCTACATATATTGATTCCTCACCAAGCTGTCATTTGTACATACCTCTTCGATATGGACAACTACCTTTAATACAGACAAGTTTCTCGTTATGCCTAATACAAGAGTTCCCTCCGATATATGTTCATATGAACCAACCATATTATCTGAGACACAACCCCCTCCCTGCAAAGTCGAAACTTATCTGATACAAGCTCAAGCCATAGTATTGACATAAATACATGCCTCTCAAAAACAAAAACTTCGCAAAGTTCATAAAATTAGCAGTTTCAAGTTCCAAGATGCTAAACATCTCTCATCCATGCACATTTTGAGTCACCCACTTTAAATGCATTATTGAGGGTTCATTCAAAGAATGTGTTTTAATGCCTCTAACTCAATCAAGAAAATACAATATTAACTAAAGAAACAGGCAATTATGCAACAAGTAATATGGAGCAGCAAAAGTCCAAGGTATTCTTAACTCACCTTTAGCAATCTAACATCATGCACTAACTCGTGCAACTCAATGCCATCAGCACATGCATTCACATGGGCCATCAACTCCTATCTTTACTCGGTGCCCACGACACTCCACTTTTCACAACTAATCCCATGCACTAAAAAATGGTTATCACTCATCATGAACAACATACGCATGGTGAGCTACATTCCACACATATATATATATATATATATATATATATATATATATATTCCACAACCATTGCATGTTCATCTTCTTCAGCCTTGGAAATCCGGAATCAATAAAAAAATCCAGATGTAAAATCGCCTTCCAAGCCATGCCGACATAGCCCCATGATAGCCTTGCTAATCTATGCCTAGTACATCACAGCTTGCAAACACACTGCTTATACAACCTTACTGATATCACCTCATACTAGCCATGTCAATCCATGCCCAAAATTCATTTCCCTCGTATATAGTCTAAGGTAATACATCCCATACTATACAATTCAAAAACTCAAGCAATCTAGATATATCCCTCCATATACAATAATGCCTCCCTAAATCATACATAAATTTTTACCTTTTTGACACAAAAAATCAAGTCTTTTAAACACAACATCAAGCTATTGTGCCAAGCAAAACCATTCTTATCATGTTCCACAAACTTTACAAATTCAAAAGATCTTGTAGAAATTCTTTCAGAAATAAACAGAACTTGCATAATACAGACAATTACTCTATCCATCAAGGCCAACTCAAAATTTTTATACCGATTTTCTAATTTCTACATAGAGACATCATGAATAATTCATAGACGAATCTCATAGCATGCTGATACCAAAATCTGTAACACTTCCAAGCCTCCCATTGCCTAAAATCTGATACTGATGTGTTACCCGAAACTCGTGGGGGCTTTCGGCAAGTTCTCATTACATGGGGGCTTCCCACCACACTCATGCAACATGCTTCTTTATCATCTTTTCTTTAGATATCAGTAGTGATAAACTCACAGGCCAACGAATCGTGCATAATTTTTGTAAGTAATACAGAGCAGGGATTAACTCCTATTGATCAGACACAATGCTTCTGTTTATGTTTTCTATCTACCGTGCATTCAATTCAAGCAAGGGCCAACTTTGGATCTGTAATCTACGAATTCAGATGCAATCCTACCATATGTTTAAGCGAAAATTAAAGATACAATCATACCTTGCATTCGAAAGCCAAGCAAAGAATTTCTAAAAGGGGTGAATTCCCCCATGCGTCCAAGTTAGAGCAAACAAATTTTATAATAAAAAGATATGGTCATGCTAGCAAGCAAAATTCTCTCATAATCATAATACCCAAGAAGATTCAATCAGAAATAGATGAGACTGTGCTTATATACGAACCTCAAAATTAAATTCTGATTCAACACACCTAAGAAAGCAAAATTGCATTTTCAACATGCCTATAGAAACATCAATACAGACCCAAGAAAAAATCATATTTAATCGAAGCTCTATACAGAGACAACTTTTTCAAACTTCCTATCGAGCCAATTTATCCATGCCCTATACAAAGTCAACTTGCCCAAGCTTACAAAGACTTATATGGAGTCAACTTAGCACCTCAAGCTTCAAAAATGCATAAGCAAAACCATAAGGATTTAATCTTCCTGAAATATACAAAGCTAAGCTTATCTCTGTTATAGTCAAACCACGCCATGCCAACTAGTCTGTAAGTAGACTAACTTCAAGCCACGCCATGCCAATCAACTAGTTTGTAGTGTAATCTCAAGTCATGCCATACCACGCAATTAATCCAAAAGCCAATCCTAACAACCCCATACCACACAATCAATCTGGATCCAACTGTAATCCCATACTACACAATCCATCTGAAATCTAACTTCGAGTCTGTATCGTACTATACAATCAATTTAGAATCCAACTCCAAGCGATGTCATACCATACTATATGATCGATTTAGGGTCTAACTTCAAGCCATTGAATACCAATTAATATATTTGTATGTCCATTTCAAGCCATGCCATGTCAATTAATGAGTCTTATGCCAACTAAAAGCCAAACCATATCACACAATTGGTTACTAGTCAAACTTCAATGTCACATGATGGAAGTCTAACTATGTCTCTTATTCTATAACAACAAAGCCTTTATGAAAGAGTTATCCCATGTACGATGCCATGCCATAAAATTCTCCTATTGCCATGCCATGCAATGCTCCCAATTCCATGCCACACCATATAATGCTCCTAATTAAATGTCATGTCACACCATATAATGGACTTGTGTCGTTATTCCACGCCATGCATAAGTTTGTAATTCAATGTTGTGCGACCTACTCTAGTCTCTCAATTCCATACAAATTACATACAATTGTGAAGTTATGCAACCATGGTATGCTACATGCAATCACACCATGCTATGGTGCGAAACAAATGAATACTTGACAAAGTCATGTCATGTGATGTTTCTTTTAATCATGCTCTGATACAAGCTCCAAAAAAAGCAAACAAACAAAATATAGAGGTTGATGAAGCAAATGATGCATAAAGTTTATTTTAGAAAATATAAAAATCATTACGCATGTTATCTTTTTATATAGAGGCTAAGAAACACCACTGTTATCATAATGAAATGAAATATAAAATTTTTCAATTTTGGGCTAGATTCGATTATGCAGCTCATTTTAGAAAATGACCAACGTGATCGAGGGGCTAATGTTAGTGCCCAAAACTTAGTCAAGCTCAAACAAGAACAATTCGACTATTCGATAGGGCCTGAGGCAAAAGACTCATCAAATACAATGGTTTAGTGCTCACAAAAACTAAAACTCATCTTTCATATAAAGCCCAAAAAGGGTCCAATCACTAGTCGTTTCCTTCTCCAAATGATTTTAAAGAAAAAACTCACACCCTTAGTCTATAGCAAGCACTCAATGCAAACTAGACTCGTGTAATACATAATCCATCTTGATGAAAACATCTATATGATACAACCAGAGATGTTCATGAGTAAAGGCCAAGAGCAAAAAGTTTGCAAACTGCAAATGTATATTTATGGACTCAAGCATGCTTCTAGATCGTGGAATATTAGAGTTGATGAGGCTATTTAGACTTATAGATATGATCAAATCTCGATGATAAGTACTTCAAAGACAAGAAGGTGGTCTTCTTAGATCTTTACGTTGATGATATCATGCTTATTGTGAATGATGTTCAATCATCACCAAGTGTAAAAATATGGCTAGCTAACCAATTCCAAATGAAAGATTTAGGAGAGACAAGCTATTTTCTTAGGATACGACTCATCTAAGATTGTAAGAACAAGCTATTAGCATTATTTCTAACATTGTATACAAATAACAAGCTTATCATATATGCGATGCAAGACTCGAAGAAAGATAATTTTACCTTCTCTGTAGAGTGTTCATCATTCTAAGGAGTAATGTCACAACACTCCTTAGAATGAACGTAACATGAGTTGATTCTCTCTACATCTGTAGTCAGAAGCCTAAGAAGTGTCATGTTGTGCATAATGCTTAACATATGCTATTGAATGGGAATGATCAGTCATTTCCAATCAAATCCCAGATTAGATTACTATGATGTGGCCAAGCACATTCTCAAGTATAGCTAGAGAATGAGAAATTATATGTTAGTATATTTTGATAGGGATTTGATTCATGTTCAATACACTAATTCTGACTTCTAATCGGATAGAGATTCGTGAAAGCAAACGTCATGATCGAATGCACTCTTGGTAGAGGAGCTGTGTATGGAGAAACATCAAATAAGATTGTATTGTTGATTCTATTATAGGGGTTGAATACATAGCCACTTGTAAATTAGCTAAGGAAGCTTTTTGGCTTCACAAGTTCTTAACATATGTGGAAGTCATTCTAGATATGAATAAACCATTTAAGATTTTACTGTGATGACAATGGAGCAGTCCCAAATTTAATATAACCAATAAACCATTATACTATTATATTATTACTTATTAGGAATTCAAAGGTCCATATAGATGAACATAAAAATTTGTACACAATGAACATTGTTTTAGTAAAAAATGATGAGTTATGTTATCTATTTGCTTGGAATTTTTGAGTTGGTATATGATGTATTCACTTTAGTATCTATTACATTTTCAATTTTAATTTTATACTAAGTGTATAATTCCCCATTATCCGTAGCAAAAAGTAGTTTGTTAGATTATATTTTCTCTTCTCAGAATTTTTTTTCAATCTTTTTTCATATCATCTTACGATATACATTTTGTGACCTTCTCTAGGCATGATGGTGGGAAAGTCTGACTTGGATATAACAAGGAGTGTAAAATCACTGGTTCAGGTACCATCAGAATTAAAACTCGTGATGAATCTGAGAGAACTCTGACAGAAGCGAGATATGTGCCTGACTTAAAGAGAAATCTCATCTCTCACTTGAAGTTTTGGATGAGAATGACTACACCTACAAAGGTGAGAATGGAATTCTTAAGATTTCTAAAGGCTCCACGGTAGTGATGAAAGGAATCAAGGAGAATGACCTATATGTACTCCAAGGTTGTACATTAGTTGGTGTAGTGAATTCAGTTTCTGTACCAGAAACTGATAAACCGACCTTGTGGCATAGAAGGTTGGGGCATGTGAGTGAATGGGCTACAAGAGCTTGAAAAATAGGGTTGTTGAATGGAGACAAGTTGGACGGATTGAGGTTCCGTGAACATTGTATCTATGGCAAATCAACTAGGGTAAAGTTCAGCTCAACTACTCACAGAACACAAGAGATTTTGAGCTATATACATTTAGATCTCTAGAGGCCATCTACTACTGAATCACTAAGTGAAGGAGGATACTTCATATCTATCATTGATCATTGTTCTAGGAAGGTCTGAATTTATATATTTAAATCAAAGAATGAGACTTTCCAAAAGTTCAAAGGCTGAAAAAGAATGGTAGAATTGCAAGTAGAGAAGAAAATTAAGAAGTTAAGAATTGATAATAGAATGAAGTACTTAAATGAAGATTTTAATAGGTTTTGTAAGGATGAATGTACAACACTTTTAATTTTATATATGGGATAATAATATTTCCCTTTCATTTAGATTTACAATAATTTTCAAGACTTAGATATTACTTTCCTTCACTTTTTTTGTGGTCAACGTTTAGAAACAACTATAGAGATGTGATGGATTCGAAATTTAGTCTTCCACACTTAAAACAAGTCTTCCATATCTTACCCATTTATACTACTTGATTTTTTATTAGTTAATATAATCTGAAAACGATAATTTAAGAGACAAGAAAATAAATAAATTTAGATAATTATTCATTTTTATTTACGTGCAACCACGTGAACTAAATCTAGTTACTATTATACATTATAAATACGAGATTATTTAAAAAAACGAAAACAAAATAAATGGCAAACAGCACTTTCATGTCGGCCGGAGTGACCGAGGGAGCAAAAATGGAGAGAATTTGCTACCCAAGATCATTACCTGTCACACTCGTAAACTGTATAGAAGAGCTTTTGAAGTTCACGCTCCAATCTCACATAGATGGTGCCCTAGAGCTTGATCTTGGTTTGTCGAAGGACTTCTGCTCCTACCTCCTTAAAGACTACGTTGCTTACCCGAATTCTGATTCCACTGGTAAGTTTCCGAAGAATAATTTTGTCTATTTTTTGCTGGCGGAGAAAATGGAACAAGCGTTCTTCCGAACTTGGATCATCTGTATTGCTTTTTTGAGAAATGCTGTGTTATGAAGTTTTGTCAATAATGAGTTTCAGTAATAAGAACAATAAACGCATTATGGGATGCAGAAAGTTAGATTTGAGATTGAATTACCTCTAAGAGTCAGATTTTGTTGCGATTTTCTGGGAAGTTTCTTCGACAACAATTCAGTTTGTGGAATTTGTGCTAGGAAGAAGACAAAAAGAGACGTATGCTTTTTTAATAACAAGCGTTAATCCTATATTTTTTAATGGAACTAATCGAATAGATGAGGTATCATAATACTTAATGGGAAAAAAAGAAGTGCTGTTCTCATGTTTATCGAAAAACAATTATTGACATCCTTAGCCTGTTAAGACATACTAATACATACATAAGAGAATTGAATAACTTAGTAAAATAAGCACGCTGTATCATAAAAAGGTACTGGTATTTGATTATGGTTCCATATGGATTGTTTACTGTGCGTTCGAAAGATGAAGTTCCTTCTTACTCAAACATTGTAGAGTCTTCTTGCGAAATCCCTCAGCAATCTTTGTACAAGCATCTTGCATCAGCTCTGTCGGAATCCATAGTTACGAGAGCATCGTTTTGGTCTAGTGATAAAACGGCATTATTGGATGGAGATAGTGACTTGAAACAGAGAGGAGAGTGGAATGAGCTACTTATTGGTAATGGAATTGAATTAACTAATGTACGTGTATCTTTATTTAAGACTTCATACTGTAATTTATAATGTATTAATTTTAGGATGTTTCTCACTATCGCAATGTATTTTCTTAGATACTGAAGACGGTTAACTTTGAAATTCATGTTCAGGAGCCTTTTTTCACACAACTAAAAGGTATGTGTGTGTGTGTGTGTGTGTGTGCAAAATTCGTTTTAGCTTTCTGAAGCATGAAATCACTTGTATTCTCAAACTTTTGGGTAATTTAAACTTTTCTCATTTAACCCGGGCGTTGTTTTAAGATGGGTTAAAGACAGTGGAAGGAAGATGTGCTCTTGGCGACTACAATCGGTAAGATTTGAAGTTTCATATGCATGGATTTCTTTTTGATAAGGTGTTTGTGCTCGTGTTTCTTTCCTTCATCAATGTAATCAGNATTGTTTATTTTCTTCTCCAAACCAATACTTTCAGATACGTCCACCTCCTGGTTCCAAGTCTTCAACTAATTTTTTAATCTCTAATTTTCTCGAGATGGGGTTCTAACCCTTTGCATACCATTCCATCCACCTCCTTTAATTTTTTAACTAAAACATTCATGATTCTTACCACATTTTCTTAAATTTAAAGGAGTAGGACCTCGGGCGGCGAAGATCTAAAAATAATTGGACCATAATGAAAAGTGACCTAGCCTAAACCTCGTCTAGAACAAGGTAGTAATTCATCCCATGTAGGGAGAGACATGAAAACTTTTGACGACATAGAAAACTCTTTGGAAAGTTTTATTTTCGTTCCTCAATTTATTGGAAGAGTGGCTTGGTTGCTTTTCCGGATGTTGATTTTTGAGTACAACTGGGTTGCTAGATTCTGACCTTTAGGTTGTCTTTATGCTTTCTCGGGGCTTTTGTTAATACATCACACTTACAAAAAAAATCAAGACAAGGACACGACATCAATAGGACACATTGACATTCTATCTCTCCAAAATCAGGGCACCAACATGTTAGGAACACAGTATGATGTAACACACATAGAAATTTTCCAGTACACATGATATATGAATGCATATATTTATTTACACTCAATGTCCTATGTAAGCATTTATTGAAATTTTCTTATCAGTAATAAAATTGTATCTTGTTCAATTCAAACATCACTACATTCAATTTATGATATAACCTATTACCTTGATTTTGATCATGACTTTAGTTTAACAAGGCTTTTTGAAAATGTAGGGAATGTTTCAATAATGTTCTCGACATTTAGTGTTTGATATATGCAAGACACGCTATAATGCATTACACATCCTAAGGTTTCTAACACATGCAGGATACGCTAGAAAACATGCTTCAAATGTCATTTTAATGTGTTTGAAACATGTTGATAGTCTGGACACACATGTCTTGAGGTATATGACACATGTTGGACACGCTTGAGAACATGCTTCAAATGCTAAACAGATATTTAAAGTGTCTGAGTCGTGTCAAAGAGTGTCAGGAGAGTGTCGATGTATGACAGCGGCACACTAGCTTAGGAGAAGTGTTCGAGCTTCATAGCATATCATTGTCCCTTTTCAATTTGCTTATCTCTTTCCTAACCTCCTCTTTCTCGCTTTTTCCCATAACTTTCATGTTGATTTTTATTTTTATCAAACCTGTAAGTGCATGTTCTGCGGCATTTGCTTTTATATGTTTAATTTTGTACAGGACTCTGATATAAATATAAAATTTGACCTCATGATGCTTATTCTTTGTCGTCTTGTTCTATCATGGTTTTGGTGCGTAGCATTTGATTTTACTTCCACATTTTCTGGTTGTTTGCTCTTGTACTGATATATGAAACTGGTGGAATTGCCTTTTTCAAAATTAGAAAAAAATCGTTTTAATTCTCTTTTCCTATGGTTTCAGAATAGGGCATGGAGCCTTGATTCTCTTCAATAAAAGTTTGATGCTTGAGGTTCAGGTAGCTACATGCCTCATGTGATTGGCCATATGTCTGTTGAATATAATGGATGTTCTCTTTATTTGATTTGTCAGTTTAGGAATAGTTTATTAATTGCTCTTATTGCTCTTTCCCAAACAGAGTTATATAAATGATACTCTCTCCAACGGTGTTATACAACGGATGTTCTCTTTATTTGATTTTTCCTCTTCCATGACATATATTTTGGTTATGGATATAAGTAAATTACATCTTACTGGCAGGATGTACATCGATATCCTTCTTTTTCTGTGATGTTGGAAGTGGAGAGTCTCATAAAAGTCCTTCCTGGGGTGAAGACCATTGAAGCGGGTACTGCCCTCCTACCTCTCACTGAAATGTGGAGTATCCATTTGAAAGTATTATTATCACATTCAATTAGCTGTAATATGTGTAAGCGAACCCTTGGGATTGGCTTTAGTAGTAGGAGGCTTGTAGTGTTGGCACTCAAACATGAGGTCACAGGTTCAATCCCCATCGAGTGCCTACAATTCTTGTGAGAGCCACTATCCATAGGTTTTACCTGATCCATAAGACCCGGGGTCCCTCATTTAGACTACATGGGTGGGTTCAAAGTGCCCTGTTTTGGGATGGTTCCCTGTCAAAAAATGTGTGAGAGAAATTAGAATTGGTGGAACAAAAGTTCATTGAGAAATTCAGAAAAACAGTAACTGATAACCAAGGTAAGGAAGGAAAACAAATATGGAAGATAAAGAATGATAACAAATGCTTTATATATCACTCCATGGATCTTGAAGGACAGGAAGGACACAAAAAAAGACTACTAAAGACATGAAAATTCTAAACAAAGTAACTTGTTCCAACTTGAGCTTTTTTATTGTTGATGACCATAACTAAACTCTGGTAATTTCAAGGTGTTCTCTCTGTAGTAGATTTGGAGGTGATATAGAATTGTTCTATGAAGCACCAATACTCTTTTTGGGAGAGAGTATTGGCGTTAGTGTCGGATACGCTTTAGTCGTAAACAAGATATGACACATGTCTGACACACAAAATTTATGTTGGTAATTGGCTTTAATTTTTTTTTTTTAATTTTCTACACCTTTCTGACTATGAAGCACAAACAATTTTGTTAAGCTAGCGTGTTTGTGTCGGAAGGCATCGGACACTGCGACTCTCCCAACACTTGTTGGACACCTTAGGAAATTCAAATGCTGCAAATGCTCTAAAATAAGTGTTAACACATGTTGGTGTGGCCAGCACATATCAAATGCTGAAACAACACTGAAAATTCCTGGTGTACAATTTTTTATATTTTCATATTTCTTTTTAAGTTAAAATCAAGGCGAAAAGAAAGTCTTTGTTGGTTATTTGATACAACAAATGTAAAGATATATTACTTCATTGTAAAGATACAATAAAAATACTTAAAAAGAGATGTTTGGTTAAATAAAATTATAGTATCCATTCAATCCAAGTAGATATATTAACTATGAAGCATGCATAAATATGTATGTATGTGTGCAAATATACACATGTCGATACAAACATAACGTGTGCCTGTCCTAATATTTTGAGAAATGACTTACTGCCTGACCGTATTATGTCATGTTCGTGTGCATGCTTCTTTGGTTTCCGACATGTGGGACACGTTCCCAACATGTAGATACAGTGTATAGGTTTATTTTGAAATATAATATAGTCAAAATGGGGATCAAAATAAAAATATAATTAAGCTTTGTGCTAAATATAATATGAAAGTAAACTTAGCAGAATTATAAGGGAAAACTTTACAAGAGAGACAGCTTCAGTTTTCTTCCCCACGAAAGAGGCAAACACTCTTGAGAGTCTCAGGCCACTAGCCGTAGCCTCTTCTTCATGCATCTTTTCTCCACGATTGTTAATTTGAGTTGAAATGAAAATGCATATTTGCAAATAAATAAATATATTCTTTTTATCAATGTGTCCTCAGTGTGTCATGTACTATCCATGTTGCATGTCAGTGACTGTGCTTCTTAGACTGTTTATTAGTTTTTTATCTTTTGTTACCGGTTGCACTCTCCTTGATTCGCCTGTCATAATTAATCTGAAATATTACTTCAAATAAATTATGTTACTTGAAGTGATTCTAGTTTTAACATGTTCTCCACATATTACTGTGTGCAGGTATTCAAGTATATAGGAATTTTTACAGTGAAGAAAAGGAAATATCCAACGGTGTCTTGGCTATACATGTTACGAAACCGGTTGCCCAACCATATATGTCTATGGCTAGAATACTATCTGTGAGTACCGATGTTCTCTTATGATTTCTGTTAAACAAATATGAGAAAATGGAGAATTATTCGGTCATGGTTCAATAAATTTTTACTAGGAAACATTAAAGACAAGAAAATGTAGGATGCAAGGAAAAAACGGGAGGATAAGAATTTAGCCTTTGCGCACATCTTTGTACCTGTTGTATCAACTCTCCAACATCACGCATGAGCAGTAAGCCTTATAAAAACTTTGTCGACTGTGAATGTTCTGATACGCTATTGGCAACACATTTGCGTGTTATTAATTAAGTACACAAAATTGACCTCTATTTCGCTATTTATCTCTTAATAGGGAGGTAGTAAATTTGGTAGGAAAATGAGGCTGCTTGCAGTAGAGGATTATTTAGGATGTCAAGTTATTATGTAGGACGATAATGTCTATATCAGTGGAAATAGAAGTGATCTAAACGTAAGACATTAGTAAAATGTCTTGCTGTTACAATTCACAGAAATTATAGACACATCTCAGATTTTTGATGAGCTATGAACATGTTTTCAGATCATGAAATTTATCAGCCATTTATTGATAAAGCTGATCTCTCAAATATTTATGTTTTACCCACATATCATCTATGTTTCTTTGAGACTAGATATTTACTTGCCCTATATCTAAATTGGTGCTCTGCTAAGACGAGAGTGTTTATATATATCTGCAAACATAGTGATTTTCTATCATTGAGAAACAAAATCTCGTGCATAGTTGAAATGATCAAGCCACCTCATCTGACTTTTGATTATTATGTTTCGTCCAGGGGTTAGGTTATAGGGGTATCAACAGCATTTTGGACGGCCTTTTGCCAGACGGAAGATCTGAAACTACAAGTGCTTCTACCTGATCTATGTAATTAGGCTGAGATAATCAAGGTCAGTTTAAACTGGAGTTTCAAACTTCAAGGTGATTCAATTAGGAAGAATACAACACAAATGAATTGAAAAGAAGACTTCATTAGTTTCTTTCATATCAAACTCAATTGAATGTTTCCAGAAAAGAAATATTTTGTTTTCTGGGATGAGAAATCTCGTAGAACAAAATGTAGTAGAAAACTATCTTACTCTATGAAACTTATACGAAATGAAAATCATGTCGTTAACACACTCTGACTCATACTTGCCCTGCTTTCATCAGCAATCTCCCCTCCTTTTACAAGATACCCAAGTGCCCAAGGATGAGGTACCTAAGTACCCAGTGATGAGGTACCCAAGTAGCCCAAGACAAGGTACCCAAGTACTCTAAGACAATGTACCCAATTATCCTAGGATGAGGTTCTCAAGTATCCGAGGATGATGTTCCCTTGCACCCAATGATGAGGTACTGGAGTACCCCAGGATAAGTTACCCAAGTACCCAAGGATGAGGTAGCCAATTACGCCAAGACAAGGTACCCAAAGTACCCTAAGATGAGGTACTCAAGTACCCGAGAATGAGGTCCCCATGCACCCGAGGATGAGGTACCCAAGTACACATGGACGAGGTCCCCAAGTACCCGATGAACATGTCTCATTGGACCCCAGGACGAGGTCCCCATGTACCCGAGGACGAGGTACCATCATATTTTTAAAAAAAAAATATGATGGGCACTCTAGCACCCATCGTATTTGAAGAGTTCCAATATGATGATGCTTAGTCATCGTCATATTATGTCACCCTTTTAATTAAAAGAAACCTGTAGTTTTATATTTTTGCCTACCCCACGCATATGCCCCACCATTTTTGTCTCACATCACTTATCCTTACCATTGCTTTCGTTCCACGTCATCTTCTATCGCTCACATCCTGTCGTCTTCACCTAAGTACCCAAGGACGAGGTACTCAAATACCCGAGGATGGGGTCTCCTTGGATCCGAGTACGAGGTCCTTTGGACCTGAGGATGAGGTCTCCTGGACCTGATGATGAGGTCCCCAAGTACCCGATGATGAGGTACCCAAGTATCACCCAAGGATGAAGTCTCCCTCTACCTGAGGACAATGTCTTTAAGTACCTAAGGACGAGCCTCATTTTTAATGCATGACAAATATGAACTCTGTCCCAGCGTTGAAGACCATGTATTAGGAGCCTGCCCTCAATGAAGTGAGATTGAGAGTTAGTGAACTCGATATTTTGACCAAGTCTCAAAAGCGAGAGGTTTTGCTTTGAGAGGAACTCAAGGGCGGGAAATCTCCCACCTTAATTCAAATCGGGCTCTTGGGCCGAGGTAGAAGCTTGCAGGGTGTTATAATTAAATACACCTAGACCGATCAAGAATGGGGGTATGAGAAAAAGCATGAATCTCACTACTCAATGAGTCAGTCACCTGACCATCTCAGGGTGTCACAGTATAGTATCAGTGACTTGTCCATATCTGGAACTACTTCTAGACCAGTATAGAACTTTGAGTCATACCGCTTATTTCACAGCTTCACAAGTCGTTATATATTCGGCTTCCATAGTGGAATCTGTAATGCTGAATTGTTTGATACTTTTCTAGACTACAGCTCC
Source organism: Datisca glomerata (assembly GCA_003255025.1). Classification (NCBI taxonomy): domain Eukaryota; kingdom Viridiplantae; phylum Streptophyta; class Magnoliopsida; order Cucurbitales; family Datiscaceae; genus Datisca; species Datisca glomerata. Next base: position 2,801,152 of record QANY01001571.1, read on the forward strand.
TCCACCTAAGGTGAATACTTATCCAGACGTCGACTTTTGACTATTTCTATTTGATTGAAATCAGAATCAGTATATCTAGTGGGTTTAGGTCTCTACCTGAATAAACAAACATATAGTTTCTCATTCTCCTAAGATACTTGAGAATGTTCTCTACTGCAATCCAATGTTCCAAACCTAGATCGATTGATAATGACTAGCAATTCTCACTGCATAACAGAGGTCTGGTCTTGTACACAACATGACATACATGAGACTACTAACAGTTAAAACATAATAAACCTTTCTCATATCCTCTTTCTCTTGAGATGTCTTAGGACATTGCTCATTGGAGAGGACAATTCCACGTCTGGTCAGTAGTTGACATTTCTTGGAAATCTCCATAGAGAATCTCTCCAACACCTTATCAATATAAGATGCCTGAGAAAATGCTAAGAGTTTGTTCTTTCTATCTCTTAGGATTTGGATGTCTAGAACATAACTCGCATCTCCTAAATCTTTCATTTGGAATTTCTCAGCCAATCACTTATTTACCTTTGACAGTTTCTACATAATTTCCAATGAGTAGAATATTGTCAACATAAAGAACTAAGAAGACCATTATCTTGCCTTTGATGTATTTATAAACACAAGTTTCGTCAACATTTTGCTCGAAACCATATGATTTAATAATCTCATTAAAGGTAAGATTCCAAGATCTCAATGCTTGCTTTAATCCATAAATAGATTTAAGCAACTTGCATACTTTCTGATATTGTCCCCTTTTCACGAACCCTTCTAGTTGCATCATATATATGCTTTCTTCAAGAGAGTCATTTAGAAAAGATATATTGGCGTTCACTTGCCATATTTCATAATCCACACTAGCGGAAATGGATACAAGGATGCAAGTGGATTTTAGTATGGCAACATGGGAGAATGTCTCTTCATAATCGACTCATTCCTTTTGTGTATAGCCCTTGGCTACTAATCATGCTTGAAAGAGTCTACTTTCCCATATGCACATCTTTTCTTCTTGAAGATCCATTTACATCCAATGTGCCTGACATCTTTGATGGAATTGGAATACATCGATTTCATTTTCTGGTTCATGGCATCTTACCATTTCTCATTTTCAGGATCATCTATAGTTTTTTCATAAGATAATGGATCGTCATTATCAGTGTCAGACACCAGGACATGTGCCTCTAGTTCATAGCGAATATGTTGTCTTATAACCCTCCACTACGATGTTGCACCAGAGTTTTTTTAACAGGACTATGATTTCTGTGGTTTGTCATTTATCAGTTGATGGTGAAGGTGGTCTGATCTCATCAGACGCTAATTCCTCAAGAATTATTTTGCTTCGAGGTTTGTAGTTTTCATTATAGTCGTGTTCAAGGAAGGTGACATTTGTCGATAAAAACATATTTTGATCCTTATGACTATAAAAGTACCCAACTCTAGTCTTTGGGGAATAGCCAACGAATATGCATATGGTAGACCTTGAATCTAACTTTCCAGTCTTGAGTCTAAGAATGTGAGCTGGACACCCTCATATACGGAAATGATGCAAATTGGGTTTGGAGCCATTATATAACTCTAAAGGTGTCTTGCTTATAGACTTAAAAGGCGCTACTTTCAAAATGTATATTGCCGTGTGTAATGCATATCCCCAAAATGTAAATGGTAATATTGAGTAGCTTAACATCAACCTAATCGTATCTAATAATGTTCGATTTCTCATTTCTGAAACATCATTTTGCTGTGGCGTTTCAGGTGCTGTGAGTTGAGATAGGATTCCATATTCGAGTAAGTAATCCTTAAATTATAAATCCAAGTATTCACCATCTTGATCTGATCGAAGGGTTTCCAATTATTTACCTAATTGCTTTTCAGCTTCAGCTTTGAAGTTTTTAAACTTTCCAAAAGTTCCAGACTTTCTATACAGTAGGTAAGTAAAACCATATCTTGAGTAATTATTAATAAAAGTGACAAAATACTCATACTCACCTCTAGCTTGTACATTGATTGGTCCACATACATCATTATGCACTAGCTCAAGTGGTTCCTCGGCTGTTTAGCGATTTCCTGTGAAAGCTCTCTCGGTCATTTTACCCTTTAGATATTATTCACAAGCAGTAAGAGTTCCAACTTTTAGTGCTCTCAAAATATCATGCTTGGTTAACCTGTTTAACCTATCTACATTAATATATCTCAACCTAAGATGTCAAAAATATGTGTTATAATTATCATGAGAAACTCTCTGTCTTTTGTTATTTTTAGGTTTTCCTACTTTAAATAATTCAAAATTATTTAACGCACGTTCAGTCGGTTTAAATATATACAGTCTGTTCGATACTTTTGCATGACAAATATTGAATCCATTCTTAGAAATAATAAACTTATTATTAATTAAAGAAGCTTCAAATAATTGTTCATGCAAAAGGGAAAGAGAAATCAAATTTCTCAAAATTCAGGAATATAATAAACATCGTTCAAAACTAAATAATTCTTTCCAAAATTAAGACGGATTGTTCTCAATGATTTTGATGACACGAGCGCACCACTGTTAACTCTTATAATGACCTTGCCATCAGCCAACTCTCTTGGCAAATCAAGTATCTACAAAGAAGAACATATATAGTTAATGGCTCATGAATCTAGTATCCAGGATGTCAAATCATATTCCGCTAGACAAGCTTCAAGTACAAGTAAATCATATTTATCGTTATTTTCCAACTCAGAGAGATACTTGTCATAATTTTTCTTCCATTGACCTTCAACCCCACAATAGAAACATTTTCCTACGAGTTTGTTGTCAATATTGTTCTTCTTGCTCTCGGCTGACCTTTTTGGCCTTCTTTTTATTATTATTCTTGCTTTTGTCCGTACCATTCTTCTTCTTCCTTTTGTTACTACTAACAACAAAAGTAAAAGGGTTTTGCTCGGTAACATTTACCTCACCCCCAATGGTAGCCCTTGTGTCAATAATCCAAGTATTGACTGCAGTCATTTCAGGACTTTCTTCAACAAGAATAAATTCATTATGCTCATAAACTAACATGTTCGAGTTTGATTTTCATCTTATGGAATTATCACCATTCAGTTTTTTAAGTGCAAGTAAAACAATAATTGGGTTGTCCATGGTAGACATAATAATAACTGAAAAGTAAAACATACATAATTCAATATAATTGAAATTAGTATCTAAAATTCAAAAAGTAAACGTGATGCATGAATGTAACATAATAAATACATAAATTTAACATTTACTAATCATGATTAGACAACCCATTAACGTGTCGCCTTAGGGTCGATCAGATTAATCTTAGACTGTATGTGAGACATTCTCATCCTTATTAATTAAATTTTAAAATATCTCATATTTTCTCTTTTAACAATTATGTATCGTTTATTCAGTCAAGTCACAATTATCCACATAAAAGCTTAGTTGTTACTTTGTGAGTGTAATCCATTATTTCAGATTCCATGACTTGATTGAGAATATGTCGTCTTAGGGTCGGTCAAAACTAAATTACATCACTTAGTCATATCTTCTTAAGAACTTCAACCTTGGTATTGATACAATTCGAAACTTTCCTTAGAAAATAAAGTCATCTCGAGGCTCTCACTGTAGCTCACAATGTTGTACTAATAATGAAGTTCATAGATTGCATTGACATGTCAACATTCTCTCACTCACTATTTTAGGATAATGTGTTTCTAAACTAATCAATTAATTACAAGTTAAAATAATAACCATATGAATGTTAAATTAATAGTTAATATAATCTCATTGGTCTAAGTTCATTTAACTTTCTAAAGAGCTTAAGTCATAATTAAGTGAACTTAGATTAACTAATTAATTATATTCATCAAATTTTAATAATTTTTTTACTAAAGTTAGTTATTCTAAAAAGTTCTACAGCCTTTAGAGTGGTGTAATTACCAAGTTTTAACTAATTAAAACCTAACCGTTTACATGCAATTGATTTCTCAAAATAATTCATATAAACTCATTAGGACAATCCTAATAAATCATATTTCTACATATGAGATACATGATTAAATAAAGCTGTGTGGGGTTTCATGTATGATATGTGATTGACTAATGCATGGTCATGTTATCAATCATATCAATAAACAATTAAATAAAATAATAATGGAACGAGTGATCATTAGGTATTTGTAAGTTACAACCATTGAAATAAAAAAAATTACAAAGAAGACTTCAAGATTACATATTTCCAAAATATCTTCTTCACCTGATCAGTCCATCTTCATAATCTTCAAGTTTCGAACAAAATCCATCTTCATAAAAATTATCTCTATAATTATCTTTCAAAATTATTGAATTTGACTTAGTCAATAAATAATTTATTAACTTGGTCAAACTTAGATCAAACTCAATCAATTAATTAATCTTTAATTTTTATAAAATAAATAATTAATAATTAATATTAAAATTTAAAAGATAATAGATAAAATTACGATTATCATAAAACTCTGCAGTGTTAGAGTAAGTTGGTATTAGAGTTTCTTGCAAACTTCTCTAGATGTGACAACAGTTGCCTGATTGGACCCTCCCACCGCCACCCACCACCACTGTTGTCCGCCGGCGCCAATTTTTCGACAGGTTCGCCGCCGGAAATCCTATTTCCGGTGCCGACACTGGAATTCCCTAGGAAATCGTATTTTTGTCTATTCTTCCTCGTTTGTCCCGTGCGTTCTTCATCTTCTCACGATCAGAATAATTACAATATATTATTCAAAATAAAATTACAAAAATCAGCTTACACAAGATCTAAGGAAAAAAATTAAAGAACAAAGTCTAACCTAATAGTCATCATACAATTAACGATCCATTATTTAACCATATATTCAAAAAATAAATCATCCATTCATTCACATATATCAAAATATATGATGAATAGTACAAGAACACTCACACAATATTCAATATACAAAATATATAATGACCACTCTGATACCAATCGTTGAAAAGCGGCGCTCGCGCGGCTGAGACGTGGTAGCTTGTTAAAAATTTATTAAAAAATTTTATTGAATTTTTTTCAATCAGGATCCATTATATATTTATATATTAAATCTAAGACATACATTGATAGGAATTATATAGTTCTTGTAGTTTATATCAAGTGTCACTGCAAATCAACGATCATCCGTTCCTAGGAACAACGGACTTCAAGATTTACACCAAGTGTCACTGCAAATCCTCACGTGATTGACACATGACAATTACTATGAGTTAAATATTTATTTTAATTAGATAAATATCTTGATACCAATTAATTCAAAATTAACATATCTAATTATCCCTATCAACCAACTTATCTGTTAGTTCACAAATGACATGTTTAGTTGATTCAAATTATTAATTTGTGATAATTTATAATTATCACAAAATTAAATATTTTGTCTCACTGATCGATAATTAAAAAACTAATCGATATAATTATTTACATATATATATATATAATTTCCAAAATTTATATGTAAATAATTTAATAATTTAATTTTTAATTAATTAATCACACATAATTATCTCGTAATTATGTACTTGTCCCAGAATAAAATTTTCTTTTGTAAGTTAGTAATTTTCTCATGTCCTGAAATATTCACACTCTAGATTGCATAGTACAGATGTGACTTGATGACCATAGACCTATAGTCTTAAGCTCCAATAAATCATATTATTAATTAAACTTTTTTATTAAATAATCTTATTTATTAATTTCATTATTACTCCACTATAAATGGAATTGCACTTTTAGAAATTATAGAATTTATTTACAATATTCTCGTTAGTCCATTGAAATAATCATTTCACGTAGTTCTGTCATCATGATCCTTAAATACCATTAGTTCACTAATGAATGGCTAATTTATGATCATATTATAAATTTGAGCTCAATAACCATTCAGTTTCAGAATTAACACTTAAAGGAACCAATATTTGATCCGTTAGAAAATCTTGGATTTCAAATCTTGTAAGATCATGTTCTCAGCCATACATATCATTGAATCCCTAAAACAAAAGTTATTAGCTTATTTTACAAACGAACATTAACGAGTGAATCAAATGATCCAATAGACATGTATAGGAGTTTATGACTACTCATGATTCAGACTGTCTACATATGATCATCATTTTGATGTGTATTAAATTTTTATGATAAACAACAAGTTAATAAATATATTGATTCACATCGGTTCTATCATATATAATATTATTATATAAAGTATATTCACTGAGATGCCTATCTAAATCAATGATCCGGATCTAGATCACATGCATTCATAATACTTAGTGAATTGTATTAGCAACCATTCATTAAAAATTCTATACTTTAAAATATTACTGACATTTTTATTCATTATCTATGATTTTAATCCTCTCGTACTAATACAAGATCATAATCTCATTAATGAATATAAAATTTTCAGATATTTATATAAATTATTCAACAATAATTTAAAAGAACAATTATAAGAAAAATGTAATTCCATTAAATTTTATATTAAAATGACAATACACATACTTTGAGGCATAAGCCCCAACATAAACAATGAAAGAGAACATTGTGGTTGATGCTCTATCAAAAAGGTATACCCCACTTTCTACTCTAGATGTAAAGTTACTTGGTTTTGAACACATTAAATAATTGTGTGTTGATCCCGATTTTGTCAATGTGTTTAACGCATGTGAAAATGTTGCTTTTGATCAATTCTATAGGCATATATAGCCAAGACATCGTTGGATATTTGAAACGGTTTGGTTCGGTTTTTGATATGAAATGAATACACGGTTCGATTTGGTCTACGATTCTTCAGTTCGAACTGAACTGAACCACATTTTCTATATTTAAGAACATTTTCGCAAACCCTAATCTCTAAAAGTTTGGCCGCTTCATTTACTTCTAGTTTTTCTCACACTCTCTCTCTCCCCTTTTTTCTTTTCATCTATTATTCTTCTTCTCTCTACTCCCTCTCTCTGTACATCTTTCTTCTATCTACATATCTCTTTCTCTCTTAGTGGTCCCCGATCTGAACTCCATCGTCGAGTCCAACTGCATCGTCGACGAACTCCATTGCTAAGCAGATCTCCGTTCGAACTCCATCATTGACGAACTTCATCTGTACATCTCTCGGTTGCCGATGATTTCTTTCACAACGAAGGCCCGCGCCTCCTTTAGAATCCACCACTGCTGTAGCTCACACCCGCATGGAACAAAGGTTTGATTTTTATCCATCTCTCCAAGATTTGATCCCCAATTCACATCAACTCAAAAAAATTTGAGGCCTTAGATCCTCAGATTTGGAGATTTTGTATTTATGTTTAGAGATGTGGTAAATTTGGAGAAACTTTTTGTATTATATTGTTATCTGGAAAAGTTAGAGATTTTTTATATTATATATTTTGTTCTAGCCCTAATTTTAGGACTTAATTTTTTAGTTTTCAATTCTTAGAGATGCTTGATTCAGTTTTCATTTTTCTCAGTTTTTTATTCTTCATTTACAAACTCAGATTGTCAGATTTTCTTCTATAGTATTTTCTGGGTTCACATACATCTTGTTGACTTTATCGGTTCGGTCCAGTTCTAGTATATTTTTACGGTCCGGTTTGGTGCAATTTATATATATTTCACGGTTCGGCTCGATTTTCATTGTTGAAAAAATACAGTTGCAGTTCGGTTCATTAAATCCCTCTAAACTACATCGAACCGAACCGATTACACCCCTACCTAGAACCATATTTTTGGATGGAGATCCTAAGTTCTTAAGATACTTTTGGAAGACATTATGGTGTAAACTAAGAACTAATCTCTTATCCTCAACCACTTGTCACCCTTAAACCGATAGCCAAACCTAGGTAGTAAATAGAATTTTGTCCATCTTGTTGAGAGCTATCATCTAAAAGAACTTGATGTCATGGGAGAATTTTTTACCACATGTAGAGTTAGCGTACAATAGGCATGTGCATTCGGCTACGCAATTTTCACCATTGAAGTTGTATATGGTTTTAATCCCCTTTGGTTTTGTGTTCTTTACCTTTGAAAAAATATGTTAACTTTAATGGTAAAAAGAAAGCCAAATTTGTGAGGATATCCATGAGAAGACACGACTCAACATTGAAAAGAGAGCTGACATTATGTCAAGCAAGAACAAGATTGGAGGAAATAGGTTTCTAAAAAAAAGTAACTTTTTTCGAGCGCCATAAGTCACTCATCGATTATCTGTTTCACTTAGACAAACACATTCTTTTGTTTTTTAAAAGAAAAAATTCAAAAAATGAGTTGTAAATTTAGAAGGCCATAACTTTGCACTCAGTTGCCTGAATTGGGTGAATTTTTTTTATTTCGTGTAACTTTTTGAGATCTCGATTGTCTGAAGGCGACTTGGTCCTGGTTTCATCTCCAAAAAGCCCTTTTTGACCTTCAATTTTTTGATACATAAGTTTTTTACAAATGTTTTGCCTAGTTTAGATTTTTTTTGGTGTAATAACGTTATTAGTTAATTTGACTCAGCACAGGAAAAGTTACTGGGTCCAGCCTAAGTAATCCATGGCATGTTTAGTGGGGGCGGGCTTGGTTCCAGGAGATGATGTCGCGTGCTCTCGGCATTGTGTCGGTAGGTCGTGGCACGTTTCGTGGCTCCATAGCCTAGTTCATGTGTAGACATGTGAGTCGCATTGTAGTTGCGTGCGTTGGTAGGCTCGATGTTTGTGCAACGTACTGTAATGCATTCTCCTCATCTTTGTTGCGCTCAAGCTCGATGCAAGCATTGGGCTATCTATGGGTACTTGTGTTTGATACCTATTTGATGGAATTGTTACGTCGTGTTGCTCCTTACTTGATGAAATTGTTACATCGTGTTGTTCAGTACCCCGTTGTGGTGCACGATGAACGGCTAAGCAATGGATGTGTTCCGCATGACCTCGACACTCTCGGGGTCGTCGAGGCACATGACTCAACTGCTTGTTCTCTTGGATGTGGAAAGTGAAGTGGACATTGGGTTTTATGCTCTTCATGGCATCCAAAGTAAGTTGTAGCGCTTTATAAAAAAGATTATTATGCTTGCGATGACACCTTAGCCTGATGACGAAGGTTTGTTCGATGCCGACGTCAACGAAGAATGCTACGTGGTTGATCTCGCCAATAGTCATATGCTTCTCTCAAAGATTAAGCTGTGCACGTGCAAGTATGCACTAATTCAGACTGTAAAACTACGAATGACTCATTAAACCAGTTACAGTTTGTTTGATGGTATTTGCTACTCGGATAATTGTAGTAATTTTAGAGCTAATACGTGTAACAAACCCCGACTTCTGAGTTGTTATGACAATAGTTGTTAATTAAATATGAACCTCATTTTAAGTGAATGTTTTGTTATTCAAATTTATAAATAATATTTATATTATGATAAAATGTAAGTAATATATTAATTTTTTTGCATAAAATATATTTCGAAAATACATTTTCAGAAAAATATGGGGCAACAAACTTTTTTGGAAAATGAGACCCTTTTGGATTGTGAAAATATCTTGTTTACCCTTTTATGTAAAACAAGTCTCAGATTTTAAAAAAATCTACACAAACAAAAATAAATAAGGCAAAAATTACTTGCTCAGATCAAGTAGTTTTTATAAACTACTTGTTATGAGCAAATATTTTGTATGAATCTAGACAAATAAAAATAAATAATGCAAAACTACTTTCTAAGAGTGACTTTTTATGATTCTTAACAAATAATAATTAAAAAATAAAAATTACTTGCTCAGACCACGTAGGATTTAATGAGAAATGGTAGAAAAATAATTTCACAATAAAGACCTAAATTTCTTTTTTTTTAAAAGTTGACTCATGTATCTGATTTGGCTATCCGAACAACCCATTTTTCCAAAAAAAAAAATTATATATTAATGATCAAATAATATATACTAACATCTATTTATGATTATATTAACAGTTAATAATTACAATATAAATAGAGTGTTAACACATAATATGATATTAACTTTTATTCAGTATATGATATAAATGTTAACCCTACATTAAGAACCAAATGGTATGATAACAATTATTTTAGATTGATTTAATATTAAATCAATGAATTATTAACATCAGATAATATTGTATTAACATTTATTTATGATGATAAACATTTATTCTAAATTTCCTAACCCTGTTAATTGAGTGTGAAAGTGAAATTGTGTCTAACTTTTAATTTCTATTTTTTTTTTCATTTTCGGACACATGTAGGACACACCATGTCACATTCCCGACACGTGTCGATACCTTCTAGATACATTTTTTAGATTTTTTCAAATAATGACATATAAAAAGGTATAAAATGAGATTAACAATATTTTAATTGTATATACATAGTAAGTGGGTGAAAATACAGAAGAAAGAAAATTTGGTTTTAAAATATATTAATATAAAATAATATAAAATCAAATTTGTTTTTGCCAAAACCCTTTATCTTTAAATTTCCTAAAACTAAAATTTGTTCGATCAATCGATGACATCTCCAATCAATGTGGCTATTTTAATTCAACTTCTTGATATATTGGTATTGTAATTAATTTTTTTTATGTAAATATCTATTTTACATACTTAAAATATCAATATATATACATATATAATGTATCCATGTATCTTACTTTTTTAGAAAAGTGACGTATCGACGTGTCGGTATCATATCGTATCTCTATCGTGTGTCGGTATCATATCGTATCTCTATCGTGTGTCGGTATCCGTGCTTCTTAGGTGATTGTTTTCATCTCTTCGTCGAACAACTGACTTCTGAAGATGAGAAGCGAACCAAGCCGAAACTTTCAGTTCAGTTCAAATTGGTTCACAGTTTGGTTTTGTCCGTGATAGACAACCAAAACATTCATTTCGGTTCAAATTTTCTCCACTAACCAAATCGAACTATGAACACCCCTAAATTAAACATAACCTCTAAAAGATAAAGTTTTAAGCAACTATATATATTTAAATAGAATCTAATATTATTTTTAATTTCTATAAACACACAATGCTCAACATAATTTCATTTTCCACATATGGTTAACTATTGTATGTTTAGTACTTAATCATCTTTTAGGATATTATGTTATTGAAATTTTTATTGTTTAGTTTATTGCGCGCAACACATATTGAAAACTATTATGCCAAACATATTGTATTAGCGAATATATCATGTCATAATTTAATATATTTGTTCAAAAAGTGTTCAAACTAAGTACACCGCATATGAAAATTAATAATACTTTTATATTAAATTTTAATAATCAATTATATAATTTAAATTTAATTACAGTAACATATACCTAAAAATGCATTAAATGAAGACAAAATATGCATTAAATGAAGACAAGACGCAGAAAAAAACGCCAAACATAAATCAAATATAAATTTATTAATTAAAACATATCATTAAAAAATAGAATAGCAACTATACATATTTGAACATTATCCATTGTTATACATAATTTATTTTTGTGCGTACGTTTAGGCATTGTATGTTGAGCACTTTTTTTTTATCTTTTAAGCCATTGTATGTTGAGCACATTTTTATCTTTTAAGCCATTGTATGTTGAGCACTTTTTTATCTTTTAAGATATTGTGTTAATTAAATTTTTAATGTTTAGTTTATTGGCTGTCACATATATATTAGAAATTATTGTAATAAAAATTATTATATCAATGAATAAATTATGTCATAATTTAATATATTTGTTAAATATAGAGAAATAAATCAAATAACTTAAAATAGGTTTCTAAAAGAAACTATTATTTTATTCAGAGTTTTAATCTGATTTTTTTAATCTGATTTTTTTAAACTTTTACTATTCAGTCAACGTTGTTGGGGTAGGAGTATTTACGTTGTTGTGGGCTGAAGTATTTTTTATTCAGTTCGATGAATTTTCCGAAATTTTCTAAATTTTCAATTCAGTCATATGTCGAATTAAAGGACTACCTGATGAAATCCAGGTTCTCTAGTGAGAAGCACACCGAGCTCAGCCATGCAAGGCTGAATTTCCAGGTTCTTTGATGAAATTCATGTTCTCTGATGAAAACCTTGAAATCATCAACGATCTGTGCCCTTGCCGATTCGTGTACTTAGATCTTGATGTTTTCACCCGAAATTCGAATCTCAGGTAACCCTTCATTCCTTTTGATTCTCTCACTTTTCTATCTAGCCAAACATTTGCTCTGGTTTCTTTAGCCAGAAAGGAGGAAGAAGGAAGGAGGAAGGCAGAAGAGAAGAAGGAAAGAGGAAGGCAGAAGAGAAGAAGGAATGGAGGAGATGGCAGAAGTGAAGAAGGAATGGAGGAGAAGGAGGGCTGCGCGATTTTTGGGAGAGCGAAATCAACCCAACCCTAATCACATTTTGCACTTCGCAAGTTACTGGGATAAAGAAAGAGCCGAGAGAGAGGAGTGGGGAGAATGGTTCTGCGGTGCTAAAGACTAAAGTGTCTTGGGTTTTCTGAAATTTTAGGTGTATCTAAATAGTCGGTTCGGTTCAAATTGAATAAATTTTGAATCGAATTGAAATTTTAATTATTCATTAAACACAAACCGTAGTGAATCACAGAAGAACAGATCGAATCAAAGATTGATTCAATTTGATTTGACCGGTTTGATACAATTTTATAAACCCTAGTTATGGGAACTGGGATGGAAGAAAATATGCAGTTTTGATTTTTATTTTTTTTTTTGCTAAAGGGTTTTTGGATTTTAAAGTGGTGAGATTTTGAGACTTTAACTTTAATTCATTATTTTAGGGTTTTCCGTTAATTTGAAATATTGAGATGATTGGTCGCAGTCATTTGGGAGTAAGAGTTAAGAAGGGAAAATGTTGAGAATGGAACTTGGGTATATAAAGAAAAATGTTGGGAATATGTGGTTCTTCATACGTACTTCAAATTGGAATTGATGTTTTGTGGTGTGATTCACTAATTTATATATATTTATCTTACTTAAAATATGTGTTTCCTCACTTATTATATATAATTATTAGTTAATATTAAGTATTAATTATGTCGTAGGACGAAAAATAAAACTTTGACAAAATCTGTGTAATATTGATTCTAGCTCATTTCTAGTTTATTTATAATTCAAAGCTAATTTGTCCATTTTAGACCATTTTATCTTTTTGATTATTAAAAAAACTACTACAATTGTGTCGGGAGCGTGTCAAATACGTGTGTCAAATACTTGTTTGAAAATATAAAAAAATTATGACATGAATTTACTGTGTTAAACACATATCAAAACATATCGATGTCATATTAGTGTCCGATACGTGTACGATACCAACATTCTCTCCATTGAGAGTGTCTATGCTTCATAGTTTGACACCATGACATGTATTTTTGAATTAAAAAAAACATCTTGTGCCAACTTGGAAGGAAAAGAGGAACTAAAAACTGAATGATGTTCTCTATATGATTATGCATGCACACGGCAGACAATGTTAAGTGCATGGCCATTACGTAAGCAGTTATTTTTAGAGCTAAGAATAAAAAAAGTGATATTAACTTGTTTAAATTTGTAGGGGTGGCTTATTATTTTCGTGTGGTAAAATTGTTACGGCATGTTTAAATATAACAATATGGGTATTTAACTAAAATGTAAAATACATGAGAGGACTGTCATTTGTTGTAACCTCTTTTAAAGACACTAGTAAAAGAATGTTACAATAATCCTCTTTTAAAGACACTTGTAAAAGAATGTTACAATAATCCAGGAAGTTGGTTTCTTCATGCATCATTTTGTTCTTTGCACACGACGCTTATTTTGAGATTGAGGGTGTAATAGTGAGCTTTGATCCAAACTTGCTTATTTTGAGATTGAGGGTGTAATAGTGAGCTTTGATCCAAACTTGCTGGTTTGGACTTGTTCTTTGGAAGATATCATTTCTTGTACGGCTGCCTATGCCTCTATTTCTCAGATTGTGAATTTAGTTAATTGGGGTAAACAGATTTGAATATCATTTATTCCTTCGTCTCATTAGTCATTTTATCCATGTTTGGCACTTGTTTCATGAGAAGATTTCCACAAATTCTGCGTAACGTGATCGTAGTTATATTTTATCAAATATCATAACATTTGTTCTGCTGTTGATGGGGACTTACAAAATCTCTTTCTAGAGTGTACTTTTGCTCGTGAGATGTGAAATGTGGTGTCGAATGTTTTTGGGCATTGTATTAAGTTGGTCAATAGATCCTTTGATCTTTGGCATGAAGTACTGATACTCTTATTTAGATCGTAATTGAAGATTTTTTGGAGCTTTCCATTATTACAATCTTTTGGTGATTTCATAACCAAGTCACATTTGAGAGTAGGTAACATGTTTTTGTTAGGGCTATTTCGTTGGTTTGGTGTTCTGCCTTTGAAGCTAGTTTGCTTTAGACTGATATGATGTATAATTCGAGCTTATGACTCTCTAGCGTCTTTATGTCTTAGTTTGTCCTTCCAAGACTCCGCGTATTTTGAAAGTTATTTGGTGTCCACCTCCATCGAGCTGGATTAGGGTTAACACAAACCGAGTTTGGCAGCCTTGGCCTTGCTGGTTTTAGAAGGGGTTTTCAAACTTTTAGACCCTTGTTAAGGGTTGCTTTGCTATTCCACCTGGCATTGGGTTTGCTTTCAGGCTGAGTTGGCGTTGCCGTTCATGTGATTCCTTATGCTTGGACCTGTGTTTGACGTCAATTGTGGTTAGAGAGTGATTCTTTATGTTTGGACCATTGTTTGTCTCATATAATGTTCTTTGGCGTTAGCACCTTGTTTGGGACATATATTTGAGTTTTCTCTCTCATACGGACTTTATCATCACACACATTTACCATAAGGATAAGCATCTTGCAAATGGATTGGTATCTAGGATTTCAAATATCGTTACTTTAACTTGATGGTGGACAACTCTAAATATTTATTTTTCTTTTATTTATATGATGTTTGTAGCAAGCTTTTCTCTAAGAATTATTGATTCTGTTATTTTCTATATCACTTGCTGACTCTTTTATTTTATTTTAATATGCTGGGGTATGTTGAATGTTGAGTGGCGCTAAGAAGGTTGCCAACTTGGCTTGATGTTTTGGTGTATTTACGGGTTGTTATAGGCTATTATAATAACCTTATCTTAAAAAAGGTGATATATACCTTTCAAAATATATTAAGTAATCGAAATTAAGTTCGTATTTGTTATTTTTGAATTGAAATCATGAAACCTCAATTTATCTTGTATGTGAAAAAATTGTGTTTTTTTTTTCATTTTCATATATACTTCTTTCTTGATAAATGGAAGAATTCGATAATCAAACATACAAATACATCATAGAGTTTATTTGGAGGTTGTGTAATATCGTCAATCTTATATTGCATTCTTGTTTGTCTCATGTGTGCTGTGTAAATATGACAAGAAAATGTACATGGTAGAGCTTGATCATCATCGGATAAGAGTACTCTTAGGCCTCATTTAACAATTAGAATAATACTGGATAGTACTGTACTAAATCTATCGGGCTGTATTGTACTGTACTGGATTAAATAATATTGTCCAGTATTTGGTGTTGTATTAATTAAAAAAATATATTATTTATACAATGTTTGGCATATCATAGTACTAGATTGTAAAACTGTTTGTCATGATTTGATCTAGAAAAATCTATTTGAAACTCAATAAAATTTTATTTTATATTTTTAACTATAAAATAAATTACCTCATTCATGCTACTAAAAAATATAATAAGTAAATTTAAATTTATCCAAATAACAATAATTAATACAGTAAAAAATATCCAGAAACATCATCATTCATTTTTATCATTTACGATAATATCCATACAAAAATTATTTCATAATATTCTCTCAAGTTCATGTTCATCTCTGATGAAGAACGGTTTCATACATTTTTTCGAGTTTTTTTTAACTTAAACTCAATATGTGGCCTAACCTTTAACCCAAATTCGAGATACTTTTTATTCAAAGTTTTCTCAATGAGCTTTAGAATACTAGGTTTAAAAGAACCATTATTATAACAAATGTCTTATGTAACTACATCATCAAGTATGTCCAATAATGGCACTTCCTCCATTTTGGTCCAAGAACGCCTAATGATTCTTCGTATTGTTTGCTCATTATTTTAGTTGTGATCTCCATCCATCCTTGATATAGCATATCTCAATCAATAATAAAGAAAAAACTCAAGACAAATATCAAAAGAGTAAAGTAAAGCAATAAAAAGTAAAATCTACTACTTAGCTACCAAATCAACATCACAAAATTCTCAAATTCCCAATCAATGCTAAATTACAGAAAGCATAACATTATAGATAAACAAAATACACAACCCCAAATCGATGCTAAATTTCTAGTGTCCAGAATTGTTAATCTCTGCATCAATCAAAACAAATAAACAATCATAGAAACTTCTTATTTCGATTTAACAATTCCCACTTCCCAAATTTATCAAAATCAATAACACAAAATTCCAATATCCCACTTTACCAGAGTTCATCTATACACAACCCCCCCTCCAAACAACTTATCACACAAAGACTCATACTAGCAAAAACTCTCACAGACCACTTGACAAACAGTTAACATGCAATAAGACAGATGTCTCGACCTCTGTAGTCGATGCAGTCTAAAAATACAAAAAGGGTGAAGAGATGAGTGAAGGAAACAAAAAATGCAAAAGAAGTCTAAGCAAAGCAAAGAAAGAGAAAGTACCGAAAGAATTTGCCACTGTAAACTAGGATCAATTATCAATTCTTTATCTAAAAATCAAGAGTTTCATATCTGCTCAAGACTAAAAATGCCAAGAACCTGACTCTTGATGAAAAACTATACCTCTTCAAAGAAGTCTAAACCACTGAAAAAATTGTAGCTCTTCAAATCTTCTCTCTCTCTCAACCATTGAAATAGAAATTGCACTGAATTTAGAGTAAATTTTATGAGACCCGTGATCTTTAGAGAAACAAACCTCTAATTTCATAAATTCATAGATTGAAGGAAAAAAACCTAGACATTAAAATTGCTCAGAAACACAAAAATCATAAAATTGCCCAGAAACTACAATTACTAGCTGTAAATGTTGCATAAAATAGACAAAAAAATTTGTCAGATCCACTAAACGTTAAAGCTAAAATCAGATCCACAAAATCAGAACGAACATAAAAATTACCCAGAAACACAAAAATCAAATCCACAAAACCAGAACAACGAGAACACAAAATTGGTGGAACCAACGAGAACGTAGATCTAGCAACAAAAATGGAAGAAAATGAAAAGGAAGAGGCTTACCAGGAAGAGGCGGTGGAAGGAAGAAGCTTCGTCGGTGGCAGGAACGAAGAATTCTTCGTCAAGGTCTTCGTCGGTGGGTTTGTCTTCGCCGGGGTCTTCTTCGGTGGGTCTGTCTGAGTGTCTGAGTGTGAGGTTCGTGTGGGCAGAATGGCTTAGTCCTGTTTAGTCCCCTCATTTAGGAGGGGACTAAATTATACAGTGGCTGAGATTAAAGAGTCACATTATATTAATTAGTACGAGTCTTATATTTTTGTTAAACGTCGAACAATATTATTTTAATACAGTCATAACTTTAGTACTGTATAGTGCGGGCTACCAAACAAGCCCGTAAGTCTTATCTTGGATCTATATTTCTTGCAAAAGGACATATTCAATATTATGGGTAACTTTTTCTGTTTATATCTCATAATATTATTACAGAAATTGTAGTACATGGTCATCTTTAATAAATAATTAATAACAATGACGTTTAGTTTATATGTATACAAATAATATGACCTTATTTAAGTTTAACATTTTTTAATTATATTCAACTTTTTATTTTGTACTTGAGAACTAATTTTCTGTTAAAAAAATCCACGATCGAGATTTGGAATTGACATTGTGCAATTTATGTTAGTCGACAATTAATTTTCTTTCTATTAATTTTGTGCTGCAATTAATCGGTGGTCAGAAAAGTGAGGAATTTTTTCTTTGGATTTTATGTTAATCGACTTTTGCAATTTTAAGACTCTATATTATAAACCCAATTAAAATTGAAGATTGCCTCCAAGTTGAACTTGAGTTATCAGCGACAAAATTTACAGTTTCTAATTTCGTTAGATTTCAACATTTTGTTTCATAGAACCCAATTTCTTTAGATTTTCAATTTACTTCACCACTTGGCATAGAGAAAGAATTGATGACAATAGAAAACGTTTGACAGAATCCAAGAGAAGACACTTGTTTGGTCTGCCAACCGTGACAGCCCAGTACTAGCCAATTCGTTTCTGCAACTCAATGAAACTGGTCAGTTTGTGTTCTCATTCTCACCAAGAGAGAAATGAAGAGATGATTGTTTTGTTATATACTAAAAGAAATATTTTTAGAATCTCTTATTTTAATAAATAATTATATAAAAAGGTGGGTCACATTTACAACTTCTATTATTTATGAGTTATTATTGTTAATTAGTTTTAGAATATGACTACCCATATCAAAAGCCCATATTATTACGCAAACGAGTATGTTCTTACACAGTACATGAACTTTCAACGACTTCTTGCACATAGGAGCAGCCCTTTAAATATTGGGCCCTAGGCAAAATATGTATTTAGTTTTATTTATTTTTAATAGCAAAGTTGTTAGCTTAAATATGTTTTTTATTTAATTTCAGTTACTCCGTCTTTTTCACATTGTAACGTTGCCTGTTTGTTCATTTTTTTGTGAGATGATTATTTACGAATTGAAAGTAAAATTATTTGTGAGATGATAGGAGCGTTGCCAGTTGATTTAAAGTTGTTTTTTTTTAGTAAAATCACGTTTTAAAAAATTGTCAAGTGTTGAATATTTTTGTCATTATCATTGTCTAATGATTTTAAAATTATAAATTAAAAGAAAACAATTTACACTATTCATACAATTAGCTAGTAAAAAAAGAAAATTAAGATTTAAAATGGAGAAACACATTGAGCAATGTATGTATACTATATAAGAGGATGTAATTTTGATAGGTATCAATTTGGTTTGGTTCAAAAATTGATAAAATCTCGAATCGAAATTTTAGTTTTTTAGTAAAGCTAAACCAAAACCGAATCATAGACACGTATAGAACCGATGGAACCAGTAATTTTTTATTTGATTCGGCTCGATTCGATTTACTTTTAAAAACTCCTAGTCAATTAATAAATTTACATGTACATTTAATTCATCTTTTGACGTTCATGCCATTTCATGCATGTTTAGGCAATATTGTAATTTAATTTAAGTTATATAATTGAGTTTTTATAATTTAACTTAAAATTATTAATATTTAATCTTAATATTTATAAAGGATAACTAGGAAATTTTCATAAAATAATGAGACAATTTATATTACTATAGATATAAATACAGATGTTAAAAAAATTATGCATATTTAATTTTATTTTACATATTAATCAGATGATACGCACAACAAAATTATTTATTTTTTCTTGTTTAATTTACCGCACTTTATAAAGACGCGTCAAGGAAAAAAATATTACATTTCTAATTAAACTTTGATTTGTTTAGGGTATGAATAACCTAAGGAATTGGACACCGATCTGTATCACAGATACGATACGACAACAATAAGTCGACACCTTATTTAAAAAATGTAAGATATAGAGATACATTGAATATAATAAATAATATTTAATATTTATTTATTTACACGTGTGCAAAATGTATATACGCATTAAAAAGAACTAATTGAAGAATACTGGAGGCTTGAAAAATTTGACTGTTTCTATATTTTAGTCTAATTTAAAACTGAAGTTTTTTTTTAACTCCTTCATATTTTACTTTTAATTTTAGTTATTTATTTTTTACCATTTGATATTTTTGATTATTTAAGAAATCACTAACAGACATGTGAAGAGTGTCTAATGTGCTGAATACATGTATGATTTTACCGTGTGAAAGCGCATGTCAGTGGCTTGTAGGTGTTCCATACATGTCTTACACCAACACTCTCTGTTAGGACTGGGAGTGGTGGTGCTTAAAAAGAATATTTGGCAATGAAATTTGACAATCAATATTATTCTGTGAGCATGTTAAGAAATCAAAAGCATGTATTTTAAAAAGTAAACAAAAGAATAACTCAAACAGAAACACATAAACAAACATATATTAAATAGCCTAAACAAATTACAAAATATAAAAAGAAAAATTGCGTGAAAATCTAAAAGATAAATGAAAATTATAACTAATCTAACCATAGAAAAAGAAGAAGAAAAGATTACATAAAAAAAATTAAAGCTTTTTAATATGGTGGGAATTAGCTATGGATTTAAACAATTTTTTGGAGACATAAAAAGCTTTAGCATCAAACTCTGCTTGAACACGAAGGTATTCACTATTAAGAAGTCTCAACTTGTACCATTCTTTAATAATGATTTCATACGAACAAGACTCCAAACTCTTCATGTTCAGTCCTTCATGAGAAACATATTCGACCAACATATCCTTATAGAACTTTTCTAACTTACCTTTTGCATCAGTAATAATTTTCTCTCTCTTGTTTTTTCCATCTTTAATATTTTCATCTTCCCTTTCATTGGAAAATGCTTGAATTAAATTTGTCTTCTTCTTCTGCTCTTGATGATATTGGCCTTTGATTTCCTCCTTCATCACCATCTTCTTTTTCTTCTTCTTCTCTTGACCATCTTGACAGTTGATTTCCTCGTTTATCTTCTTCTTCTTGTTTGAACCAATTTGGTTGATTGTCTGATGATGAAGAAGATCAATCATCTCAGTCTCTCTAGGACGCTTGCGGCTTGAGTCTATCTCCGAGTTATGATCATCAGACATAATCACCAATTCTGTCTTAGTTTCACCATCTGATCCATCCATATTAGAATCACAAAAGTTAATTGGCTTCTCTCAAGTTCTTAGAGAGAAGAGAAATCAAAGAAATTGAGAGAAGAACTTTAATAATTGTAAGCAGCCAACATTATATAGCGAAAGAAGCCTTTCATATGAATGAGACGTAAAAGGAAGAAACAAAGAGAGAAGGGAAAAAGGAAAGTTGATAGTACGTACCCCAGAAATTAAGGGATCCTATATATTTATATTCCCTAAATAATGATAATTTTGACCGTAAAACAGACTACTAGAAAATTTTAATATTTTTTTTTCCAAATCTGAAGGGAAAATCTCAGAAGGATTTTGGTTGGCGTTCATGCATGAAAATTATGATAAAAAAAATCGTTTCTTTTTCCGTCCACATATATTCATGTGTCCTGTCTTCAACATTAGATCCAACTTTCGATTTTTAACGGTAAGAGTGTGAATCGTTTATTATTGTTTTGTGCAATGAAAATATTGATTTAGGGTTTATAGTTACAATTTACTCCATAATTTTCGTACATTTTAGGGGGAAGGATATAAAATTATAAATAGAAACAAGAATTTAGTTTTACCACTAAAACGTTAAAATACTTATTTGCAATGAATTGCAACCATAATAATTTTTCATTTTTTAAAAGTATTTTATAATACTGTGATGTTCATCACAAAACTGTGAATTAATCTTGTAAAAGATCCACATTACAAATATAATGCAAACTAATAAGGAAACGTGTATTTAGAAATATAATGTGAACGTGTAGTCAAATAGCACTTACTTGTCGATTATAATATTATTGAACAATATGATGTTACAAATGATTGTTCTCATCTGTTTAAGACATATTTATGGTGATTCATTTGCATTGTAAATCTTTTTACAACTAATAATACCGTAAATGAAATTATTGCTCACTAAATCTACTGTAACTCTCATTAATTATAAAACGGATAGAGATCGTCCTCTCCTCTTGGGGATCCTATTGAAGGGCTATGTTCTCTGCTTAAATGGATGGGTATAATCATCTCAGTATAAACATCGAGATGAAAAGTATTCTGACACTTTATTTGTTTTAATTTTTTTTAAAAGAGATCTAATCCGTCTAATTTTAGATAAGTTGAATCAGAGTTTAACATAACACCTCCTGTTCTAAGGACATGAGAGAATCTATTTCCTAATAAAATAGATGGAAATTACGCTAATGCTACTATGCAACACGTCATTAAAGGATGGGACTTATGGCCAGTTAATATGTTTTTTAAATAATATTTAAAAAATAGTCCAATTCCAAAATCATTTAGAAAAATAATGCAGCTTGGCTATGTTGGAGGCGATTTCGACTCTTCCCATGTAAGAAAAAATCTTATCTTGAGGACATGATATTCATTGATGCGGATCTCACCTCCTGAAGACATAATATTCATATATAGAAAGTTAACCCTTCAAGAGGTCTGAGCTACCTTTTTGAGGCGGGCTCTTTGGACATTTCTCGTGAGGTGCTAAAGGTAGGATTCAGACTGACTGATTACTCTGTAGAAACTCCCTGCTCACCAAAACTTAAAACAAGAAAAGTAAGAGACGGAGCTCAGAAGTACGATTGAAACTGACTGATTATTCAGATGATCGAGACACCCTCCGATCGATGAATATGATTCTATCTATACTTACATTATCGAGGTTACACAGATAATAAGATAATCTCATGCTTAAGATTGTGGTACTCGAGATCACCGATATCATATTTCTGTCACAATAAGTTATAATAATCAGTCATACAAGAAAATAACTGACACACATCAAATCTATCAGACAATCTCAATGATTGTTAAAGTGATCAGATGATAACAAAAATATACTGATAAGAGAATATTATTTATACTGAACCTAACGTTTAACTGATACAAAAAATTATTATAAATATATTATGATTCTCATTTAATGGTAAGCAATTCTCTATATTGCTAGTTTAATTTCAAACACTCTAGTGATTTGATCATCGGAGTGCAGTAGGTGAGGCACCCCTCATGAATTATCGAGCTGTTTTCACGATCGTTCTTAATTTTTATAGATCTCAAGATGAATTATCGAGCAACGCGTAGTAATTCTTTCGACAGTTAATGCGAGCATATTTTTCACATCAATAGTTTGACGCTGGCTATGAAACGTAGATCATTTCAAAATTGACCGCAAAATTTTATCCGCCGCCACGATCGTTGCTGCAACAGTGAGACCATCGTTGAATATGAGTTGAGTAAGAACGACGAGTACGAACGAGAATATGTTGGATCAGTGACAAAATCTGTTTCGACGAGTCGGTCGTTCTTGTCGCTGCCGCCGTAGATCAACGCTGTTTTAAAAAAAATGAAAATCTAGAGCAGCAGCGAGCCACGGACAACCGCGAAGCGCGGTCAAAGTCGACGATGACCACCCGCGATGAGGGCGTCTTGCAGGTCATCAGATCTACACCGTAGAATGCTTTCGGGCCGACCATAGCGGTCAGATTTGAAGCCACGAACAACCCCTCCCATTACCGAAAAATGGAAGCTTAGATCTACGCAAAAAAGAACATTTTTGGACCCCAAAGCATCCATAGAAGATTTCAGATGAATATTTTCAGTGATTTAGAGCTTTTTCCGGTCAGAAACAATTTCCGGTCAGAAACAACCACCGGATGAGACTGCACACTTCCCACGCGCTGCTGCCGGTTACTGTCATCTTCTCTACCCGCTTTTAGTTCCCCGGGTTGCCCTATACCCAGATCATGTCCGCGCAGAGCCGAAGAGAGCTCGGTGCAATGGCCCATGGAGAACAGATGAAGGCCCACAACAGCCCAGCTCGTGCAGCCCACGAGTGAATGCGCGACCCGTTTGAGTCCAGCGCCCGAGATCCACCCGTTGGCGACCCGCGGCCTGGATCTGGGCCCTTCACCAGGCCAGCCCACGCATCAGGACTTTCCTCCATAGCCTTTGCACCTTTCGGAGTCAGACGTCCCCACAAAGGCAGCCCAAGCCTCACTTCCTCATGAAGCCCAGCTCTGCCCAACGCTCTTCATAAGTAACATTTATTTAATCCATGTCCAACATGCGGTTCACAGAATAAAATAATTATTTGGAGAGCTGATTCCCAATATCAGTACACTATTTAAGGAAAGATTTATTTACACACTATTATTATTATTATTATTATTATTATTATTATTATATTAAATTTGCAAAATTTTTTCCGATTAATTTACACTTTTGATGTGCTCTCAATGTCAGGTGAACATTGCAATGATTTGCATCAATAATATTTAATATCTCGGGCATGAGCGAGTTTCAGGATCGCGACGCGGACCACATATCTCCGACAACATTAATCCAAATTTGTTATTCCCTCAAAATCGTGAGTCACATCGATGATTTTCATTAAGATTTTGAGAAAAATAATACAATAAATATTATTTAACATCTTGGAAAAAAGCAAGTTTCAAGATTCGGATGCAGACCACAAAACTTGGATCTACATTATTTTAGATTTTTATTTTCTCAAAATCAAGAGTCACATCGATAATCTCGATTAAATTTTTGAGGTACGTTATTTATATATTGTGCTCAAATTTACTATTCTTTTTAAGAATATTTTTTAAAACATTTTAATTCAGTTAATATTAAGCATGGGCTTATTACTTGCAAGAAGATCCTAGGACATAATAAAAAGTTTCAAAATTTAATTGAATTATATTACTATGACGCCTCAACACGAGAAATAGAAATACAATGTAAATTCCCTAGCAATATGTAAGTGTAGTTAAAAAATAATGCCTAAGAACGAGGAGGGAAAACCCCGTGGTGAAGGGCGAGCACCAAAGTGAGCAAGGTGGTGACAAATTGCTTTGACACAAGCTTTTGTGAATGTGAAAAGCCTCAGGAATTACCCCAATGGTACGAAAGTCAACAATGAGGGATGACAACTCCCATTTATAGAAGTTAGAAAGGGGACCACGCCCTTAACAAAAGGTCCCATGACAAGCAATCATCAGTTAATCATGCTAACAGTACATAATAAAAGGGAATCTCTCGTGCACGTTTCAGCCATGATGCCAGGGAGAGCCGTAATGTGCCACAGAAGATTCATTTAACCAATCTTCCCCTATGATAAGGTCATGACGTTAGAACCATTTATCCAACCTGATCGTAAGGTGGGGTCATGGCATTATAATATTTCTTCTCAAGGCAGAAAGTGTGATAACCCGTGATTCCCTTGGTGGAAATGGCGGTAGGTAAGATCTCCTCACCACCATAACGTTACATCACATTAATCCTACAAGACCATTACCTCTATATCATTTCCAGGAATGTATGAGTATGCCTCTCAAGCCTTATCATCTAGCTTGGTATGAAGTCATGACGAGATAAAGGGTACCAGCGTGGCTATCCATATACATTTGACAAGATATGCATGTAACTTCCGAAGAATCACAACAATCCTAAATCACCTTACCTTTGACAATCACCAAGTTACCAATAAATCTGATTTTGTTTAGATAGGTAACGATCACATGGCGTATGGCGATTAGAGCACCATCAACATATAGTGTTTAGATAGGTGGCAATTAGTATGGTGATCCAAATAAGGAAACAAGATCCACCATTAACTTAAGTGGCGATCACATGGTTAAAATAAGCGATCATCTTTAAGCAACTGATATGTCAATCAACATATTAACATAATGTGTCAACCCTATTAACATACTGTTCTTTAAGATGTAATCGCTTATTTTAACTAGTGATCATGCATTTTAAGTGGCGATCCTCTAAAACTATACATAACTATATTGATCACTTCATTAACACAAGTGGCGATCTCTTAGTTAAAAAAATCGATCATCTGTGAGAAATTAGTACGGCAATCAACATATTGACATAGTGTTGTTACCAAATTAACATATTATTCTTGAAGATATGATCGCTTATTCTAAGCAGCGATTATATCTTTTTTAGGACAAAAATGTATCTACCATATTAACATATAATTCTTGAAGATATATATAATCACTTATTCGGACTAGCGGGATTATATCTTTTTATGGGAAAAAAACCTCTTTTTAGAACACAAAAAATCTCAAGGAACTTTATTTCCTGATGACCATTAGCACATTAAAACAAAATATATGTATCTTCGCCACAAGATACATCATATTTGTGATGAGATATATGTATCTTCGTGAGAAAATATATGTATATTTGTATCAAAATACATGTATATTCTTGAGAAGATATATGTATGGATATATCTTTGAGACAAGATATATATATTTTTTCGTAACAATATATATGTATATTAAACCAAGGAAAATAGTGAGGATTATATTCTACAAAATTCTTCCATTATATTAAACAAATAAAAACAGTGAAGATTATATTTTATAAATTTTTTTATTATCATTAATTAATATATGCTGAAATATTATAAACCATCCTTAAATTAGGGACAATTTTGTTTCTTTTCAAGTAATGACAATGTTCAGTTAAACCTTAAAAAAGAAAAGAAGCATAAATTGTTGAAAGGAAACTAGTATACAATCTCAAAACTGTGCAACGTGTTAGCGCTGGGGAGGTATTTCCAAACGAGAATCAAGAATGCTGTATACATAATACTTCTTTTGTACATATTTGAAAAATACATCATTGCGTACAAGTTTTATTGAGTTTTGTAATGGGGTTGTTCCCCTAATTTTGGAACTATGAAAATGAGTTTCTAAATGTCTGTATAAGAGCCTTGGTACAAAACCTACCGTACCAAATGACTGTTCTAGCCTTTGACTTTCAATTCTACTTTTCTTCTACATATTCCATCCATTTGTTCTAAAAGTAATTGTCAAAATTGACGGCTACTTCTATACTAGACTCGAGTTTCTATTGGTTTGTTCTTCTGAAACATGTAAGATATCAGAAAGGTGCCATAATAGAACCAAAAGGACCATAGTTACTGATAGGAAAACCAAAGCTGCCCAAACCAAATGAGCATATTTCTTCAAGGGCTTGCAGTGTTGAAGTAAAATCTCAGAAAAGGCATCCTTCACTGGCCCACATTCTACCAGACTTTCCATATCTGGATATATATTTAAAAGATCTTGTATGGAACTTGTGTAAGCTTCCACTGTCTTATAATCATTGTTTGATATGAACTGTCCATTTTCACATGTTCCATTTGTATCATCCGAGCAAGTTAACATATGCAGTACCTTCAAATATGAGAAAAAAGAGAGAAAATCTAACTTAAACTAATACATAGAGTACATTTAGTGAGATTGAAAAACAGAGAGTCGGAACAGATTTTGAAAACATATTTTCATACCCCACATGGTCAGTGTAGGGATTTGCATTTGTGGTGTCTGAGCTCAGATTGTGCATTGAAAATCATGACTTGTGTTGCGTAAAAACTATTGACTTAGCATGTTATTTGGGGATTATTCATCTTATTCACATACCTTGGGGATGTCTCCTATTCGGATGGTATTAGCAGGACAGTCTTCTGGTTGATATTCATAATATGGTGGCGCTGAGAAGGGATTGCAGACAAGATCATCTATGTTTGAATATGATTCTGATATTTTTATGTTCACCTATAAAAAAATTAACCAAAATATAATAAAATAATATAAATACACATATATTACTTTGGTTTTTGAATAAAAAGTATTATTTTACTGAATTCTTTAATATTTATTTCTTCTTCTAATATGAACCTACCGTATTTACGAGGTTATAGATTCCAGAACTGACATCAGTTAGGACAGATTTAGCAGAGAGCAATTCTCGACAAGGAAGGATGGAGCTCAAGCTGTTGTTGTATGGATTTTCTTGGAAGCTTTCAAGAGCTGTACAAGTGTCACCTGCGAAACTAAAATATAAAAAAAATATCATGAAAGAAAAAAAGTTTTATAAATCTTGTGAATTTTATTCTTTGATTTACTCATTTGGATGTTTTGTTTTTAATTTTATCAAGCAATTTACTCGGTAAGTAAATTAATATTACAAAAATAATGACATGAAATAAAAATATCTAGATGTTACTTAAATACCTAGTAAGCAATGTTTCGTCCATTATCATTTTTGTAACGTTTTACTTATCAAATATATAATATACAATTAGGACTTAAAAATTGTGTAAGAAAACATTTCATAGTTCAATAAATAAAAGGTGGTGAATTCCTTTTGTTGTTCAATAAAGAAAATATTTTCTTACTTGTCCAAGAAGAAATACATGCCAAAGAAGAGGCAGCATAAAAGTGTCAAGAACCAGCAGACAATGATGAAACTGCAAGAAAGGAATATTGATAAGTCTCGTAAGTGCTTGAAAACAATCAAGTTTTGTGCTTTCTGCATACTTACAGGTAGACTTCTCGCCTTGATCTGAGAATTCCAGATACTGCAGTTGGAAAGATTTCAATATTAATACAATTGTTAGAGACAACAAGAGAGGTGATGTTCCTATTATAATAAACTATGTTTAGATTTTAACTGTTCAGATCAAATCAAACAGTCTAACACGTGCACGTGACATGTGTACGTACAGAGCCTCATACCTGTCAGAGCGATTGCGGCAGCAAGGTTCAAGGAAATGGCGACTGTGGTTATCACGTACCTGGTAATATATTTGGATCCAACAGAGTATGAGTATAGTTAGCATTTAAACCATTAATATTCAGTCACCAAATAAATCATGTGAGTCCGAGTACATTACAGACAGAGTGATTACAGAATGTTGAGACCGTTGTGGAT
This sequence comes from Datisca glomerata, assembly GCA_003255025.1. Classification (NCBI taxonomy): domain Eukaryota; kingdom Viridiplantae; phylum Streptophyta; class Magnoliopsida; order Cucurbitales; family Datiscaceae; genus Datisca; species Datisca glomerata. Next base: position 2,829,807 of record QANY01001571.1, read on the forward strand.
GAAACGTCTGTTCTTGTGAGACTGCTTTTCTATATCAGCAGCTTCAGCATTAAGCTTAAGAGAAGTAGAAGTGAGGAATGTAGAAGCAGCCTCAGTATTTGAGTTTGATTCTTTTAATTTATCTCTCATATCTATCATTACTCCTGTTGTTATATAAATTGTTTTTGTTGCTTCATCAGCCGTCTCCATTATTATTTTCACCACTGATTTTGCTTCCGAATGAAATCTACTGTTCCCTCCAATTACCAGTCCTGATGCCACTCTGTCACATGTAATAATTTCCCAATCAAATTCATATGTAAAACATTGCTAATTAAAATTATATTTAAGATAATATTATATTTATGAAAATTCCGATCGAAATTAAATATGAGTGTAAAAACACTAATTTATAAAACATTTGAATGAATGTGACTAAATTATAAATGATTGATACATAATTTGATCACTTTTTTTTTTAAATTTTTTATATTTTAAAAAAATAGATAGTATGATCGAATCACTCTCCTTCAAATTAAACTCATATATCTTTTCACATCTTACCCTTTTTTTTCCATTTAATAGATAGAATATAATTGATATTGAATTACCATGTTACCCTCACTATTTTCTATTACTAAATTGACACATACCACATGGACTATAACACATAGCCATAAAATATGAAACTATTAAAAAAAACATTGACATATATTGAGAATATGTACTAAAATATAAATATAAATTTTTATATTCACATAACAGTACTAACTCACATTGCCAAGATAGTGAAGAAAATGACTAACATAGTCTGCCAGAGGTGAAACCGGTGAGAACAATGATATGATCTCTTCCTCACCTTTGCTTTCTCTTTAGTTTTAGAACAAAAGAGAGTTACTAGCTGAATTCCTCCGTATAAAATTCCACATAAAATCCATACCACTCCAATTGCATACCCATGAATTCCTGTAAATATAGTTGACTGCAAAACAACAAAAAACCCACTTAGTTTATCATTAATAATGTGAGAGGAGGGAGGGGGGTAGAGAGAGAGAGAGAGAGAGAGAGAGAGAGAGAGAGAGATTTACACTCCAATAATGTTTGTTGGTGATATTATACCCTCCTCTGTATTTCTTGAAATTGTCTAAAGGATCAATCCTCAAGGTTTCATCCAACATTTTCATAGACCCTGAGTTTGAGATGTTGACGGTGTGCAGCAAATTAATCCCTACAAAACCTTTGTTAATATATAACAGAATACAATCTAATATTAATCACAAAAGAGATATTAACGATACTTCTTCATGCATGAAGGCTACTTTAGACATCTACTACTCCAATTGCGCATACATAAGTTTGCCTAAATATGTCTCAATTTTAGCTGAAAGCCATAATGTTTCAACATATAACTGCTTAACACTCCTCTAACATGTAGGCTAATCCACATACACATTTAACTTTAAACGTATAAAATATTTCTTCTACGAGAATTTGAATTCAAGGCTTTTCACTCACTTCGACGCTATATTCATTTATTGAGTTAAGTTAAGACAAATCTTCCTAAGTATATAATTTGATTTAGTTCTTAGCAACTGTAATAAAAAAAACTATAACATAAAAAAAAGGAAATGAATATAAGCTCTTACCAGACATAGAACTGGAAATGTTAGATGAGGGACTCTGTTCTGCAACAGCAGGAAAACTGAAGCCCGAATTCGTCATCATCATTATCATGCAACACAAGTGGGGAAATATCTGGATGCCACGTATGTTGGCCATCTCTAAACCTTCAATTAAGTTACAAACTGAAGAAGAGAGTGATAATAGAAGCTAGATCATGTAGTCTTGAATTCCTGTCTTTATTTCCAATTGTCACAGAGAGAGAGAGAGAGAGAGAGAGAGAGAGAGAGAGAGTTTCTCAGATGCTTTAATCAATTTTGGGGAACTTTTGTCTGAAAAGTGAGAAGGCAAAACTGAAGAAGAGAGAAGCTCATAACATTCTGATTCTCATGAATAAATACATTTGTTTTTGGTTTTGAAAAGTAAGAAAACAGAAGCATAATAATACTGTTATAGCTGATAGCCCCCACTTTTGAATAGATTAATATCAAATTAATATTCAATTCATTGAGTGGAATTGGATGACCCGACCCTCTGCGTTTAACAAAACCGTGTCAAACACTTCCTTTAATTATAGAAAGAAGGAGAGAAGATGGTTTTCGTCAACTTAATCCACTTGTTCTACATCCAACTGCTCTTCACATTTCTAACTATACCATTTCTAATTGGCTTTCTCTGATTTTGCTGGCTGCTTCTTTTACCAAACTCCCTCTCTGTCTTTCTCAGTCCAAAAAACAACAAACGTCTTACTAATATTATGTAATATAAGACGTGAGATTGCGAATACACGTCAAAATTCAATATTTCAATATTCAGTTTTATTTTTATTTGTCATTTTTTTACATATAAATCAGGTGCTTGGCTCCGCTTATAAGTCGGATCTTATACTTTTACCTTAAATAGCTTAAATGACCCATTAACTTATTTTAAGTGAGTCTTTGGTTTAACTTTTTGAAATAAGCTGAGCTAATAATTAGCTAATAAATTTTAAGCTAAATAATATAGCTATCAATTAGTTTAATATTTTTAAAAAATTATCAATTTGACCATTCTACTCTAATTTTAATTTGACATTCACATTTTAAAGTTCTCAATTTAATCCTCCAACTAATTTGTTAATGTTTTATTTAATCATTATGTCACTATTTGTTTGTGAACTTCGACACTTTAGCTAATGTGACACGTTATGCGCACATATGACCCATTATGTACATAATTGACTTGCTATGTCAAGTGGTGACCTGGGACCCGAAAATTGTAAAGAGCAAAAACTTCATCCTTCCTATACTCCTAATTAGTGATGGCAAGTTGGTTGGTTCGGCCCACGAAATTGGTCGAGCCGACCCGGAAATGTACAATACCGAGTAGAAAAAGGCATGTGGGCCAAGCCCAGTCCCTCAGGTGCCCTGGCACGGACCGGCCTGGTCTGGCTCGAGTTCCTGAACCGGCCCGGCCTGTTAACTACCTCATATTTATCTAAAAAATGATAATTATGTGTGTATTGAAGTTTAAACATTTGACATCTCCCTTACTAAACATACTCTTTATCACTTAGACCAAGACAATCTTTGTTAAAATATTGTCTATAATATATTTTTATTATCTTTCAACACATTTTGTCAAATTCTTTATATAATATATTTTTGAGATAAATATATTTAATTAAAAAAAAATATAATATTTTTTAAATGAATATTTTATTCAATCAAAGACAAATATACCAAAGGTCCAAGAGTATACCCTAAGACCAATTAACAATACACAAAAGTATAATAATATAAACACAACAAGCTACAACTCTCCAAGCCAAATCGACATAATGTAGAGTTATAGTACAATACTAACAGACTACAATCTAACACTAGAACACAATGTGATAACAAACTAAGAAACATAAGCAATCATTCAACTTTAGTTATTAGGGAAACTTGTTGAGAGCTTCATGATGCTTATTATAATGTCTCTTCAAATTATTTGTTCCTCCAAGCTTTTGATGCTTGTAAGTTTGTTCACAATAATTACACTTGACGATAATAATTCTAATTTCCCCCTCCATTTTCACAGGACCTGCCTTAGAGAAGTGATCCCATATACTCGGCCTTTGCATTTTTGAGGTTTTGGTACTAGTGGTCGTTGAACTACCTTCACTATCCATATGTAAAAAATGGTTTTGGAGAATTGAGATTGAGAGAGAGAGAGAGAGAGAGAGAGAGAGAGAGAGAGAGAGAGAGAGAGAGAGAGAGAGAATTGACAGTGTCATTCAAGATTTTCAAAAATTTAGATGTTAATGAACATGAATTATAGATTAGTTATTAATTATTCAGTATGATTTTACGTAAAAATGAATATCACATGTCATTTATTTTGAGATGATTTAAATGAATATCACATGTCATTTATTTTGACATGATTTAAACGTCTTACTAATATTATGTAATATAAGACGTGAGATTGCGAATACACGTCAAAATTCAATATTTTAATATTCATTTTTATTTTTATTTATCATTTTTACATATAAATTGGGTGCTTGGTTCCGCTTATAAGTCGGATCTTATAACTTTTACCTTAAATAGCTTAAATGACCTATTAACTTATTTTAAGAGAGCCTTTGGTTTAACTTTTTTAAATAAGTTGGTAGCTTATAAGCTAATAATTAGCTAATAAATTTTAAGCCAAGTAAAATAGCTTATCAATCAGTTTAATATTTTTACAAAATTATCAATTTGATCATCGTAGTTTGACTCTAACTTTAATTTGACATTCACATTTTAAAGTTCTCAATTTAATCCTCCAACTAATTTGTTAACGTTTTATTTAGTCATTATGTCACTATTTGTTTGTGAACTTCGACACTTTAGCTAATGTGCCACGTTATGCGCACATGTGACCTGTTATGTACATAATTGACTTGTTATGTTCACAAGTGGCGTCCATGGGACCCGAAAGAGCAAAAACTTCATCCTTCCTATACTCCAAATTAGTGATAGCAAGTTGGTTGGTTCGGCCTACGAAATTGGTCGAGCCGGCCCGGAAATGTACAATACCAAGTAGGTAAAGGCATGTGGGCCAAGCCCAGTCCCTCAGGTGCCCTGGCACGGACCGGCCTGGTCCGGCTCGAGTTCCTGAACAGGACCGGCCTGTTAACTACTTCATATTTATCTAAAAAAATGATAATTATGTGTGTATTGAAATTTAAACATTTAACATCTCCCTTACTAAACATACTTTTTATCACTTAGATCAAGACAATCTTTGTAAAAATATTGTGTATAATATATTTTTATTAGGGAAACTTGTTGAGAGCTTCATGACGCTTATTATAATGTCTCTTCAAATTGTTTGTTCCTCCTCCAAGCTTTTGATGCTTGTAAGTTTGTTCGCAATAATTACACTTGACGATAATAATTCTAATTGCCCCCTCCATTTTCACAGGACCTGCCTTAGAGAAGTGATCCTATATACTCGGTCTTTACTACTAGTGGTCGTTGAACTACCTTCACTATCCATATGTAAAAAATGGTTTTGGAGAATTGAGATTTAGAGAGAGAGAGTTAGAAAGAATTGACAGTGTCATTCAAGATTTTCAAAAATTTAGATGTTAATGAACATGAATTATAGATTAGTTATTAATTATTCAGTATGATTTTACGTAAAAATGTATATCACATGTCATTTATTTTGAGATGATTTAAATGAATATCACATGTAATTTATTTTGACATGATTTAAACGTCTTACTAATAATATGTAATATAAGACGTGAGATTGGGAATACAAGTCAAAATTCAATATTTTAATATTCATTTTTATTTTTATTTATCATTTTTACATATAAATTGGGTGCTTGGTTCCGCTTATAAGTCGGATCTTATAACTTTTACCTTAAATAGCTTAAATGACCTATTAACTTATTTTAAGAGAGCCTTTGGTTTAACTTTTTTAAATAAGTTGGTAGCTTATAAGCTAATAATTAGCTAATAAATTTTAAGCCAAGTAAAATAGCTTATCAATCAGTTTAATATTTTTACAAAATTATCAATTTGATCATCGTAGTTTGACTCTAACTTTAATTTGACATTCACATTTTAAAGTTCTCAATTTAATCCTCCAACTAATTTGTTAACGTTTTATTTAGTCATTATGTCACTATTTGTTTGTGAACTTCGACACTTTAGCTAATGTGCCACGTTATGCGCACATGTGACCTGTTATGTACATAATTGACTTGTTATGTGCACAAGTGGCGTCCATGGGACCCGAAAGAGCAAAAACTTCATCCTTCCTATACTCCAAATTAGTGATAGCAAGTTGGTTGGTTCGGCCTACGAAATTGGTCGAGCCGGCCCGGAAATGTACAATACCGAGTAGGTAAAGGCATGTGGGCCAAGCCCAGTCCCTCAGGTGCCCTAGCACGGACCGGCCTGGTCCGGCTCGAGTTCCTGAACAGGACCGGCCTGTTAACTACTTCATATTTATCTAAAAAAATGATAATTATGTGTGTATTGAAATTTAAACATTTAACATCTCCCTTACTAAACATACTTTTTATCACTTAGACCAAGACAATCTTTGTAAAAATATTGTGTATAATATATTTTTATTAGGGAAACTTGTTGAGAGCTTCATGACGCTTATTATAATGTCTCTTCAAATTGTTTGTTCCTCCTCCAAGCTTTTGATGCTTGTAAGTTTGTTCGCAATAATTACACTTGACGATAATAATTCTAATTTCCCCCTCCATTTTCACAGGACCTGCCTTAGAGAAGTGATCCTATATACTCGGTCTTTGCTACTAGTGGTCGTTGAACTACCTTCACTATCCATATGTAAAAAATGGTTTTGGAGAATTGAGATTTAGAGAGAGAGAGTTAGAAAGAATTGACAGTGTCATTCAAGGTTTTCAAAAATTTAGATGTTAATGAACATGAATTATAGATTAGTTATTAATTATTCAGTATGATTTTACGTAAAAATGAATATCACATGTCATTTATTTTGAGATGATTTAAATGAATATCACATATAATTTATTTTGACATGATTTAAACGTCTTACTAATATTATGTAATATAAGACGTGAGATTGCGAATACACGTCAAAATTCAATAGTTTAATATTCATTTTTATTTTTATTTATCATTTTTACATATAAATCGGGTGCTTGGCTCCGCTTATAAGTCGGATCTTATAACTTTTACCTTAAATAGCTTAAATGACCCATTAACTTATTTTAAGAGAGCCTTTGGTTTAACTTTTTTAAATAAGTTGGTAGCTTATAAGTTAATAATTAGCTAATAAATTTTAAGCTAAATAAAATAGCTTATCAATCAGTTTAATATTTTTACAAAATTATCAATTTGACCATCGTAGTTTGACTCTAACTTTAATTCGACATTCACATTTTAAAGTTATCAATTTAATCCTCCAACTAATTTGTTAACGTTTTATTTAGTCATTATGTCACTATTTGTTTGTGAACTTCGACACTTTAGCTAATGTGCCACGTTATGCGCACATGTGACCTGTTATGTACATAATTGACTTGTTATGTGCACAAGTGGCGTCCATGGGACCCGAAAATTGTAAAGAGCAAAAACTTCATCCTTCCTATACTCCTAATTAGTGATAGCAAGTTGGTTGGTTCGGCCAACGAAATTGGTCAAGCCGGCCCAGAAATGTACAATACCGAGTAGGTAAAGGCATGTGGGCCAAGCCTAATCCCTCAGGTGCCCTAGCACGGACCGGCCTTGTCTGGCTCGAGTTTATGAACAGGAACGACCTGTTAACTACCTCATATTTATCTAAAAAAAATGATAATTATGTGTGTATTGAAGTTTAAACATTTGACATTTTCCTTACTAAACATACTCTTTATCACTTAGACCAAGACAATCTTTGTTAAAATATTGTGTATAATTTATTTTTATTATCTTTCAACACATTTTGTCAAATTCTTTATATAATATATTTTTGAGATAAATGTATTTAATTAAACAAAAATATAATATTTTTTTAAATGAATATTTTATTCAATCAAAGAAAAATATATCAAGGGTCCAAGAGTATATACCCTAAGACCAATTAACAATACACAAAAGTAAAATAATATAAACACAACAAGCTACAACTCTCCAAGCCAAATCTGACATAATGTAGAGTTATAGTACAATACTAACAGACTACAATATTACTAGAACACAATGTGATAACAAACTAAGAAACATAAGCAATCATTCAACTTTAGTTATTAGGGAAACTTGTTGAGAGCTTCATGACGCTTATTATAATGTCTTTTCAAATTGTCTGTTCCTCCTCCAAGCTTTTGATGCTTGTAAGTTTGTTCACAATAATTACACTTGACGATAATAATTCTAATTTTCTCCTCCATTTTCACAGGACCTACCTCAGAGAAGTGATCACATATACTCAACCTTTGCATTTTTGAGGTTTTGGTACTAGTGGTCGTTGAACTACCTTCACTATCCATATGTAAAAAATGGTTTTGGAGAATTGAGATTTAGAGAGAGAGAGTTAGAAAGAATTGACAGTGTCATTCAAGATTTTCAAAAATTTAGATGTTAATGAACATGAATTATAGATTAGTTATTAATTATTCAGTATGATTTTACTTAAAAATGAATATTACATGTAATTTATTTTGAGATGATTCAAATGTAATTTTTGTGATTTTTGAAAGTGATTGATAGATAAGCAGATGTCAACTTACATGGGATGTGTCTAATATATAATGTTACTACTCTCAAATTTAATAAATAAAATAATATATTTATGATACTTGGATTCTCTATTTTTATTATTAATTTTTATAATTATTTTATTTATATGACATGTTGTTTTCTATTGAGATTCTAAAGTGATAAAAAAATATTTAAAGATTGTAATGATATTTTGCTTAGTGATATTTATTTATATTTTCTTTCTTCCCATCAAAGTTCAAGTCTCTCATCAACAATTTTAAAATTTTTTAACATATTAAAGAAAATGGACCGGCCAGTTCGACGGCCCGGCCCATGAACCGCTCGGGCTGCACATACACAGCCCCAGCCCGATTGCCATTCCTACTCCTAATTACCTAATCAAAATGACGACATTGTTTGATTATGATTTCTTTTTCTCCATTATCAACAAACCTTTCTCTCCCTCAGACTAGTAACAGTTACTATTAATGGAGCTTCGGCTTTCTCCATTACAGGAAGTCATAGAAAATTAATTGAAGATAACCATCCCCACGGAGAGAAGCAAGCCGCAGTGTATATGTGGGAGGAAATGGAGGAGCAGCGTCAAAATGGTCTATCCAAAACTGAAAGTATAGATCTGAATCGCAGAGAATGATGTTGGATTGCCAAGCAGTCAATAGGGCAGAAAAATCGAATTCGGTTATCTGGATTATAAAATATTTTCAAATTTTTAAAATATTACAGATTGTGCGGACATCGAAAGATTTTGATAACAAGAATAAGATTCTTGAGAATTTGTGCAGAAGTAGCAGCAGCGATTTTCTTACATTTTCCGAGGATTTGATTCTCTCACTGTGGGCTTAATTTTCTATGAGTTCCAGTAATGGAGGAAGCTGAAGCTCCATTAAGGGTTCTGTTACAAGTCAAAGTGAGGGGTTTGCGGATATTGGGAAGAAGAATGACGGGTTTTTGTTTATACAGTAGATTCCTAAGAAAGTTGATTTGTTAAAATATACCCTTACATTAATTTTAACTGATTTATATTCATGTTCCACTATCCATTAAATTTTTCTCTAATTATTCCTCTCATACGTACCATTCTTACACACATCCAATCAAATATCAAACTATTCTTCAACTCTTATTCACCTACTCTCTCTCCTTTTTCATCTCAAATAAATATAAGAACCTCATTCTTACACACTCCATCTTCATTCTCTTTCTTCACCTCCTCTATCTTTTTCACTTACTCTAATGAAAAATTTCCTATGATCAAAAAGGGTATTTAGGTGAAAAATAGTTTGGAAGGCTTAAAAAATTTCTATTAGAAAATGGGAATTTAAGGAGAAAAAATGGATATTTCGTTGGAGGGCTAGAAAAAAATTTCTAAGAAAAAATGAGTCTTTAAGGAGAAAAAATGGGTATTTCGATGAGGAAAGATGTTATGTAATCATCTAGTAGTCGACAGGACGAGTATATGATGGGTACAACATGCCCCTATAATCATCTTGCAGCCTACATGATGATCGTGAACCCTTCTTATTATCTACATGATGGTTACAACATGTCTATGTAATAATATTGTAGTCTACATGATGGGTACATGATGATCGTGAACCCTTCTTGTAGTTTACATGATGGTTGCAAGATGTCCCTCATCTTGTAACCATGTAGTATACATGATGGTTACAATCATGTAAACTACAAAAAAGGTTCTCGATCATCATGTACTCGTCATGTAGAATATATGATGATTACAGGGACATCTCGTAACCATTACATAGACTATAAGAAAGGTTCATGATCATCATGTACCTATCATGTAGACTACAAGATGTTTATAGAGATTTTTTATAACCATCATGTAGACTATAAGAAAGGTTCATGATCATCATGTACTCGTCATGAGACTACAAGATGATTACTGGGACATCTTGTACCCATCATGTACTCGTCTTGTACATTATTAGATGATTACAGAGATATCTTGTAACCATAATGTAAACTATATGAAGGGATCACGATCATCATGTACTCGTCATGTAGACTACAAAATGATTACCGGGACATCTTGTAACCATCATGTAAAGTAGAAAAAGGGTTCACGATCATCATGTACTCATCATGTAGACTATAAGATGATTACAGTGACATCTTATGACCATCATGTTGACTACAAGTAGGATTCAAGATCATCATGTACCCGTCATGTAGACTACAAGATGATTACAGTGACATCTTGTACCCATCATGTACTCATCATGTATACTACTAGATTATTACAGAGATATCTTGTAACCATAAAGTAGACTACGGGTTACAAGAAGATTACAGGGACATCTTGTAACCATCATGTAAAAAAGGGTTCATGATCATCATGTACCCGTCATGTAGACTACAAGATGATTACATAGATATCTTGTAACCATAACGTAGACTACACAGTTACAAGATGATTACATGGATATTTTGCAACCATTATATAGACTACAATAAGAGTTCACGATCATCATGTACCCGTCATGTAGACTAAGGATGATTACAGGAACATCTTTAGATTACAAAAAGGGTTCAAGATCATCATGTACCCTTCATGTAGACTACAAAATGATGACATGAACATCTTTTACCCATCATGTACTCATCTTGTAGACTATTATATAATTACATGTATTATCTTGTAACCATCATGTTGACAACAAAAATGGTTCAGGATCATCATTAATTGTGATGGCTAAATTAAATATAGAAGCATACTACAATGACCAAATTTATAAATTTTCCTAATTTTTTAAAATTTATTTACATTTCTAACATGCACTAAATAAGTGAGAGAACTAAATCATATAGATCTAGTGGAGATCAAGAAGCTGACTAACATGTAACTAGCACGCCAGTCAATGACTTAAGTGGATCTACGGTCCTAATGCACTCCCTACTTCACGGACCTAACCACAACGCAACCTGGGTGACGTCCCACTAGTTACATACTAATTGCTTCATTAATCTTACTAAATACACATAAAGTACTCCTTCAATCGTATTGATCACCTGTTAAGTGCTCCTACAGTTAGCATGGATCTACAAATATTAAAGGGCATATTAACATTTATATTAATTTTGAAATACTACATACATGGTCTCATGAATTTACTGTTTAGGTTGTGGTGGTGGCCTTCTGGCAGATACAACGTTTTAGTCTAAAATAAATAACATAAATGTTTACAAACAAGTTTGAATAAAATTAAGAACTTACAATAAGATGGTTCTAGCAGAAATATAGGTAAGATGTGTAGGAAACTCAGAAGAAGAGATGCTTCAAATCTTCAAATATTATTATAGAGAGAGAGAGAGAGACATAGTACATGGAGAGAGAATAAAGTAAGAGCTAAATATTGTGATGCCTTCAACAAAGGGTGAGGCTTCCCTTTTATAATACAAAAGTAAATAGTTACAGTAGGAAGATAGATAAGGTGGCGTGTCCTTGATCGTTGGAGTTGTTCGTCCTTATCTTCCTGTCTTTACAATTAGTGAGAATCTACTTTATGAAAAGTATATCTGTTTCCGTGTGCTACTTTTAATGTTTGAAGATAGTGGGCATCTTCTTTATGTAAAGTTGTTTGTCGGTTTATGCCGATACTATGTTTCCTTTTCCTGGTGACAGGCAAGAATTAGGCCTTGCCTTTTCCTTTCTTATTGTTATTTAATTTCTTGTCGTTATCCAGTTTCTCAGAGATGATACTAGTAAAGGAATCCTAGAAATCTGCAATGGTGGGGTCAACAGGTTTTGGTTCTTGGCTCTCACCAACTAAGATGCTGAATTTATTGTCATCTTGCTCAGATCATGTATGACTACTTGTAGATTTCATTGAAGCATATTCCGGTGTAAACGATTGAAGAAATTTCTCCTTCATAAAATCCATGGTTTTTATAATGAGCTCACTTTCTGTTATGTTAGGGAATTTCTTTTTTAATGCAGCTTGACCCATAGTAAATGGATTTTATGTTGAGGCTGGGAGAGCCTTTGGGATGGCATCAACACAGGCTTGAGCATGGGTTTTGATGGCCTTTATTAATTCAATTAGTGTTCATCCCTTTATCCCACCATTTGGTATAAAAGACTTTTTTCAGTCTGGGGATTTTATTCCGGTAGTCACACTTAAGTCAAATTTCCAAATCCAAGGGATACTGAAACGAATAATAAAATGGTCTACTGATTTGGACATATAAATATCTTTGTTTACTGGTAAGAGAGAATAAGCGGCTTGCCATTCTCGGAATGCTGTTTGAACCTGTTCTGGTAGAGTTTCCAAGGTTATCCCAAAATTATCCCACCAAACAAGAAACCAATTTTGGACGTATTAAACCTCGGGATAAATTCTGATAAACCGCGTATGGTTGTGGACAAGATTCTAGTAATGAAATACATAGGTAAAATAATAAATATAGTCTCAATAACTGTATTTAGTTTCATGATTCCTGATATCAAGGCTACGGGTAGTATGTGGATGCATACGTCTTTGATTGATGGGCATAATAGAGCGGATGGTAGCTTTACTGTAGGTAAGAGGGTTAGCAGTTCTGTTTAGATCATGGAGAGTATGTTTAAACTCCATGGCTGCAGTTTCAAGAAAGATTGCTTCATATATGTAGCGATACTGGTCAAAATGAGTAGGAAACTGCTGAGTAGAGAGATATCTCTTCTTGATTTCCCATGGATCTGACATCCATTTCTCATCTGTTGTTTCAATGAAGAGAATTGTATCTTCTGTGATACTGTTAAATATATATTGTTATGGTATTAGAAGGATATCTTTAGTTATTTTGCTCAAAGAAGCCTCGATAGTTTTGTTTAAATTCAAAAATTTTGTTGAATATTGGCCTCTACCTCGGCCTCTATGGCCTCGACCGCGACTTCTGTTACTCATGAACCCTGAAAGTATTCACGAATTAAAAAATCTGGTAGAGAATTTTTTTCACCTTTAATGTATTCATTATCAAAGTCAAATGCTGATAATATACTTTGTCAAGAAGCAAATATCTGTTTAGATGTAAGGTTTTGAACATCTTTTTTAAATATCCGTTTAGCTGCAAAGCAATCAATTCTAATAAGAAAATGTTGGTTTAGGAGATCATCCTAAAATTTTAGAACACATTTAACAATGTTGGATATCCATTTAACAATGGATAAACATTCTTGTTTAATGGATTAAACATTCCTGTTTAATGCTGGTACTTTCAAAACTCCTAAAGTAAATCTTAAGAGTTCTTCTTTCTGATTGTTGGGATTAAGCCATTTAAAAATCCCACCATATCCCTGGTTAGAAGCATAAGTTTCGACAATTTTTTTTCATTGAGGATTCGGTAAAGATAAACAATACAAATGTTTGATTTTGTCTTTTATCTTTCTTACTGCTAGAGTATGTTCTGTTGACTAAGGTAAAGGATTCTTTTTAAGCCTGGTATAGAGGATTGAAGCATCCTGGGATAGCTGCAGATAATAGTCTCTAATATAATTAAGACTACCTAAAAATCTTTGTACTTGAGTTTTATCTTTAATTTCATCTGAAAATTTGGATGCAAACTCAATACTTTTGTTAATTGGAATAATAGTTTCATTCAAAATATTATGTCCAAGAAATCTAACTTCTGTTTGGAAAAGTTTCATTTTGGAAGCTGAAATAACTAAACCATTTATGATGATAACATGTTTGAAGATATTCAAATGTTTAATATATGCTGATCAATTGAAGATGAAAAAATTAATACATCATCAATATAATCGATAACAAATTCTGTATAAGGATTAAAAATATCATTCATAATATGCTGAAATTTTGAAGGACCATTTTTAACTCCAAATGGTAAAACATTCCATTTGTAATGGTCAAAGTGTGCTGTAAAAGCGGTTTTATATCTATCTTGTTCTTTGATCTAGATTTGTCAAAATCCAGATTTAAGATCAAATTTAGAAAATACTACTGAATCATAAAGCCGGCCTAAAAGTTTTTTTTGTTCAGAATTGGATATCTTATCCATTTTAAAGCATCATTAAGTGGTTTGTAGTTTATCACCAATCTAGGTGATCCTCTTTCATTTTTTACATTTTTATAAATATAAAAAGCGATACAACTCCAAGGGGAGTGACTAGATCTGATTAATTATTTCTGTAAAAGAATTCTATTTCTATTTTCCATATTTTAAAATATTCATCTTTCATTTGACTAAGTCTCGATTTGATAGGAATATTTATTTCATCAAAGTCCTGATGATAAGATAGAGATATAATATGCTTTTTTTTTCCAAAAAGAATTAGGAAAATCACTATAAATTTCTGTTTCAAATTCTTTCAAAATTATCTTAATCTTATTCTGGAGAGAAGGTTGTTGAATTCTTTGTTCGATTGTAAGAAATTGAATTTCCTTTTGAATAAAATTAATCTGTTTTTTATACTAGACTAGATCTTTTAGGTGATCTAAATTTTTCGTATACGATACGATTATAAATTCAAAAGCTATGTTTATGTTGTTAGTATACGAATGTATACCTGCGGTATCAATGGCAGTAATAGGCATAATTAAATATAAAAAAGGGGTGCCTAATATTATACTTTGGGTCATGTTTTTAATTAAAACTAATGTTGTAGGGAGGCAAATACCTTGATTACAGATAAGTACTTCAGGTAATTTAAACTTTATCCTCATAGAGTTTCCACTAGCACTATTAGTGTCTAGGTGATTTTCTGGAAGTATTTTATGGGAATTAACCATTTATGTATACAGTTTATGTCGGCGCCACTATCAACTAGACAATTACATATTTGATTATAAAATTAGGTTTTATAATAAAAGTAATTCTGATATACCATTTCTGAAAAGTAACTTGATTCGTTAAAAATAAATATTGATTTTCTTCTTCAGGTTGGCTAGAAGATTCGGGTGTTTCTTTAGGATTTATACATTTAGAAGATAATTGTTATTTGATATTATTAAGATCCTAGAAAATAATCTGATTAGCAGTTTGTAATTGTTTGATCTCATTTTTAAAAATATCAATTTTCATTTTTAAATCTGGAATAGTAACAAGTTTTTCAATAGTAAGGGTCTTCTATATATGCTTCATAACTTCCCTCATACTATAATTTTCTGAAGGGAGAATCTCTTCAGTAAGTTGACTCTTATAACAAGATTCTAAACATTTTAATTTCATTTCTGGATCTTTTATTTGGCAAGCTGCTTCAAGCATAAATTTTTAGGTATCGGTTAAAACATTTAGACTAGACTGTCCAATGTCAAGACCATTCATTTCAAAAATGGCTTCCCAATAATTAGCTTATGTTATCATGTTATGGGTTTCGGAAGAACGACAGGGTTCGGGATATAACAAGGTTCTTGATTATCAGAGGATGGGTCTAAACATCTCAGCTAAGTCATTCTCTGAACTAGATTCAGAAGTACTATCATCATTTGAACGACAGTTTAAAATCTTTTGTTGGGTCTCCTCATCTAAAAGCATTTCATTAAGCCATTGTTTCAGTTTAGATTTACATCTATTGGCGTAATGTCCAGTTGTTCCACATTTATAACATTTTATTTGAGATTTATTTTTTTATAAGATTTTTTATATGATTTATCTTTTAGGACTTTCTTGATACTCTTGTCTAAGTATTTTTCTGGAGGAATATCTTCTAGAAGATTTATGGGGGTTTTGACTTTTGGATTTGGAAGGGTATTGGATTTTTGTGTCATAAGCGAATTGATCACAAAACTCTCCTAACTCTTTTCTATTGGTTAAATTCTTCTGTTTCATTAACTATTGTAGTTTCATATCATTGCATAAGGATAAACCTTCTTCAATGACTACTACAATGAGATGACCATATAAGTACTGGTTGTAAGGGATTTTCATTTAGTTATGTTTATCCCTAAGTTTTTTCCTGACTTTTTCTGCAAAAAGGTTTGGAAGTCCATAAATGAACTTGACCTTCCAATGATCACTGTTAGCGTCTGTTCTTTCATAACTTTCATTAAGAAAACATCTTTGTACCATAAAAAATGAGTCAAAGATGGACATCTAGATTCTGTAAAAAATTTGTATGTCTATCTGTTTTTAAAACTCCTGGTCCAACGAAATGGTATATAATGGCTTGTACTAAGGTATAACGAGCATATTCTATTTTGGTTTTAGTTCGGGTGAGGATTTATGTCAATCATAAAGGAAATAAGGATTTTGGTTCGTTATGTTTCAGTAAAACAGTTATCCCACCATCCTTTAAGAATGCTGGTAAATCCATTGACTAAAAATCTGCAGATTTGGTGATCAGTATTATCATTTTGTTTACAAACAGATGCATACATTATCATATGATGTATGGTTTCAAAAAATGGATATTCTATTTTCCCATCTACATTCCATTCATAGATGGTCTTTCCATGATAGGATTTATGTAGGTTTCTTAGAATAAGAAAGTTTATTGATGGCATCATCAAAGTTTTTTTTGAATATCTAAAGCTTGAGAAAATGAGTATTCTTCAGTTTCTTCTTCAGTAGGAGATGAATTATCCTGACTCATCATATTGGTCCTGATGACTTCGGTTGACTGATATTTAAATCTCCTATTTTGTTAATCAGAGTATTCATAAATTCTTCATCCTTTTTACAGGATGCCATTTTGAAGTTAGTGATTTTAAGAGGTGGTTTTATATTTACTGGTTGGAGATCAATTGGTTTAGGTTTTGGTGTAACCTGACATTTATTATATATCTCCTCTATCTGGTCTTCTATTCTGGTTAATTGGTTTCCTATGGTCTGGAGGAAAAGATTAGTATAGTTATTCTATTTGATTAAAGGTGAAATATCTTTGACCTTCAATGGTTCTTGTTGAACAGGTTTTTCAGGAATTTTCACGTAAGGATTTATTATTAATGGTTTAAGATTAGTACTATCATTTCCTGGAGAAAGTTCTAAGGATAATGGTGGAAGATGAATAGATTGAATGGTCCTACCACTTGTGATTATCCAATTCTTATGGATTCCTGATAACACATATAACTGTTGTTCATCATGAAGTTGCAGTTTAAATCAAAATCGTAATACCAATCGAAGAAAGATCTAATATACTTATTAGTTTGTAAATGATAATAATACTAGTTTTTTTAAGGTTTCTAATTGTTTAGGAGTATGGGATTTAAAATACCAACCTCTAAATTCCTGATATTTATCTTGCATAAAGTCCTGCTTAAGCTGCTTATGCAAATCACTATAAGGTGTAAAATCCATTGAATATTAAATTAGATATCATTGGCAGTTGGGCTATTAGGACTTCTGATATGAGGTGTGTTGGTTTCATAAACACCATGAGGTATTTGGTTTTCAGAAATATGTATGCCTTTTATATAAATGTCAGGAGTTGTATTATTAAAGGAATTTTCTGATTCATTAGAAGTCCTTTCTTGGTAAAAGGATTGTACTGGTTTTGAAGTGGATTGTCTAGAGGATTCCGATATATCTACCCTTGGGAGGAATGCTTCTATTACTGATACTAGAAATACTTCTAGTTAAAGGTATATAAAATCTGAGGTATATGCTACCTCTTTAAGTTTGGATAATATCATCTATGGATTGCCTAATGATAGGTCTGATAGGTATAACATTAGAGATCTGTCATCTTTCTAGAAGAGTAATTTCTTCTCGAGTTATCATCCTAAGGATAGCTACTTGGCTACTGAAAAGATTAGTATCGATAAGGACTGTGTGTCCTTGTTCACTTTGTTTTATGGTGTAATGATTTAAAGTTGATAGAACCTTAAGATTAATTCTGAATAATATGACAAAAGGTGAAGATCCTGGTAAATACTCATAACCATGAGATATAACTCGAAGTTCTAAGACTTTAGATAAATTACTGTCATTTAAGACTACACTCAAATTCGGATAGATATCAAAATATACTGGTCCATGTGAAAGGCTGGTTTCAATGACTCCCATAAGAGATGCTTTCCAGTTGAGGCATCTACCATCTCTAAGGGTGCAATGAATACTGGTGTTTGACCAAGTAAACCCAAAGACTTTAAAGCTATATGGACAAGTCCTATATGCACATATTTATATTTTTGCACAAAAGGATATAAATCCTGAATATGTAATAAATAGATAATATCATCATTGTTCTGTAAAGGAATATCATGCTAAAATGTTTTGATGATTTTTCTATTGGTTAAATCAAAAGTGCCAATTTTATAAATTATTTCTGGTTAAACTTTGGGTATTGTCCATTTATACAAAGCTTCTTTAACATCCTGAGAAGCTATGAGTTCAGTTTTTTCAGAAGATGAAACTATTGTATTAGCTACTATAGTGACAGAATTAAAATTGATTTCAGACATTTTGTATGGCGACCATGTAGGCATAATTTAAAAGAAATATAATCATTAATACGTCCAAAAATAATCATGGCTTTGATACCAATATTGAGGGCTAACATAGTCTTTTTCCTCTGCACTTCTCCTGCTCCTCCTTCATAATTAAAAAAAACTAATGATATATATGTGTATATATATATATATATATATATGGCTATTTGATTATCAGAATTATCATTCTGTTTGCAAACTGATGCATACATTATCATGTGATGTATGCTTTCAAAGATATGATATTCAGTTTTACCATCTATGTTCCATTCACAGATAGTTTTTTCATGGTATGATTTCTGAGTATGAAGGAAGTCTTCTTCATACAAAATGTCCAGTGGGGTAAGTTTAGGATAATAATATCTACCAGATCCATGTAAAGCCAGACACTGGGTAGACTTAGAGTATGTAAGTTTATTGATACTATCATCAAAATCTTTCTGTATATCATGAATTTGGGAAAGTGTATACTCATCATGTTCATCATCAGGTGCAGATAGAGATGAATCACCTTGGTTCATTATATTAATATATTTTGGAGATTTTAGTTCTGATGTTTCTATCTCATTGATTTTTAAGTCTCTTCTTAGTCCAATAATAGTGGCCATAAAGTCTTCCTCTTTCTTAGTGGATTTTAACTTAAAATTATGAACTTCAAGAGGAGGCTTGATATTGACTGATTGAAGGTGAATAGGTTTAGGTTTCTCTGGAACTTTGTCCTATTGCTCTTCAAATTTACTGTATGTTGTCTACATGTTCCTCAATGTGAGTAAGTGGTTACCTACAGTTTGGAGAAAAATGTTAGTATAATTATTCTGCTTGGTTAAAGGTATAATGTCTTTGACCTTTAAAGTTTCTTGCCGATTGGATTGTCCAGAAATCTCGACATAATGGGAGATAACTAACAATTTAGTGCTCTCATTGCTTGGAGCAAGCTCTAAGAATAATGGTGGAGGATGGATAGCTTGGAAAAGCTTACCAGTTGTTGTTATCAAGTTCTTCTGAATTCCTGTTAAAACGTTTAGCTGATCTTGATCAAGAATATGTATTAATAAGAAAAGTCACAATACCATTCTGGGAAAGATCTAAGAGTCTGGTTTTTTCAAATGTGATAGTAATACTGGTCTTTAAGGGTTTTTAACTGATCATGAGTATGGGCTCTAAAATACCATAAACGAAATTCTTGATATTTGTCCTGTATAAAATCCTGGTTTGGATGCTTACACAATTCACTATTCCGTGTAAATTCCATTAAATATCAAATTGCATATTACTAGTTGTAGGGCTATTGGGCCTTCTGTTGTTGGGTCTATCTATTTCATAGACTGCATGATGTATCTGATTTATATATATATACCTCTAATGTGATCTCCTATGATTCCAACGGATGCCTACTTGTAGCCTGAAATTGGTTTTTACCAGAAATGGTTAGACACCCATTGTGTTTGGGAAAGTCTCTGTTCTGCTTCCCTCTTTTGCCTATGATGAAGATTTTCTTCTGAGGCTGCAGCTTTTCCTTCTTCAACACTCCCCCTCAAGTTGGGTTCGTATAGGTTGATCGAACCTAACTTGTCAAGTATTTTTTGGAGGTTATTTTTGTCAAGGGCTTTGGTGAAGATGTCGGCTAGCTGGTCTTCACTACGTACAAAGGGAATGGTGATTTCTCCAGACTGTACTTTCTCTCTTATGAAATGACAGTCCACTTCAATATGTTTGGTTCTCTCATGAAAAACAGGGTTCATTGCAATATGACGTGCTGCTTGGTTATCACAGTGCATCTCTATCAGTTTTCTTATCTCAACCTTCATGTCTTGAAGGAGATGTCTAATCCATGTGAGTTCGCTAGCAGTGGAGGCCATGGCTCTGTATTCTGCCTCCGCACTTGACCTTGCTACAACAGTTTGTTTCTTGCTCTTCCAGGTCATTAGGTTCCCACCTACAAAGACACAAAAACCAGTTGTAGATTTTCTGACGTAACTACCTGCCCACTCAGCATCAGTGAATCCAGCAATGGAGTTTGCCCCACTTTTCTTCATCCATATCCCTTGGCCGGGAGTTCCTTTAAGGTATCTGAGTATCCTTTCTGCGGCTGCCTGATGATTTGTGCAGGGTGCATGCATGAATTGACTGATAACGCTAACTGCAAAAGTGATATCTGGTCTTGTGACCGTTAGATAAATAAGTTTTCCTACTAATCTCTGATATTGGCATATATCAGTTATTAGTTTGCTATCATTCAGTCCTATTTTCATGTTGGTTTCCATTGGTGTGCTAGCAGGTTTTGCCCCTACCATGCCTGTTTCTTTTAACAAGTCTAAGATATATTTTCTTTGAGATAGAAACAATCCATTCTTCGAGTGAGCTATTTCTATCCCTAGGAAGTACTTTAGTTTTCCTAGATCTTTAATATCGAACTCTCCCTTTAGAAATTTTTGAACACTCCATATTTCATTGTGGTTATTTCCGGTGATGATAATGTCATCTACGTAGACTAAAACGATGGTAGTGGAGTTGTTCGTGTGTTTGACAAACATAGATGAGTCCGCCGTGCTTTTGACGAAGTTAATCTTTAAAAGAGATAGGCTTAATTTTCCATACCATGCCCTTGGTGACTGTTTCAGGCCGTAGATAGCCTTCTTTAATCTACATACCAGAGATGGGTGTGTTGCTTTCTCGTGTCCTGGAGGTAGGGACATATATACTTCTTCTTCCAGATTTCCTTGGAGAAATGCGTTTTTTACATCCATTTGATATAGTTCCCAGTTGAGGTTTGTGGCAACGGATAGTAGCACTCGGATTGTGTTCATTTTTGCTACTGGAGCGAACGTCTCCTGGTAATCTACTCCATATGTCTGAGTAAAGCCTTTGGCAACTAGTCGGGCTTTGTATCTCTCGATAGTGCCGTTGCTGTTGTATTTGGTCTTGTAGACCCATTTACATCCTACGGGTTTCTTCCCGCTGGGTAGTGGGATTATGTCCCAAGTCTCATTCTTTTCCAAGGCTAGGAGTTCTTCATTCATCGCCTTTCTCCATTTAGGGTCGAGTTGGGCTTCTTGATAGGTCTTTGGCTCATCTGTTTCATCAATTTTTCCCAAGTATGCCCTGTGTTTGTTAGAGATTTTATCATAAGATAGGAAATTTTGGATAGGGTATAAAACCTGATGAGACACGTAGTCTTTTAATCTTGCTGGGGGATGAGTTTGCCTTGTTGATCTTCTTACGATTACTGCTTCATCAGTGACAACTGCCTCATCAGTTGCTCCCCCTGAGGTAGTTGTCTCAGGCGTGGTTGATGTGTTATCCTGTTCCTGTCTTATGATATCGGAGGAAATAATACTGTTAGGTAGCGGAAGTGTTTTGTGGTGGTTATGGTTGTCGGAGTCCTTTGGGTAATAGGATTCTAGTTCTAAGAATTGTACATCGCGTGAGATGTAGAGTTTATGGTTTATTGGGTCGTAGCATTTATACCCCTTTTTTCAGCGGAATACCCCAAAAATAGGGTTTTGACTGCGGTTTTGTCCAATTTATCAATTTTTGGAATGTGTACGTAGCATGTACATCCGAATACTCGTATGTGATCAAGATTAATTTTCCTACCCTTGAAAATTTCTAGAGGGCTTTCGGATGCAATTTTACACTGGGTAATCGATTGATAAGGTATGTTGCTGTAAGTATTGCGTCTGACCAGTACCATTTGGGTACGTTATTTTGGAGGAGGAGAGCCCTAGTCATTTCAAGAAGGTGTCGGTTTTTGCGTTCTGAGACACCATTTTGTTGTGGTGTGGATACAGGTGGTTTGATGTCGTATACAGTTTTGTTTAAAAAACTAAAAAAAGGTGTTGTTAGTATATTCGGTTCCATTGTCAGACCTAAAGATTTTTATGGTTGTTTCAAATTGAGTTTCGACTAACTTGTTGAATTCTTGAAAACGACTGAAGACTTCATTTTTTGATTTTAAACGATATAACCATGTGGTGCGAGAGAAATCATCAATAAAGGTAACAAAATATTTGAATTTATTATACGAGTCAACTGGGGCAGGCCCCCAAACATTAGAATGGATTAATTCAAAACATCGTTTTGTCGTACTACTAGATAGTGGAAAAGGTAACTTGGTTTGTTTTGAGAGTTTGCAGACTGAGCAACTGCTAGAGTCTAAATTACAACCAAGTAATTTGTTTAGGATTTTGTCAGAGGGATGGCCGAATCTCCAATGAAATATTTTGTCCTTTTGTACTGTACTGGAGGTGGCCAGACATGTTTTGTCGGTATCTTCTAAGTAGTACAGACCGTTTCTAAATTTCCCTTCACCAATCTTCCTCCCGGTGACTCGATCCTGAAAAATTACTTTGTCAGGTGAAAATGTAACATTGCAGTTTAGGTCTTTGGTTATTTTACTGACGGATAGGAGATTGGAGTTAAAATTGGGGAGACAGAGTACGTTGTTAATAGTTTTTGTGAAGAGTGTGGTTGACCCTGTGCCAAAAATTGAAACTCTATTTCCATTGGCTACCATCACGTGTTGTGGTTTTTCTAATTTAGTGAGACTGTGTAGATTTTTTGTGTTATAAGTCATGTGGTCAGAGGCACCAGAGTCTATTATCCAGTGTTCTAAGTTGTGACAAAAATTTGCAGATTTAGAAAAATAATTGACAGTATTGCAAATAGATGAACCTGGGGTATCGCGTAAAAATTCTCCGAATTGTTTGAGTAGTGTAGCCATCTGTGCGTTGTTGTCTGGGGACGGGTCTACTCTAATGGATCCGGATCAGTCTATTTCTTCCATTCGGTCGGGTCGGTACCCACTGCCCGAACCGGGTCCATTTATTTTGTTTGCTCTGCGGTCTGGGTCGGGTCCTGACCCGTGACCCGCGCCAATAAAACCCTCGGTATAAAAGGGTGAGTGTTTCGCGGAGCCTCCTCGCTCGTCACTCTTCGCGCAGCTCCCTCGCTCGTTCTGGAACTTTCTCTGGTTCTGCCGGAGATGAGGGTGCAGATTCCAGCACCGATCATGGGTGTGTCCTTCCTTTCGGCAGTGGCTGCATCTCACCTGCTCTCCTGGTTGTCCGCGGTATCTTCCCCCTTCCTTAGGGTTAGGGTTTCGGAGGAAGCCGCGGGTCGCCATGGCTAGTGCTTCCCCCTTTTCATCTCTGGTACTCATGACTCGTCGCCTGGTTTCTTCTCTTTGAACTATGGCTGAGACGGTGGCAAAAGACTGGGCTTCGTGGATGGCAGTAAGCCAAGATCTGAGCTCGGAATGCTTCGTAGCTTGAGTCGAGATTCGTCAAGAAGTGGTAAACCATATCTTGCTCAACCCATTCTTGGAGTTCCTTCAGGTCAGTGGTCATCGGTCTCAAGGTTTCAAGTTCTTTAAACTTAGATTTTAAAAACCCGGTTAGCTCCGGTACTGATCTGTCCCCCTGTTTTGCTTGGGAGATCTCTCGTTTAAGTTCAAAGACTTGCGCAAAATTGTTTTGTTCACAATAGTTGCTCCGGATTTCTTCCCAGAGTTCCTGTCCTGTTTCACAAAAACAAAAAATTTCACTGAGTTTTGGGTCTATTGAATTTGTTATCCAGGTCATTACCTGGCTGTCCATGATGTCCCATTCTTCTGAGTTTCGGTCCGGTCTTGGCTTACTGCCATCCACGAAGCCCAGTCTGCCTCTTCCTTTCAGGCTCACCCGAGCCGCCCTAGCCCACGGTATATAGTTGTGGCCAGTGAGCAGGATGGAGGTTAGTCTGGGGTTGGTGTCATGGTGGTGAAGCTGGCCGGAGGTTGATGGTTCTGCCATTTATGTTGGTTCTCAGAATCACTACTCTGATACCATGTAGAAGTGATGAACCTGTTGGTTCTGATCTTGGAAAAGTGATGAGCTTCAGAGATGATGAACCTTTCTGGTTCTGATATATTATTGAAGGAAAAATTATGTTTGTTTACAATGAGGGATGATGTATATATACAAATGATTCTAACGGTTGCCTATGATCTCCTATGATTCCAACGGATGCCTACTTGTAGCCTGAAATCATTTTTTACCAGAAATGGTTAGACACCCACTGTGTTTGGGAAAGTCTCTGTTCTGCTTCCCTCTTTTGCCTATGATGAAGATTTTCTTCTGAGGCTGCAGTTTTTCCTTCTTCAACAGTATCCCTCAATAAGTTGTGAAATAAAATTTGTAGGACTCATTAACATTAATGTGAAAGTAGTAGAAGGGAATAGAAATTAACAATTCACAAGTTATTGGTATTAATGATGAACACCCTCCTCAACAGTGCAGAGGTAAAAAAAATTCTTTTTTAAATAATTAAAATAAATTTAACCAAACATACTATAGCTTCTAGTTATAAAACTTCAATCTTTTTAATGTGGACTGACCTAAGAGAAAAAACATTGTTAAAATTCCTAGGCAGTATCCATTTTAGAAAAAACAAATTGTCCAAAATAAATAGCCAACATAGAAAAGGAAAAAAGAGCGGGCATGCCCAAAAGAAACCAGGCTTGCAGGACTAAAAGTAGAAAGGCACGCATGCCAGAGAAGAGAATCATCAACCAACAGAGTCCACATAGTAAGCATGAAGCAAGTATATCTACAACCTGATTTCCTTCACAAAGAATGTAGGAAACCTAAAATCCATCTGGAGATTAGAAGAGACTAATTTCAAGCGTGCAATAACTTCCATAAAACATGATTAGAACGAGAGGAAATGTGTTGAACAATAAAAGTTGAATCACTTTTCAGCCACAAAACGATTCTGACCAAACTTCCAAGCGTATACGATAGCATGTATGATGGCAAATAACTCAGTCTTAAAAGCTAAAACATGGCCTAGAGGAATAGAGAAGTAACCTTTAACAAACAACCTATAAGTACGAGAGATTACCACAACAACCCCCCACACTAGGAGAACATAAAGAACTCCTATCAGTATTAACCTTGATTCGATCCTACAAAGGAGGAGGTTAAAACATGAGAAATAATCAAAACTTTGGAAGGGTGACATTAAGAAGAAAAGCTTACAAGTAGTAAGATCATCAATTGTGTGCGACAGAGAACCAATATTAGACATATTAGCTTCTTTGAGTGCTAAATGAACACAAGACATGCTCAAAAGTTGACCTCCTTTTAGATAACAAGAAATCAAATTGTTCATATTTTGTTCTGTTATACGAATCGAGTGTCATCGGTTCATGTTTTCCATCACTCATGGGATGTCATCTGTATATATTTTTTCAACACCTATAAGTGTCATCTGTTCATATTTTTCATCCTCATATGGTGCTATCTGTATATATTTTTTCGTCACCTGTGAGTGTCATTTGTATCTGTCACCCTGTGTGTGCCATCTGTTTCATCACCTAATTTGTCGTGTTACGTATCAGTTCCAGTTAGCTTGTTAACTAGAGAATATGCCAAGACAAGATATGACTAAGAATGTTATATGATCATGTATGAAACACGTGTTAACTACGTGTTATGTTGAGCAAAGACATGATCAAGTATGTTGTGTTATTTTATTTATGATACGTGTCAAGTTAAGTTATGTTATGATTACATTTATGTCATGTGAATGCATGTTATTATGTGAGTTTAGTTACTGAGCACTCCCTAGTATTCACTACCCCACGGTTGTTTATGATGTAAGTGGTGATGGCGTGCAGCATGAGTGGGAGATTGTCATAACCAGCTGGATTAGTAGAGGAACTTAAGATTTTCAGTTTACGATTTACTTTAAGACTTGGGAAAACATTTCCTGTTAAACTCAGTTATTTAGGTAGGTTTTATACGTTATGCTTTTTCATGAACTAGGATAGGTGAAATGTTCATTAACTATGAATTTCATGTGTTGACTTTATTTGAAAGATTAATTCGGTTTGACATGGCTTATTAATTAAGTAATTATGAGGTTTTATCTCTTCTTCTACTTAATGATAATGGTTCCTATCATGGATAAAATTAGGATTTCCAAATTGGAATTTTTTCTTAAAATTAGGGTTTGTTTCGAATTAGGGGTTTTGAAATTGTGAAATTACACGCATGTTTAACCCTTGGGGATCGAGACGTTATAGTTTAGTATCAGAACAAAGGTTTTAGATTCTGTAGACTTTTCTTAGAGAAAAATATGGCAAGTCGCTCACTATGCACCTCCTCACCTTACAGGCTAGGTGTGCATGATATAAGCATTTTAATGATTAATTCAATACGATATGCTTTAGTTTTGTTATAACATGTTTGTTATGTTTACATTAAATTTACGCGATAAGACTAGACATTTTTTGTAAGTCTTGGGTTTTGTCGGTAGTAGTGTGATGGCTCCCCCGACAAGAAACAACAACAATAATGCACCCGTCGATCTAGCTAACAACCCACCAGCGACCATGATTGAAATATTTCAAGAGTTTCTAGAGCTGTTGAGACAGATCGTAACAGCTCGTTCAGCATAACAACCCCAACAACCACAACAGAAAACACCGATCGACATACAACTAATACAGACATTCAAGAGGTTGAACCCACCCGAGTTTGATAACCACTCAACTGATCCATTGTAGTAGATGACTGGATCTCTAGGTTAGAGCAAAAATTTTAGTATATGATGTGCTCAGACGCTCAAAAGGTTAGTTGTGCAACATTCATGCTGACACGAGAGGCTCGAAAATGGTGCGGGCTTACGCGGAGAACCCATGACATTGAGCATCATCTAGTGACATGAGATAGGTTCAAGGAGTTGTTCTTTGATAAATCTTTTCCAGTCAGGGTCAGAACATATAAGGAGACTAAAATTCTTAAGGGTGTTCAAGGCAACATGACAGTAGTAGAGTACGAGAGGAAATTCATGAAGTTGTCCTGATACGCCACTCATTGTATTGAATGTGAGCTTAAGAAGGCTTAATCATTTGAATGGGGACTTTGTCCTGAGATTAAAGGTGTCATGGCACTTCACAAGCACACTCTTATACAGAAAATGCATTGATTATACAGCCTAGTATTTCACTCAGAGAGCGGCCAAAGTGTGATCGCCCATCGCACGAGAGAAGGAAACTTCACGACGACCATACAAAACAACAAGATGCGAAGAAACAAGTTAGAGATTCTCATCTTTTTTGCATCACTTGTAATAAGAGCCAGGTTGGGTAGTGTTATCAGAAGTTAAATGCTTGTTATAAGTGTGGAAAAACTAGGAATTATCTCAATGATTTTTCCTTAAACAAACAAGGTTTGAACAATAGCATAACGTGAGCAAGAATAAAGGAAAGGCGTTCGCTTTGCCACACCAGGAAGATGATGTGAGCATAGTTGTTGCCGGTACACTTTTGCTCTTGGGCATTCCACTTTCACATTGATTCAATGTGGATATTCACTTTATTCATTATCTACTTCTTTGTGTTTTATGCTTTACTATTAGTTGCGTCTTTGGGTTCATATTGTGTGTCTCTAGTGTTTTGAATAAGGCACCTTCCTTTTGAGGATGAAAGTTTTTAAGAAGTGGAGAATGTAATACCATGGACCCATTTAGGGGTATTTAAGTAATATAATAATAATTATTAAGATAAGAGTTCATTTTCAAAAAAATTGAATTTAACTACATCCCTTTATTTTTGCATATTTATCTCATTATCCGTTATTTGCTTCAACCCTAAAAGCTCAATATAATTATTTCCCATTTATTCTAAGTGAAGGACAAAAGTGTTGACCCCAGTCAATATGACAATTTTGATGATGATAAATAATATTTTGACTGATATTTTTATTAAGTGTGTAGCTCCTAGATAAAATGAAAATCATGTTGAAAACACTTAATCCTAAGTATTGATGAAAAAGATAATCAAAATCGTACAGAGCGAGTTACACGCGGTACATTGCGAAGGGTACGAAGTATATCAAACGAACTCAAAATTACTTGAATCAAAGTCGGTTGAACTCAGAGAATAAAGAACCGGATCGAACCGCTCATGAACTCGAATCTAAGAGACCGAACCAGACATAACAATGTGTAAAATGTCATGGACCAGTTCACCCTCAATCGGTGTCAAAATTGGCTCTGTTTTGAAGGGGATTTAGGTCACACCTATTGAAACCGAATGAACCGATTTCTACAGAAGGAAATTCCTTGCGAAATTTCCCAAACTGGATCAACCGGTGGAAAACCGGTTGGACCAGTTGCTTATTTGGAAAATTCTCCCCAAATCAAGCACCGGTCCATCCGGTTTCCAATCTGGTTTGGACTGATTCCATGATCCATCATCCTCTGTAAATAGGCGACGATGTTTTCTTTCAACCACAGCTCTCCACTCTCTCTTACAAAGCTTATAGTATTTTATTCTTTGAGAGGATTTGTATTTTGAGATATATTTTTACAAATTCTCTAGAGAGAATCTAGTGTAAATTGTGAGCAAAATATTGAGATATCTACTATTTGAGACAGAGAAATTTTATAAGAAATTCAAATATCTCGAGTCAATGTCTAATTAGCACCATAAGCCAATAGAGTTTGTAAATGTTTGGTCTTCACCATTAAAAATATCGTTTGAGAAAAAATCTGTAAGGGGGATCTTTAGAGCGTGGACGTAGGAATAGGTTTTTTCGAACCACGTATAAATATCGTATGTCATTTCTCTTCCTTACTCTCTTTATTTTCTGCACTTTAATATTTCGCATTGTTATTATCTTTATTTATTTATTTATTCTACACATTTAAGCTTCCACATATTTATTTAATTCTGTAATTATTCATATTGCTTGATTGTTCATTTCTTATCTATTACTTTATTTCAAGTAATTTATATTTTAAATATTAAAATATTTCTTTTAAACTATTTTGTCTTTAAAAAGGTGTCATATCATTTCTTCAAAAATAACCATTCTCTCTGATATACAGGGCCCCTCTCAAAATAATAAACCCATGCCTATCTCTTTAGTTGCCTTTTTCTCTTAATTCACGCTTACCTTTTTCTCTTACGAAAAATGATAGAAGAAATTAAATTTTCAGCTCAAAACTGTAAAAATGACAAGAAAATTTTTTATTTAAAAAAATGGCAAAAGTGATCAAAGTATTTAGTGATTTACCAAAATTACGCTTGCGTAAATATACTATTTACCTTATTCAGGCCGTTTTTATAATAAAAATAATTTCTAACATTTTTATATTTGAAACTAGAAAGTTCATTATTTTTACAGTTATCCCTTCTCTTAACCAACCCTCTCATTAAAATTTATTTCAATTCATTTAGCAGCCCGCTCTCTCTCACCGTTAGCCTAAAACCGGCGAGCACCCTCCTCATTCATCTTCTTCTCCCTGCGATTTTAATCTTTGGCAGCCCCCTTCGTCGTCGATTGCCAGATTTCATCAAGTAAGTTTCATGTTCTCTCTATTTCCTCTCTCTGCTTCTCTCTTTCTCTCTGTTTTCTTTCTATTTCTCTCTCTCTCTTTATTCTCTCTTTGCTTTTTTCTGCTCTCTCTCTCTCTCCGTCTCGATGCCCTCTATTTTTCTCTCGGGTCTGATTCTTTCCCTTTCTCCCTTGTTTATATGTTTTTCTCAGTTTCTCTCTAACTCTATATGCTTCTCTTTATCTCTTTACTCTAGTTTCCATTCTCTGCTTGTTCTCTCTGTTGCACTCACCCTATGTCCCTTTCTTTTCTTCGTCTTTCTCTATTTTCGCTCCGTTTCAACCAGCCAGACAAATGGGTGTTTTCAAAACGTTTTTGTTAAATCTAATTCCAATATGGTTCAGATTAACTAGCTTTGATTGATTCTGAAATTAATGTTTGTGCACTCAGTGGAGACTTCTCATTCATTCAAGATATTCGGTTTGGTTAGCATCACCTTATTGATGGCTTTATAATAACACTGTTTTTGTTGTTTTGTTTATGTATTATCTTCAGCCAATGATTGTGTATAAGTGTTAAAGATGGCAAGTGGGCCAAACTGACCGAACCAACCCGTTACTGTACAGAACCGGTCCGGATTCAGAACGCGAGCTCAGATTGGTCCGTTTTGGGCCTTGCATTATGAGCCTACAGCCCGGATCAGACCGGATCTTAGGTCAGGCACGGATTGGACCGGTCTGTTAACACCCTATGTTAAAAAATTTATAATAAATTTATTATTTATAATAAATTTGTGTTGTCTTTCAAGCCATTTTATCAAATTCTTTATATAATTTATTTTTAAAATAAATGTATTTGATTAAATAAAAGGATAACATTTTTTAATTTAAATGAATATTTTATTCAACCAAAGAAAAATACATTAAGGGCATACCTCAAGAATAAAACACAAAAATATGAAAATACAATCACAGCAAGCTATAGCTAGCCAAAACAACTCCAAACTAATGTAGTGTTATAGTATACTACTAACTGACTACAATCTAACGTTAAAACACAATGTGGTAACAAAATAAGAAACATAAACAATCATTCAACTTTAAACTTTAATTATTAAGTATAATTGTGGAAGCTTCATGGCGTTTATTATAATGCATCATCAAACTGTCTGCTCCTCCTCTAAGCTTTTAATGAACAAAAGTTTGCTCGTAATAATTGGACATGACGGTAATAAATTTAACTTTCCCTTCCACAGGACTTACCTTATCATCTCATATTTTACTAGGGCTTTGCATTTTTGAGATTTCGGTAGTGGTGGTCATTGAACTATTTTTAGTGTCAATCTATAAAAATTGTTATGGAGAATTGAGGTTTAGAGAGAGAGTTAGAAAGAATTTCGTTGAAGAGTGAGTGTTGAAGGAATTATATGAGGATATGATTATTTATAGGCAAAATTTGATTTATGTTCACTCCCAATAATGTATAATTTGAATAATCTTGTATGTCCCCTAGTCCATAATATGCATCAGTGAAATTACCCACTGAATGGTCGTCGCTTGCTTTAAAAGCAAGCATTGACTGTGAACTGTGAAGTAGCTGTTTGCTTTAAAAGCAAGCATTGACTGTGAACTGTGAAGTAGCTGTTTGCTTTAAAAGCAAGCGGTTCATGCTGCTTTTAAAGCAAGCGGTTCATGCTAGTTGCTTGCTTTTAATGGAAGCAGTTGAGATTGAGAGAGCTCCATTGCTTGCTTTAAAGCAAGCAGTCGAGAGCTCTACTGCTTGCTTTAAAGCAAGAGTAGAGTATTGCTCTCGACTGCTTGCTTTAAGGCAAGAGTAGGGTATCGCTCTCTCAACGGTTTTTTTTATTTAAATATATCATTTATACTCTCACTCCCTCAATTCTCAAGAATCAAGTCTCCAAATATTTATTACCACTTTCTTTATTATCTCAATTCTCAAATTTAAATATATCAACTTTCTCAACTCTGTTCTTCCTTTTAAGAAATTGTAATTTACACATTTCTTTAATTTAATTTTTTTATCAAATTTTTTAAGTACAATTTTATCTAATCTCATTTTTTAATGCAGGAGTTCTCAACTCTTTCAACTCTTATATGTAATGATGATCTTCTTGTTGATAATTTTATTATATTTTTTTCACAATGGATCCCACATATCTTAGTTATGAAAATGTTGATCTTAGTGAGGAAAATAAATTTCATCCTTACGAAATTGAACTCTTAGCCACTCCATCAACTGCAAGCTCTAAACTTTAAAATAAAATAGCTAAAACCATTGAAATATGAGATCAATTTGATATTATATTTGTTGAGAGTAGTGGAAGAACTAGGGCAGAATGTAAGCATTGGCCATCAGGTTTTGCTTAGAAAGTTGGTGAAGAAACTGGAACAATTTCGAAGCATTTTGTAACGAAACATGCAAAAGATCACATGAAAGATGACTCTAAAGAAATTTAAATAAATGCATTCGGTTCTAGAAATTTTAAATACTTACATGCTAGAATGAGAGATGGGTTAGCTAAATATATTGTTATTATTGAATAACCTTTGATTTATGGTGAGAATTCTGAATTAGAACATCTAAATGCTCAATATAAACATGTCACTAGAAGCACTGAATTTGTTGATCTTAGTGCACGTCTAGGTGGCACTTTAGTATTTCGTCCGTATTGTGCAATCAATTGAATGAGTGGTTCTTACATAATTAAAATAAGTTCTTTTTATTTGATTTATGAGTGAGTGGTTTTGTCATTTTTTAAACAATTAAATAAACATTTGATTTCGGTGAAGGTTACCCACGGGATTAAATTTGAATTTTAATTGGAATTTCATTTTGTTTGGAATTTGGTGTCTTTGCCTCTTTGTTTAGGTGGTGTGTTATTTTCTCCCAATTGGTTTCTCTGTTACTCGATTCCAACACGCTTTGTTGAGCCTGACCCGTTCCAACCTGTTTCAGCACAGTTGACTTTAGAACCCTAAAATACTATTTCACTCCAAATCCAACCCTAATCATAGTTCTTAATTAAATCTTTATATCTATATTATTTTAGAAATGTATTTATTAATATTAATAATGATTTATACGGAACTATCTTGTGATTAGAAATACTTGATTTCAGGTTATTAGTTGATTATCAGTGATTTTCTACTAGTCATATAAGTGACCTTATATAGTTATGTGATTCCAATATTATACTTGTACTAAGTATTTACATTTTTGAATTATTTTTCTATAATGTTTATTTTTGTGAACACGTTTGTAATTATTTCTTTGTCAATTATTAATATGATTATCATGAGATATCTATTTGGGTACGACTGATTATAAGTTAATAGTTACCATATACTATTAATTTATGCATGTTTGATTTGTTATATATACTAGTATGTATTATATGTTTACATGTGAGCCATATGATCAATTATTATCATGCATTGGATTTTGTGAATAATGAATCTAAATTAAGTCAAGTGGTAATTGAGAAAGATACGACCTAAGGTACTTCCCTTAGTTAATAAAATCAGCGTGTTCATGTTTTGTTCTGTTATACGAACTGGATGTTATCTGCTCATGTGTTTGTCACACATCTGATATCATCTGTTCATATTTCTCGTCACTCATGGAGTGTCATCTGTTATATGTTTTTCCGTCACCTATGAGTGACATATGTTCATATTTTCCGTCACTCATGGAGTGCCATCTGTATGTGTTTTTCCGTCACCTATGAGTGTCATCTGATTCTGTCACTCAGTGTGTGCCATCTGATTCTGTCGCCAAATTCATCATGTTACATTTCAATTCAGTGTGAACAATTCTTAGTAGGTATTTAACTAGGGGTTATGCCAAGATAAGATATGATTAAGAATATTATATGATTTTGTATGAGACGCATGCTAACTAAGTGCTATATTGAGCCAAGACACGATCAAGTATGTTAAATTATTTTATTTATGATACATGTCAAGTTAATTTATGTTATGATTGCATTTATGTCATGTGGATGCATGTTATTATGTGAGTTTACTTACTGAGTACTCACTCCCCCACAATTATTTATGATGCAAATGGTGATGACGAGCAGCATGAGTGGGAGATTGCCATAACCAGTTAGATTAGTAGAGGAACTTAAGATTTTCAGTTTATGATTTACTTTAAGACGGGAAAATATTTTCTGTTAAACTCACTTATTTAGGTAATTTTTCCACGTTATACTTTTCTACGAACTAGGATAGGCGAAATGTTCATTAATTATAAATTTCATGTGTTGACTTTATTTCAAAGATTATTTTGTTCGACATGCTTTATTAATTAAGTAATTGTGAAGTTTTAAATCTTTCGCTATATAATGATAATGAATCCTATCATGGATGAATCACGGTTTTCAATTTCGGAAATTTTCTCAAAATTATGACTTGTTTCAAATTGGAGACTTTGAAATTGTGAAATTACATGTATGTTTAACTCTCAGGGATTAGAGCGTTATAGATTTTTTAACTAAATGTGGTCGGTTCAGTCTTGAATTTTAAAAAATAAATGAGCTTTTAGTTTGGTCCAAAAATTTCTTATATTTTGGACTGAACCGACCGAACCAACAGTTTATTCTCCCCACATATATATCATATTTATTTTCTCTCATTTCTCTCATTTCTCACTTCGCACATTTCTCTCTTTTTTGTATTTCTCACATGTCTTTTTAATGTTTAGTTTATATATCGCGGTTTAAATTATGAGTTTTTATTGTAATGCATGAAAAACATACAATTTATTGATGAACCTCGTAAAAAAATAGTGGATTGTAAAACCCCGATCGAATCGATCAATTTTTTTACAGTCAGGTCGATTCGGTTTATGTTCATATAATTGGTCGGCTCAATCCACATTATGAAAAGACCGTGAATTTCATTTCGATCTAATTTTTATACTAAAAACCTGACTGAGCAGACCATGCACCCTTGACTTATGATTTCTTTAAAGGAGGATCAGTTGTGTCATCTTCCTTCATTTATTAACTGCTCACTAATATATTATTTTGTTTATCATGCATTACTCACTCTCGTACATCAATATCAGTCTAGTTACGTGAGAAATCTCTCAATCCCTGATTTCTGACAAGAGTATGCCGGGATAAAAGAATTAAGCAAGACATACATTTGTTTCTATGTTTTTAAGGTGAGTCTGGCTGCACTTCTTTTCAAAGAATGAAACTTAATAATGACTTAAAACTAATGGACAAATATTATTTGTACGCTATTAGATTTTTTATTTATGAATTTAATTTGTATACACAATTATTTTTTCCCCAATAAAACCATTAAAACCAAAAGGCGACTTCTCCGTCGAATTAAACAAAAGGAAATAAAAGAAAGAGAAGTCCCAACAAAGACTGACTTCTCCTATCATTCACGGTATGGATGTTGAGTTATTATGCCTCTTAAATTACATTTCGAGTAATATAGATCACACAAAATCTAACAAGTAGCAGATTTTTTTTTTGTTATTTTTGGGGTTCATCAAATACGTACTGGGGTTCGCCAATTACGTAGTAGGTTCATCAAATACATACAAAAGAATAATTCTTGGAGGGGTTCACCAGTTACGTAGTTGGGTTCACCATATACGTACAAAAAAATAATTTTTAGAGGGGTTCACCAATTACGTAGTGGGGTTCACCAATTACGTAGTGGGGTTCACCAATTACGTACAAAAGAATAATTCTTGGAGGGGTTCACCAATTATGTAGTGGAGTTCACCAATTACGTAGTGAGATTCACCAAATACGTACAAAAAAATAATTCTTAGAGGGGTTTACCAATTACGTAGTGGGGTTCATAAATTACATAATGGGGTTCACCAAATACGTACAAAAGAATAATTCTTGGAGGGGTTCACCAATTACGTACTGGGGTTCATCAATTACGTAGTGGGGTTCACAAATTACGTTGTGAGATTCATCAAATATGTACAAAAGAATAATTCTTGGAGGGGTCACCAATTACGTACAGGAGTTCACCAATTACGTACAATATAATAATTTTTGGGAGGGGTTCACTAAATACGTACAACCTAATCGCCATACCTAATAGGCGAATCGCCTATTTTAACCCCTAAACGTCATCCTGAAGGTGCTAATCGTATCGTCAAAGCCAAGTGCTAGTTACCTCCAATCCCATGTTTCAGTCCCCAAACGTCATGTACAAATAGACGATCGCCAGTGTCCCCCCAATCACCACTTTTTTGCTCTCAATCGCCATGTATATGACTCTAATCGTCATTTTTCACAATTTTCCTTAAAATTAATATTTTTATAATTATTTACCATACACCGGAAAAATCATTGATAAAAATAAAAAAAATCGTTATTTTAATGCAAACATTCATAATACTCACTTATTGTGTGAAAATTAGATTGGATTAATTAAGGATTCTCGATACAATTGAACACTTATTCATAAACTCGTTAAAAGTTATAATTGATAATGTTGTTGTATTTTTGTGACAAGTATTGAGCGAGATGGGTTTTCACCATACATAATTACAGGTTGTGATATTATGATGGTCGATAAATCATATTTATCAGTTTGACGAACATGAATAACTCTCAAGGTCAGAATCTATCTATAAATCGAAGATATCCACTAAAAGTTTGAAATTGAATATTGAAATTTGAAATTTTAACCTTTTATTTTATAAATTATAACACCATAAAATTTTGTAAACAACCTATTTATGTTTTAATTTATAAGCATATAAAAACCCTAAAAATTAAAAGAGATAGGAATTATGAAAAAGCCCAAAATTAAGATCGAAACAGCTTTTGAGCCTCTGAAAGTACTTAAAACAGTTCTTTTAGACCTGAACCTGAGCTACGACAGGTAAGCTTCGATTTGATATCTTACGACCCACGTGGTTCTACCCGAGTCAAAAGTTACACCCTCTAGAAATCGACTTGCACATGCCACGATCTAATAGGAAGTATTGGGATCAAACGCATGTGTGTCTGGTGTTTGGGGTCCCAAGCGCGATCAACAGGCCTCAAACGCCAATCATAATAGGCGAATCACCAGCCATGAGTGGCGTTTGGGGCCTGCTGGTGGTGTTTGGGCCCCAAACCCAGACACACAGGCGTTTGGCTTGCGTCTCTGGGACATGAGTCAAATGCCTGTTACCATGGCGTTTGAGGCCTCAACGCCACCAACAGGTCAAAACGCCAATCATGATAGGAGAATCGCTAGCCATGATTGGTATTTGGGGTCCAAACGCCAGTCTTGAATGATGACTCACCATGTAATGATGGCATTTAGGTCCCAATTTCGGTGTTTGACCCTACTTAGTTTGATACACTTATTTATTCTCATGCACTTAGCCATATTTTCACACTTAGGCATACATATTAATTTCACACAATTACGCCTTTCATATTCTTATAAATTCTAGATCTCTCTCTCCCTCTCATAAAATTATGCCTTGCAATTATTTTTTCACACATTTAGTCATTTTTACACACTTAACTATATTCACACACTTGACCATTTTACACACTTACATATATTCACACATTTGGTCATCTTACACACTTAGCTATATTAGTTATATTCACACACTTGGTCGTTTTCACACACTTAAAATTTTTCTTACATTTAGTCATTTTCAAAACTTAGTCATTTTCACCCACTTAGTCATTTTCACAAATTTGCTTATTTTTACACTTAACCATTTTCACATACTGAACCATTTTCACAGTCTTATCTATACTGTCAATTTTTGGTTATATGCCTGGCCATTATACATACTTAATAATTTTTATACACTCAACCAATATACACATTCGTAATTTTTATACACTTAACCAATTTAACCGTTTTCGCACACTTAGTCATTTTCAAACACTTAGTCATTTTGACAAACTTACTTTTGATGCACTTAGCTATTGTCACACTTTGGCATTTTCATGTATTTATTTTGATGCACTTAGCCATTTTCTACACACTTAATAAATTTATCAACACATACAAAATTTAATTCAGATTCTCTTTAAAAAACATCTCATTCATTAGTATCACTACATATGAATATTCTTTTTTTCATTACAAATCTCTTCTAAACACTCTAAAAACACACTTCAAAATTACTTTTGTACATAACTACACAAATATTTTCATAGACCACGATACATCCTTACTACAGATATAACCTAATTTAAAACCTCATGTTATTTTTAACGTATATTTTCAGTTGTATCATTTTTACCCTCAGGATCAAGTTGTGATGCATTTCTCATCTCTGTGTACTCTTCATAGAGGCCCTTCCATTTCTTCAAGCTCTCTTTGATCATATATATATATATATATATATTGCCACTCATCATTGCTACAAATTATAATATATTTATAAAGGAATCCTTTGGCTTGAAGAGAAAAAATCACAGTTGACTGTAATACAACCAACTTGAATAGCCATCAATGAGCATATGCCAGCCAAAACAAAGATTATGCTAAAAAAATGTAAGCTTTTAACTTATCATTAAATACAAAAGAAAGAAATTTATATATTAAGCATTAATATAGGACTTGAAATTGATGGAAATGACTGGTACTTTTTAATGTTTGCTTTAGCTACATCGTTTGTGCCCTCATGATCGTGTTGCAATACATTTTCCATCTCTGATCTGCAATCTCCTTAAAGATAAATAATAAGATCTTGAATCATAATCCAAGTAGACCATAATAATGTAAATTTAAGCATGCTGACAGTGCCAAATCAAGTGTTTGACATATGGATAATAAACATACCGGCAGTGACAAATCAAGCAAGGATTAGATAATGCAAAACCAATATACAAACCTCCAAATCTTTTCTATGATCTCTCCTTTTGTAATATGTTGATCAAGCGATTCGGGAACATCTTCTGGAGTTACATAGCCATACGTACAATGAACAAAAATAATTTAATCCTAGTTTAGTTTATAGCATAAATTTCTAAATTACTGAATAACATCAGTCAACAAAGATACATATCTTACCAATGACCCATATACAGAAAACATGAAAATGTATAAGAGTTTCATTAATCAACTAAATGAATAAAATTATAAACTAAAACCAAGTCTCATTTTCTCTACATGATCCTTGAATTTTTTGGCATGCCCTTAGTCGAAGGATCAATAATAATCAACCAAGAGCTAATATGCTCAATCCGTGAGACCACAAGAATGAATATTATTAAATATGCATACATAACCTCATTGCATCATGTTGTAAAAGATGCAGAGATAAGTTCAAGATTGACAGCAGGTTAAAAGAAGATAACTTGAAAATGCTCCCTACTCATTATTAATAATCTGAAAATCAATTCAACTTTGTCCAAATAACAATAATAAAACAGAAGAATAACATGAGATATTTAAAATTTGACATTATGACTTACTTTTCATCCAGAAGAAGATAGACTCGTTGTCAATAACCAATTTTAATTACTAAAAAAAGTACTTCCAAACAAATTTAGAACAACATGTTATCCATATTTTCCTACCGACAAATTCCAAAATAAATCTAGAGGTTCAATCGAATCGCATATGAATCAACAATAAAAGCAACCAACAATAAAAGCAATCATTAAAATATGCCAGAGTAGAGAGATTTTGAACCTCAGTTGAGTTCAGAATCAACATATTAAACGAACATTTAACAGACAATCTATAAGACCTTGCTAGCCTGCTTCTCCCATTCGTCTGTGCTCCAAACACAAAAGAGTGTCTAGTTAGGACTTATATCTAATTAGGAACACTAAACTAAATATCTATTCCAAATTCTCCTATTCGGAGGTTAAAACGGTTTGAGGGAAAAGGAAAATAATATGCATAGTTTCCAAATGGGAATATATGCAATTTTTATACGGATTACACACAGTGGTTACTCTTGCTAGAAAATTATAACCAGTCACAACTGATTTTACCTATGAGTCAACTACTGAGGATACAAGCACATTAAAAACATTTGAGAAAGCGGGGCCAGTTATTGTTTCTAGACAACCTTTAAACTTGGTCTTAACCTGCAAGGATGGAGTAGAGTCAAATGCATACTCTAGAAAATCTTGCAAATATAGCATACTTAAAATATTTGAGTAAACGAAGAAACTAATGAAACACCAACTCCACGCCTTAATCGAGCTCTGATATAAGAATAGTGAAAACCCAGTTCCAATGAAACAAGTGAAATCCGAGCTCTAAATCCATGAAACCCAAATCCAATGTTCGAACCCTAGAAACCCACCATCATGGACCGAACCTTTAGCCACATAAAACCAGAATCAATTCACCACAATAAATTCTCTAACAACATTGATTTAAACCAAACATATAAACTTCAGAGTTTGCATTTTGAATCAGAAATTTTTTGACGACATAAGATCATACCAAGTTTTCTAATCAACTCCATGTGAACAAAATCCATCTCATTTTGAAGTTCGCAACCAAAATCTCGAGCGTCGTCTGGATTGAGATGTTGAACTTGAAGGATTAGCAAACTTATCGAACCAAAACCATAAACTGTGAGAAAAGCTTGGAGAAGAAAGCTCGATCGAAGTCGCTGAGGGAAGCTTCTATTCACGTGCCCTAATTTTTTGTTATGGGAAGTCAAAGGAGAGAGGAGGAAAGGAGAAGGAGCTGAGCTTTGTCTGAGTTTTAGGGGCTTTTTTGTTATGGGAAAGTGGGGATCGAAGGAGAAAGGAGGAAAGGAGAAAGGGAAAGTGAAAGACCGACGGGCTACCTGCTCCTCCTGTTGTAAAACAATTTTACCCATAAACACACTAACGGTTGGGATCATCCTGGCCAGATCTAACGGCCAGGATTAATCCCAGCATCAATGCCGGGAAAAAATTTCCCGACATTGGAGACTGATCCCGAATTTAGACATTTTTTAGCACAAAAATCAACAAGCTCATTATCAGACCGAAGGATATGACTGAAGCTGACCGTCCCCCAATGTTTTTCCAAATAATGAATATGAGACACAAAAACCACTATTCCATTGCTATGGGGGTTATGATATTGGATCTCAACAACTAACATAGAAGAATCAGTGAAAATTTACAGCTTACCTGAGTAGAGATGTCAAGCTTCTTCTGGACCCCACCTAAGAGCGAGGATGTGATATAGTAAGATTTCATTCTTGAACAAAACTCCATTTTTTGATATATTTCATCTATTCCCACCTAACAAAACATCATCAACATCCCTATTTGAAGCAAATCCCTCTCCATATACTTTCGCACCTTGATCCCAAAAGACCCACCCCAAACCACCCAAATTCTCCTCTTCCACCCAAGCCACATTAGAATTAAGAAATCCAGTAGCCACATTACTCTTCGGATCCCAAGAAAAAAGGAGGTAGAAGCGATGAGGTTATAATCATTAAGGCCAGAAGTTGTCAAATGCTCCTTTGTCTATCTTAAAGAATCCACAGGATTAGAATCAATTCCCTTAAATCACTTGAAATTAAAGAAACAAAAGTGAAGAAAACTATTGAATAGGTAGAAGAAGATTAAAAAACAATATGAGATAATTGTGAATAAATATACTTTACTAAAGTATATGTATTGACATCATAGAGTCAAAATACAGCCATATCTGATATAAATATACTTTACTAAACAAAACAGATAACTATTTACACATGTTATTAACAGTTAACTATAGACAGTAAACTCAACTTTCATTTGAAAATAAACAATATTCAGTTATAGTCAGTTAATAACGCCCCTCAAAATGATGTCTGGTGAACCAGAAAACAACAGTTTGTCACGAGTAGAAAGAATTATGGAGAACATAAAGGCTTTATAAATATTTATGTCAATTGCTGTGAGAAGCAACGTGCTTCACTAAAAGATCTTTATGGCTACCTTTTCACGAATAAAATGAAAATCAACCTCCATGTTCTTAGCTCTAGCATGACAATACTGGGTTGGATGTCTATACAATAGCCGGAAGATTGTCATGTCATAACTGAGGTGGAGTAGTTATGAAAACATGTAGATCACATAATAGTGGTGAATCCATGATAACTTGGTCTTACCTTTAGTTGATGAGCATGAAATCGTAGATTGCTTCTTTGCACACCAAAAAAATAGGATTAAAACCTAGATATAGAATAATACTTGTCATAGACCGTCAATCATTAGGGTCACTAGCCTAATCAGAATCTCATATGCATGTAAATTAAGAAAGCTCGGCTTAAATATTAAACCAAGAGTAATTGTACCCTTGAGGTACCGTAAGATTCTCTTAACAATAATTAAGTGAGAATTAAAGGGACAATCTATGAACTTACACACTCGGTTGATGAAAAATAGAGGTGGCAACCAGGACAATTCGGCCCACGAAACTGACTGAACCGGCCCATTATAAACTGACCTGACCCGGTCTTGAACAGTATTGACCGGTTAAGGCCCACGGGCCAAGTCCAGGTCATCACGAGTCTTGTTTTCAAGGCCTATGGCCCAGTCCAGACCGACCTAAATGCTAGGTCAAGCACGGCCCGAAACGGCCCAGATGCTAGGCCCAACGGGCCTGAACCGCTCCGGCCCATGAATATACTTTTTTGTCTAAAAAATGAACAATTATGCATGTAGTGAAGTTTGAACCCTTGAAAAATAATATTTTTCAACAGACCAAGACAACTTTTGTTAAATATATTGTTTAAAATATATTATTATTATCTTTTAACACATTTTATCGAAACTTCAAATAATATAATTTTGAGATAAACGTATTTAATTAATTAAAAAGTAATATTTTTCATTTAAATGAATATTTTATTCAATGAAAAATTGGATTTATGAAAACTTTAAAAAATATTGATTTAATATTTCTAATATTTTTTGTTATGTTAATGAACATGAATTATAAATTAGTTATTAATTATTTATTATTTTTTTAAATTTACGTGAATATGAATATCATTAGTTTATGAATTTAATAAATAAAATAATTATTTTACTTATTATTACAAGTTTTTCTATTGATATTTTAAAGTAATAAAATAAAATAATTATAAGAAAATAACATGACTTCCATATAGTTTAGTAGTAATCTTTGCACTTCATCTATTTCTCACTAAAGTTCAACTCTCCCCATCTACATTTTTTAGAATTAAATCACATTAAAGGGAAGGGAACGGGCCAGGCCGGTTATTTAACCGGACCAGCCCGTGAACCGGCCTGGCCCGGACCATCATGGGCCCGACCCGTGACTTCACCGGCCGGTTCAACGGTTCATTCTGGGCCGTGAATCGCTTGGAAAGGCCTGGACCGGCTCGGTTGCCACCCCTAATACAAAATTAATATTTGGATGAGCAAATGTCAAGTAACGCACCTACAATGTTGGGGAAATATGTCATATATGTCAAAGAATTACCATTTGACTTATAAAGAGTATCCTTTGGACTACATGGCTAAGCATTCTACATTTCAAATTTGAGAAGAAGGTCATTGTTATAATTTGTTTGGTTAATAAAAATTCTAGTAGAAGATGATTGTCTTTCTAAACCCAAGAAGTATTTTAATGTCTCCAAGTCTATTATCTCAAATTTAGACCACATGACTATAACTAATGAAGTAATGTAAGAGTCGCCATTTCCTAACAGTATGATATCATCAACGTACAACAAAAGGTAAGTAATCAACCTACCATTAACTCTGAAAAGCAATGAAGGATTAACAATAGGTAAGCAAAAACCAAGAGTAAACAAATGCGATGTAAATTTGTCAAGAGAAGTAATTTTTTAGTTAAAAATATGAGTTGAAAAACACACTTCACTTGATTACTTTAAAGCAAAACTTTTAGTTTATGACCACCAAGTCTAACCATAAAATATATTTAGTTTGGTATCTCAGCAAGAGCTGCAAGTCGTTTGTACGTGCTTTACATTGTAGAGGTATTGAAACTTGGTGTGTTAGGAAGTATATAAAGGAATATACTTGTTTGTTGGACATTGTACAAAGTGATCACCTTTAAGCTAGTTCGACCATTGTCAGCGAGTGTATAAATGATAAATATATGTGCGGAGTTGGTGATTGCACAAAACCTAAAAATATTGTTCATAATATGGGAGTGAAGCACAACATTAATATAAGTTACTATAAAGCTTTGGGCTAAAAATGGAGCTCTTGATATGATTCGAGGATCTCCGTAGAAGTCTTATGTGATATTATCTTCTTATTGCTTACACGTGCAGAAGAATAATCTTGGTATGATATAAATTTACTTACTATAAATATATATTTAGTAACTATATTTTTATTCAATGCATTTATACGTATTAGTTTATTTGGTTAGTAAATATTTTTTTATATGTTATAGGTACTGTAACACATTTAGAAACTGATTGTGATGGTAGAATGAAATATTAATTTTCATGACGTTGGCTCCCTCTTTAAATGATAGTCAACATTGCAGATCTGTTATTTGGGTCGATGGGACATTTTTAATGAACAAGTATCATGATTCACTCCTCATTGCTTCAAAGCTTGATGGTAGCGACCAAGCACTTCCATTGGTTTTTTCCATTATGGACTTGGAGAATGATTTGGCTTGGTAATAGTTTATAAAGAAGTTGAGTTGTGCCATTAGATTTTGGGAAGAGTTTATAATTATCTCTGACCGACATAATAGCATACTAAAGGTTGTTCGTAAATCTTTTTGGATTCTCACCATGATTATTGTATGCAACATCTTCTTAATAATCTGAAAATGATATATAAAAGGTTCAAGCTTGATAGCTTATTCTATGAATGTGTGAGGGCATATTGGACTGTAGATTTCAAATTGCATATGCGTTGTTTAGAAGCCATGGTTCCTTTTTCCCGTTCTTACTTAAAATATGTTAGGTACGATAAATGGACATGTGCATATTTTATTAGATG
Source organism: Datisca glomerata (assembly GCA_003255025.1). NCBI lineage: Eukaryota > Viridiplantae > Streptophyta > Magnoliopsida > Cucurbitales > Datiscaceae > Datisca > Datisca glomerata. The sequence continues at coordinate 2,874,785 of QANY01001571.1, forward strand.
AATGTATAATGTGATGACTTCAAATCTTGTGGAGACCCTAAATTATATTATAAAGGATGCTAGATTATTGTCAGTTGCTTTCCTTATTGGTATATTAGGAAAAAGTTATAGTTATGGTTTTATGAACGATGGACTTCTACTAGTCGTATGGCTACTTGTTTGACGAAGGAGGTGAAGAAAAAGACCTACATGCTCAGTTTGAATTTACCCGTACAATGAAGGTGGTATTTCTTATCTCAATATTTTTTACTACTTATTTATTATTACATAGTTCACCATTTTCTCAAAATATTTAGTATTAAGTTTATTTTAACTAAATATTGAATGTAGATTTACATTGTTGATGTGAGCAAAGTCGCAAGTTTTTATACTTTGTCAACATTATAAATAGATGTTGCGCTTTCAAGATGTGGCAATTATATCAACGTCCTTGTTTCTCATGCATATACAGCACTTACAAGGAGGAACTTATCATCATATTCATATATTTCAAAGTATTATATGAAAAGTGAGCTTGAAGCTACTTATGCATCATCAGTTAATCTTGTTGATAATGAATGTGATTGGGCTGTTCTTGATGATGTGAAAGATCAAAGAATTTTACCTCCACGTGTGAGACGTTCTTCAGGTAAGCCGAAGTAGAAAAGGTATTTGTGTTTTGGTGAAAGCATGCCGAAAAATAGATGCAGCAATTGTGATATTTTTTGTCATAATTAGAAGACTTGCAAGTATCTCGTTAAAGATAGTGATGGAGGCGCTCGTAAAAAGAAACGATCGACATAATGTGTTTGATTATTTTGATTTTAGTGTCCTGTAGTGGACGTACTAATTTCCTGACTGAGATGCTTTTGATTTTATGCTTTGGATATTCATTTTACATATACTATTTCAACTGCTAAAATGAGAAAAACAATATGATATTCATTTTACATATATGTATTGTTCACTAATTATTTAATTTATGTATAATTCATATTTACATACTCAGTATATGTTTATACATATATAACGCGCACACACCATGCAACACCATTTTATTATAGATATGCATACAATCTTTGAAAGTCTTTTTCATTGTTTTGACTTGTAATTATTTTCATATTTAACCTAATAGAACTTATCTATTGATATGGAAAAATAAAGCTAACTAAATGTTATGGGTAATGACTATATACTCAAAGTATATTATTATTTAGTCATTTGTATAAATATTAATAAAAAAAGTACATATCAAAGTAATCTTTTTATCATTTTCACCTGTTAAATATTTAAATGATGAAGTTGTCCAAAATTGATTTCTATGTCATGGTATCTCATCAATATTTCCATGAAGCATTCAAAAGCATTCAAATCAGGAACAAACCATTTTATCATCATTCAAACCTGTCACAACACCCTCATCCATCCTATTTATTCCTCTCAATTAACAACTAACCGATGTATATATACGTGTATCATATTTCTAAAAATCTAGCTAATCAAGATTATCATTTATCCATTAATATCTAGAGGCTGTGGAAAGAGGTCGAAGCTTGGTATGTCGTACTCAATATTCTTCTTCCATGTTGGCTCCTCTTTCTTGGCTGATGTCTGCTCCTTTTGGGATAAGTTCATAAGTCGTGATTTCTTTAATGTATGTGACTGATGTCATCAAGAGTTGCAACCTTTTTTTGTTTCCTTCATTATTTTACCTTTTTTGGATACTCTCTACGTAAAATTTTAGCTTCAAATTATTTTTCATTTATACATATAACTTCATGGGCACTTCTTCAATTGGTAGCAAATCTTTTTAATGTTTATCAGCATCCTAAAAAATAAAGTTGACAGCATTTAAACTATCCTATTAAACATAACAATCACTAGTTATATACCTACAGTACAATTTGCTCTTACTTAGTTGCCATTTCCCTCTGTGTTTCGAGAACGATATCTGCGTTTCGAGAACCAACCTATGTGTTTTGAGAAGCACCATCATCATTCACATCATTATCAGTCGTCATCCTCATTTTCCTTCATAAACGAGATTGAGTATAATTAGCATAAAAATACGTTGACTATCTTTTATACAAATTATTTGAAACATGTTTCAAATAAACAAATGCCTTAAGTAACTATGTATATAGTATGTGTAACAAGTTACCTTGGTATCTTCATTTTTTTTTTGCAATTTTGAGCAGCAGTGCATGTCACTCATTTTTATGTCCAAGCTCACCATGGATATTTTCATTTATTGTTGCCTTTTTCAAGTTTATAATTTTTTCTTGCCAAAACAGTTATGGCTTCTTTACTCTAAATTCTTCAACCTTCTCATCAATAAATCAAATAAATTATCCTCTTATGTTTGACCTTGATTTCTATTTGGCACATTTTTCCCTTTATTAAAATGCACAATGAAAGGTGCATTAATCTTCAATTGTGCCATTACAATCGTTGTAATTTAAAATAAAATGTATACACTGGTCAACTAATCTGAATTTTGACGGCAATTCAGAAAATTAAGCAAAATAATCATGTGAGCATGCAGAAAATATTCATGTAAACAATTTTAAAATGCCAGGAGTTTTATACTCAATCACAGACAATACTTAAGTAAAATAATCATGAAAATAATTTTATTCACATTTATAATTTCAAAAATCAATATGAACATACAGAAAATATTCATGATAGACTCAGAAAATTACAAGCAGCAGTATATAACAGTCAACTGCTCTGCAAATGTTTTCAGGAATAAGAGAGAATTTGGTGTCTGGACAATAATGGAAACAACTGACATCTTTGCCTCTTCTTATTTAGGGTTCTCTAGAACCGCAAAACGGTTCAAGCTAACTAGGCACTAGTACAATAGTGTCCAGATCCTCCCCTTTCCAAAATCACTACTGGTACCTGACCACATCAGTAGGGGAACGGGAAAAGAAACAGCTCTCAAGAAAGAAATGAAAGTTCCCAATGCTTCTCCAAGCCCAAAAATATGTAAACCTCGGGGCCGAGCCAAACTCAACGTACATGTGTGACAACGGAGAGCTTACGGCACCATGGATATAAAAACATTACTGACAATAATGTCTATAATGCTTGATTTTATCCTCAATCGCCTTTGGCATTCGACAAAAGCTGTGATTATGACCATGCCTTCTTGTACCGTTTTAATACTTAAGGAAGAATTCGTTTACCTCTTTCAAATCAAACACCTTCCCTTGAATCCCTCTCCAACCAGATTGTTCGCTACCCCTCCAATTTACACATTCTCGAGATTTCATCTCCTGATTGTCTTGCATAGTTGTTTTGGGAATTTGTTAAGGTTAGGATGACTTCATAAGCCCACAAAAGTAGGGCTAAAGGGAAGCCACCGAAGGGTTGTTCCAAATGCTTTTTAATGTATCCAATGGTCAGGTCATACAAAAATTTACCATTGGATATGTCTCAAAAACTTAATCAATATTGGCCATCTTCATATGATTCAAATCTATGTTGGTCGAAGTTGTTTCAGAAGAGTTTTTCCAAAATAAAAATCTTGGTCAATTTAATTTTTATTTCTTGATTGGTATCTCTAAATGCACTAAAAGAACATAAAAGGCTCTTCCTAGACAACGATTTAATATTATAGAATGCTTCATCCAACAAAGTTTCTTCAGGTAGTGACTTGTTGTTTAGCGAATAAGGTCCATAATTCAGACCCTTTATCAATACAAAATCTCTAGTTCTAAATTTGATAACTTGCCCTTTGATGTTGAGAAATAGCTCATCACTACTTCTATTGAAGCATTGTATCCTAGCTAAGTGTAAAAGCAGTTGAGGAGAGATTTTAGCTAGCTTTATGTTGAGCACATTACCGATCAGATGTGTCTAAATATTTCCCTATCTCCAATGGTCAACCGATATCTGAATTGTGTCAAGCGCTCTAGTTTGTTATATATGCTGACCTTTTTGTTTGCTTTCCACAACTCAAGTGGAAGGAATAGTAGATAATCATGTACGACTGTAAACAACAAGATTATGTAAATTAAATTTGGCACTATAATATACTTAATTACAGTTAGTATAATTTAATTACTTATACTATTTTATTTACATCGTATTCAGGTAATGTTGTTTCGTTGATAGTTTGCGCTTAAGTACTTTTTTATTTTGATCTTGATGAATTAAGTTCTCGTGGATTGTCATTGTGTTATGTACTTGTAACTTCATTAGATTGACTCTCTGGTATTTGTGGCAGCTTCATTTTAGGTTTTCTTTCGATTATGTTTGACATTGATGATGTCCCAGTTATTTGTAGTCGACTGCATCTTGGTCATTCCTAATAAATTAATAATTTTGTTTAATTCATGTAGGAGTGATGTAAATATGGTGACAATTAGTATAAATAAATATATGAATTTTAATGTACATATATACCTTTACTTCAGCATCTAATTTTCCTCTCTCATCTGTGTTTGTTTTACTTTCATTGTCTTTTTTGCCTCCCTTTATTGGTGATCATTTACTCCTCACTGTAATATATGAGAAACAATAATACATGTTAAAAATGATGAAGAAAATAAATTACACTTTAATCAATAATAGAAAACCATGGTAAATTAAAGTCACATTCAATAAACATATGCTAATGTACAGCAAGTATATAACTATATACTATATATTATTGCATTTAAAACACAATATGGTAGATTATATCAATAGCTAGTATACAAGCTATAGATACTAAACAACATTCAAATTATATATACTGAGAGTTCAGTTTCCACCGAGAACCAAAAATTTGGGAGTCTGATTTCCCTCTAAACCATTTTTTAAGTTCTCTTTGTAGTACAATTGAGAAGGTTTTGTAGAGTATATTCGTCAAACTTTTCTTGAAAAGTATCGTATAAATGTGGGCAAAAAAGACCATCTGGTCTACTATATCGAATCCCAGATTACAGTAAAACTTCTTAGATCCAAAAGTAAAACACAAAATAGAAATAGAAAATGAAAATGAGAAAATCGAATTCCTAAAACTTTACAAACTGAGCTACGAAATAAGATGAACTTCTAAAAATTGAAACTTTTCGAACTATTAAATTTGAATGCCGAAAACTAAAATGCATGTCCAAAAACAACATAAACTGAATTGCTAAATCCCTTAGGTTTTCAAATACAGCGGGGGAGAGGAAGTTTTCAAATCAAAATATATTGTATTGAAGAGTAAGATCCTTGTATATATTGTTGATTCGCAATGGAGATTTGCGATGGTTGACAAACTAAAATTTTCGTCTAAGATTCACGATGGTTGTGATGATTGTGATGGTCGATGAAGATGCACGTTGCTCCACTGATTTTCACCCCTAAGGAATTCTAGGGTTTCTTCCTACTTTCAGGTTTGTGGTTTGTGTGGAAGGAATAGCAAAACTAAGTCGACAAAGGTATTTTCGTCTAATAGTTATGTACTGGTTGGGTTTGTTATTGGGTGTCGCAACGTGCGTGCGACGCGGAGCGGTGATTAAA
>QANY01001579.1:0-29269 GCA_003255025.1 Datisca glomerata
GGATCAATGTACGGTACATCTTTGAGTTCTTTTTCAAGTCCATTTTTTCTCGTCGAATTCGTTGACCGGCTTTGGGTTGGAGTCTTTATCCGCTTTTGGTAGTGGAGAGAATAGCTCATTCTTCTTCGTCTTGTTCGTAAGAGAAAACGGTTTTCTAGCGGGACTGTAGTAATAATACTAATATAGTAAGCAAGCACGACTGTAATGGCTGCTAATTGTAGGTGCAGAACATGGTCCAGGTTCAATGTATTAGAAAATCGTTCTTTTCTTCTGGTCTTTATTTAATATTCCATTTGGTAATTAGATATGTATAGATTATATTGAAACTTTTAGTCTTGTTGTAAAATACTCTACTGTTAGGTTAATTTTACCTCTTCCTGCTCTATATTCTTGGCCTTTACATCAGCTTGATGTAAAAAAAGCTTTCCTTCATGGAAATTTACAAGAAGAGGTATATATGAGCCAACCTCAAGGTTTTGTTGATGTCACTCACCTAATTATGTTGTAAGTTAAATCTTTATATGGTTTCAAATAGGCCCCAGGGGCCTGGTTTGAGAGATTTACATCATATTTGATTAGTTTGGGATTTATTGCTCCTATTGCTGATAATTCTCTCTTTATTTACAAATATTGCTCCTATATAATCTACTTATTACTTTATGTAGATTTTATTGTGATTATTTATCCTAGTTCTTCTTTAATCACAAATCATATACAACAACTTAACTCTAAGTTTGAAATGTGATATGTATAATTCTTTCCTGGCATACAAATTTCTCATTCTTCTAATGGAATCTTTGCTTATCAGCAGAAATACATCAACGATCTCCTGGATAAAGCTGGTCTTACCAATGTTAATCGTGTAAGACATAAATGTCTCTTAAAGCCAACCTATATGACAACAATGCCTCTCCTCGATCTAACCTAACCAGTTACAGAGTTCTTGTTGGGGGCCTGCAATACTTAAATTTTTCAAGACCTGACATTACTTTTGCAATAAACAAAGTATGTAAATTCATGAATAACCTATTGGAAGTTATTCCCTCAAAGCATGTGTATTGACATTTTGATATGAAATTTAATGAGGATTACATTTCTCTTATAATTGTTCTTTTAAATTGTTGTTGAATAATTTATATAAATATCTAAAAGTTCTATATTCATTAACGAAACTATGATCTTGTATTACTATAAGATAACTAAGATCATAGATAATGAATAAAATTATCAGCAACATATGAAAGTATGAAATCTTTAATGAATAGTTGCTGTACGGTTCGTGAAGTATTATGAATGCGTGTGATCTAGATCTAGATCATTGATGTGGATAGACATATTAGTGAATGTAATTTATATAATGAGAATATATATGAATGGCCCGATGTGAATTAATATCTTTATCAACGTGTCATTTTTTATAAAGATTTAATACACATCAATTCGATGTGTAGATTAGTCTAATTCTCGAGTAGTCATAAACTCATCTGCATGTCTACTAGATCTTTTGATTCACTCGTTAAGGTTTTTTTGTAGAATAAGTTAGTGACTTTTGTTTTGCAGATTTAGTTATGTGGATGGCTAGGAACATGATCTTGCTAGATTTGGAATCTAAACTTTCCTAACAGATCATATATTGGTTCCCTTAAACGTTAATTCTGGAATAGAATGGTTATTGAGCTCAAATGTATAATAAGATTATAAGTTAGTCATTCACTAGTGGATTAATGGTACTTGAGGATCAAGAGGTAATTAGAAGGATAAAATGGTAATTTTGACTAGTTCTAAATTATGAACCAATAATTGGAATGACAAAACTACATGAATTGATTATATCAGTGGACTGCATGAGAATACTCTATAAATACATTCTATAATCAGTAAGAGTTCAATTTCATATTTATAGTGGAGTAATAATGAACCCAATAAATAAGATTATTTAATTAAAGAGTTCAATTAATAATCTAGTTTATTTAGAGCTTAGAATATAGGTCTATGATCCCCAAGTCACATCTATACTATGCAGTATAGGGTGTGAATATTTCAGGAATGAGAAAAGGACTGACTTGAAAAAGAATTTTAATTCTGGGGCAAGTACATAATTATGAGATAATTATGAGTGATTAATTATTAAAGATTTAATTGACTTTAATTAAATCACCTAGTTTATTTAGAGCTTAGAATACAGGTCTATGGTCCCCAAGTCACATCTATACTCTGCAGTATAGAGTGTGAATATTTTAGGAATGAGAAAATGACTGGGGTAAGTACATAATTATGAGATAATTATGAAAAATTAATTATTAAAGAATTAATTGATTAAATTATATATATATAATTTTTGGAAATTTTATATATATAAATAACTATCGATTATTTTTCTAAACTATCGATAATTGAGACAGAATATCTAATTTGTGAAATTTGGTAATTAAATTATTCTTAGATTATAATTTGGATCAACCAAATTTGTTATTTGTGAAATAATAGGTAATTTAGTTGATAGGGATAATCAGATATGTTAATTTTGAATTAACTAATATCTAAATATTTTTTTGATTAAAATAAATATTTAATTAAAATAATTACCACGGGTCGATCAAAGATTGGGAATCATAGATCACTATGGATTGATGTAGTGTCACATGACACTATAGCAACCAGATAACAATCCCCAAGCTTCTCTTCTTCAACAACCAGAGTATTTAGCTATTGGAAAATCGCCTTCAGTTAACGCAGCCCCCAACTAACATAGGGCCATTTACCTTACGTTATAGGAGGGACACGGCTGTCAAACTGTGAGAACTTGAAAAAGAAAGGAATTTCTAAACCTTTCTCATTACATGCCTTACCACTTGGATTCCATGCACAATCTTAGATATAAAACAACCAGACCTTTCTGAGCCGCTTACTTTAGCTTCCCCTCCCACCACCCATGGAAAAAATGCTTTATGCTATTGGCATTAGAGGGCAGCGATGACCAGGACCCGAATTAGTTCAAATCAAATAAAAAGAGGCCCTCTGCCTTTGGACTGACGAAGATCATATTCCTAGGGCATTGTATGGGCATCAGAGCCATCGAGGAGTGGGAAGCACCTACCAAGTTGAGTGAGCTAATCTTGTTTTTGACATAAGACAACCTAAGTGGTTGCCTGACCTTTATTTGCGGAGTCCCTCAAGCCCCCTCTATATGAATGGGGCAGTGAAGGCTCGCGAAGTAGACAGTAAACAACAGCGATTGAGAATCTCGATAACCTTTCTGAACGTCTGTCTTCGCATGGTGATTTGAAAAAGGGTATATATCTCTTGCAATGCCTTCCATTCTACTATTCTGATCGAGAAAGAATCTCTTATGACGGAGAAAGAACTCTTCCCCTTCAGATTGGTTTTCTCTCTCCAATTAGGAGATGGTGATGAAATAGTAGTTATAAAGTAAATTGCCCAATGTTTCCAAATTAGTCCAACTTCGTACCTATCCAACATAAACCAAATTATCTCCTTGTCTAAGTCCTCTAGACAGTTTAAATAACTGAGTGGGTTGCCCGTTGACCAAGACCGCAATGAAGGGGGTGGTTTCACATTCTATAATGATTTTTTATCCATTTCTGACCAAAAAACCTCCATTCCACCCTATCGTCAGCCTTTTCCATGTTTAACTTGATGCTCATCCACCCCCGTATTTTTAAAAGAATTCATCAGCTCATGAGATATCAGGATGTTGTCAGAAATCAGTCTCTTAGGGACAAAGGAGAGCACCCTGTCCCGGATAAATCTGCTTTTCCAGGAGGGGTCTCATCCTCTGTTGACTAGGATCTTTTAGAAGACCTTATAAGCCACATTACCGAGGCTGATGGGTCGCAATTGATTAAGGGTTTCAGAGCTTCTGGAGAATCAGGGTTATGCACATTTTGTTCATCTCTTTGAGCAGGTGGCTAGAGTCATCAAATTCTCTTTTTTAATAAGAAAGAAAATAATAAAAAATGGTTAGTCAGTCATCGAGAAAATCACTAAAACTACATTTGACTAGATTAGGTTACTGTTGTTGTTCCTCATAGCTAGATGTGACTACGTTAGGTTTTGAAATTACTTTTTATTCCAAGGTTCGGCACCTTGTTGACATTTTTTATCACTAAGTAAGCACTGTCTTTCCCGCTCCGGTACTAAAAAGTATGATTTGCGGAGAAGGGTGGTCGTAGATCAGAACTAGAAGGAAGATGTAATAGCAATAGCAAAAGGCGGATGCTCTAGTTCCAGGCTGATTATAAGAGAGAGTTTACTCGAACGGTCGAATATCTTAAACATCATCTCCTATCCCGGTGGGAGTACTGAAAGAGGTCGTTACAGGCTTAACTAAGACTTAGTTAAAGGGCGTTAATGCCTGAAATTTCAAGTAAAGGGCCTCTAGGCTGAACTTATAGTAAGTGAAGGTCGAAAAAGACTTGACTTATCTAAGTCAAGGTAGGAGAGACGGCTTGCAACTCCATTGCGGTCTTGGTCAATGGGCAACCCACTCAGTTCTTTAAACCACCCCCGGGTATGTTTTCCATATATCAAGGTGGAAGATGGAATCGGGGCAGTTGGCTGCGGAGCCCGATGCAAGCCTTCCACAAGCTGAATTCATATTTCAGTAGGACCCGGCCAAATGACTACAGGATCATCATCGGTCTACTCTACCTCAATTCACCATTTTGAAATTTATACAGAAGGTTTTTCCGTACCAGCTTCTTCCACATATACCACAATTGAAGCACCTAAAGGAGAATTTGGTGTCTTTTTGGTCAATAATGGAAGCAATCGTCCCTACCGTCGTAAAATAAGAGCACTTGGCTCTGCCCATTCACAAGGACTCGATTCTATGTCCAAACATCACATGCCAGCAGATGTCGTCACCATCATAGGTACTCAAGATATTATGTCTGGAGAGGTAGATAGATAGGACTACTAGTTGCTCGATCAGGGCCCTAGATTTATTGCGAGCCAAAACCTTTCTTCCTCTTCTATAAAAGATATCGTGGAGACACTTGAACCCCCGAAACCTACTTTCTTTTCTGAAAAAATAAACCCCGGTCATGACCCATAGTGGTTATTATAGTGGTTCCTTCTGATCCTAGAAAACGTAGGTTTCGGGGGCATTTACATCTGGAAAGTCCATTATCTTTCTTTTTACTTAAAAAAAATCCAATGAAAGCTGCGAATCAAAGACTCCCTTGGCGAAATGGGAGGGTGAGATAGAATTCCTGACTATCGATTCTGGTGCGAGTGAGTCATTGGGTAAAACAACTCTGGGATAAGCAAAAGATAAAAGGGGCTTGGTTCAGTCCCGGGATGGAGAAGCGTATACCGATAGGAGAGAAACCTCTCTCAACTTTAATTGACTAGCTAATAGGGCAAGCAACATACTAGAATCCCCAGGACAGACGACGTGAGTGAGAGCCCAGACCATAGCGGCTTTAGAGACTTCTCTCTCGACTTTCACGACGACGAAAACTTTCTCCGAGAGGCTTTCTTTTCTGCTTGACCGTGGTTCACCCACAACCATCAGGGACAAGGGTTGCGGAAGAGGCCAAACCAACCCAGATACATCACAAGTAGATACAGTTCTCAAAATCGGGTAGCCATTAAGGAAAGCGGCTGTTGGAAATTTGGGTTGAACCGGTTCCGCCCTATACAAGAAGAGAATATTTAAAGAGGTGTCGCGCTCCCGGATAATAGTATCTAGGTCTCTCCTCAGCTTAGCAATCTGTGAAGCAGCCTGACCTCCTCTGATTGCCTACTTATGAAGACTCTATTCATCCAGACTATTTGTGTAAGCTTTCGAAAGGCTCTCTATGGACTTAACTCAAACTGGCTTTGAAAAATTAAGCACAACACTACTAACATTAGATAGTAGTTCAGCTGCATCACACCTTCTTTGTTTATCAAGCGCTTAAGTAACTCTAGCTTCGGAACTCTAGCTCAAATAGTTCAGCAATAGAAACTGTACCCGGAAAGGAGGTCTACATCACTTTAGTGTTTGGAAAGGATTTTGTAGTGTGAGTAGCATTAATGGTGGTACTTGGTCTCGTCTTTCCTCCCTTTTACTAATTGGTTCCCTTGCCCTTGAGTCCATAAGCGTTTCCCGCATTCGTCCCAGCCATTTCATGGTTGTTTCAGAGGGGATGATGAAAGACATAAAGAAAGATCTTGATTCCCCCTAAAAAGCACTTAGTTGGCCTCATGGATGATCGGAATGAAGGGGTTCTACTTCTTGTTGGCAGGTCTGCATTTTGTAGGAATATACTTTTCATCGAAATCATGGTGATAAGGTAAATAGATAATATATTTTTTTCTATTCCAAAAATTATTTAGCAGATCACTGCAAATTTCTATTTGAAATTCTGTTAAAATTATTTTGATTTTATTCTGAATAGAAGTTTGTTGAATTTTCTCTTTAATAGTCAAAAATTGGACTTCTTTTTGAAGAAAATTAATTTGACTTTCTTTGTTCTGTATAAAATCTTTAATAAGATCTAATTCTTTTGTATATGATTTTGTAATAAATTTAATAATAATTTTTCTGTTGTTAATGGTAGTGGAAATACCATTACTATCGATTCTATCCATTGGCATTAAAAGGATCATAAAGAGGTTGCCTAGGATAATGTTCTGAGTCATATTTTTTAATAAAACAAAAGAAGTGCGTAAACAAATTCCTTCACTACAGATTAAAACTTCTGGTAATTTAAATTCAATTTTCATTCTGTTACCACTTGCACTGGTAAGAGATTGAGTGATTTTTTGAAAATATTTCATAGGGATTAAACCCTCTTGGATACAGTTCATATCAGCCCATGTATCAATAAGGGCGATAGTAGTGCCTTTTATGATAAAATCTGGTTTAATAATAAAAGTGATATGAGTATACCATTCTTGAAAGGTTACCTTATTTACAATCATAAGGTATTGGTTACTGGTATGTTTTCAAACAGAAGTTTGATTATTAGGACATAATATTTCTAAGGGAACTATTATTCCGATAAATAGAAGCATAAAGTTTACATCCCAATTTCCTGATGAAATTAAAGATAAAACTCAATCACAGAGATTTTTAGGAAGTCTTAATTACATTAGAGACTTTTATTTGAATTGTGCTCAGGATAGTTCTATCCTTTACAGTAGACTCAAGAAGAATCCTTCTCCTTGGACAGCTGAACATACTTTAGTAGTAAGAAAAATAAAACAGAAAATACAACAATTACATTGCTTGTCTTTACCTATCCCTTTATGGCAAAAAATTGTTGAAACAGACGCTTCAAATCTAGGATTGGTGGAATTTTTAAACAAATAAATCCTAGTAACCAGAAAGAAGAACTCCTTAGATTTACTTCTGGAGTTTGGAAAGGACCAACACTAAATCATCCCACAATTAAACAGGAATGTTTAGCCATTGTTAAATGTGTGCTAAAATTTCAGGATGATTTAATCTGATTTTAATGAGAAAAATATTCCTACCAAATCTAGACCTAGTCAGTTAAAAAAGGAATATTTAGAACTATGCAAAACTAAAATTGAAAATCTCTTACAGAAAAAATTAATTAGTCCCAGTAAATCTCCTTCAAGTTGTACTGGTTTCTATGTTAATAAAAATGCTGAGATTGAAAGAGGAACACCAAGGTTAGTGATCAACTATAAACCGCTGAATGATGCTTTGCAATGGATTAGATATCAACTACCAAATAAAAAAAGATCTGCTTGATAGCCTTTATGATTCGGTGATTTTCTCAAAATTTGATCTGAAATCAGGATTTTGAAAAATCCAAATAACTGAACCAAATAGGTATAAAACTGTATTTACCGTACCCTTTGGCCACTATGAATGAAATATTTTACCATTTGGTGTTAAGAATGGCCCATCTGAATTCCAGCATATTATGAATGACATATTTAATGCATACACTACATTTATTATATGTTACATTGATGAGGAAACAATCTGCCACCGAGGAAGAGGTCGTAGCTCTCGTGGGAGCGGCAGAGGCATAACTAATCTGCCACAACCGAATGATGGCATATTCTGGCCAGCTGAATTTCCAAGTGTGCAAGACGCTACTTGAAAGAGTACAAAAAAAGTCCTCTTAACACCAGAACAGTACATATCTAACAATATATATGAGGAAACAATCCTCATCATTGAATCCGATGATGAAAAATGGATGAAAGATCCATGGGAGATGAAAACTCGTTATCTCTCCACCCAAAAGTATCTAACCCAATTTGAACACTACAGGTATATCTATGAATCCATAGTAGTTCAATCTGGTTGCATGGAAATTCGTCATACTTTTCATGATTCAAACCGAGACACCAGCCCTATTACATTCAGTAAGGTTATTATCCAAAATTTGATATCAATCAATCAATGAGGTCTTCTTCCCCATACAACTCGTACTCTTGACATTCATCAAAAAACTGTAAAATACAGTTATTGGGAATATATGGAATCCTTTACCAATACATTTTACTATTAAAATCCGATACATAATCATACATGGTTTGTCTGTATCTGTCCAGAAGTATTGAATACAAGTCTTCCAATTTGATTCCTCCAATGGTGGGATAAATTTGGCATTACTTTTGACACTTTACCCGACCAAATTTAAACAAAATTCAGGGAATGGCATTCTCAATATTCCATTCTTCATAAAAATATTACACTATCAAAATCTTTAATTCATTTTATTATCTGGTTTAACATCCCACGGATTTAGAAATGGGATCTAAAATGTGATTATCAAAAAGGCATCCCTGTCCTTAAATGAATTTTCTTTACCAAATGGTGGGACAAGGGGAATGAATCCCCATTTACCCAAACTGATAAAGACCATTAAAGCCCATGCACAAGCCTATTATGAAGCCATACCAAAGGCCTTACCAGCACCTATGGGCAACCCATTTCTGAATGCCCAGAACATAATCAAACAACAATTCCCTCACATCAGTGAAAAAGAACTAGCCATCAAAACCATGGACTTCGTTAAAGGCCAATTCCTGCATGTTTTTGGTTCTGCCAACACCCTCATGAACACATCCACCTCCAGCTCTCGGCAAAGTCATCAAACTCAGAATGACCTCACCACTGACCTAACCATAGTTACTTTACTTTGTACCTTAGTTACTTTCGTATACTGTAGTTAAGTTTGTAATCTATAAAATGGCACCTCACTCTTTTTGAAGGATAAGTTGTGTTTTTCCCAGTTAGTATGTACTAGGCGCTCATGTGTTGAGCAATAAAATGTTTTCCTTTTCCTATACACACTCTCTCTAAATGCTCTCTTTCTCTTCTCCTATTGCATCCATTACATTCCTGCACAAGACTTAAAGAAATTTAACGTTGCTCATCTCAAGAGCTTAATAGTGCTCCCCAACCATAAGTTTTCTTTTTAATTTTAACAGTAACTGTTCATGAGACCATGTATGTACTAATTTAAACCTAATATAACCTGTACTATAACATCTAGTATCCATGATCATGTTGCTAACACGAAGGCACTCAATATGAATCTATTAAGGTTAAGGAAGCAAGCACTGTAGACTATAGTAAGTCTAGAGAACAATCAATAAACACTTAGCGGGACATCACCCAAGTCGCGTATTGGTAAGGTCCGTTGAGTAGAGATTGTTGTTTGAACTGGGGTGTGCCATCCACTACACTCGAATACATGGTCAACAACCAGATACATACCAATAAACACTCATCACTTAAGGAAATACATAACACATAGTTAGGCAGACTGTTAATGTTTTACAGGGGTAAATGGTCCTAACGCAGTTATTGCTCAGCGGACCTAGACCAGACGCGACTTGAGGTCACATACGCTAACTATATGCTTATTATTCATACTAAGTATGTAATTATGATCAACATGTATCAAAGTATTCTTTCAGTTAGCATTGGATTGATGAATATTGAAGGTTATATTATGATGATATTAAACTTAAATTATTCCATGCATGATCTCATGAATACACAGATGAAGGGAAAAACTAAAAGAACACTTACTATTATGCAGGTGAGAATCAAACTTGAGATTTATAGTTTTTATTGCAAGAGGGGAGAGAGTACATAGAGAGGGAGAGGGAATGCTTAACACATGAGTGTCTAGATTCTAACTTATTTCTTACTTGCCTTCAACAAGGGTGAGGCTTCCCTTTTATATAAAAAAGCAAAGACAGATAAGGTTGCGTGTCCTTGACAGGGTGAGTCGTTCATCCTTATCTTCTTTATTGTGCAGGTAGTCGGAATCTACTTTAGCTAAAGTAGATTTGTCTCGTTGCTGATAATGGAGGGCTACTTTAATAAAGTAGCTTTATTATTGTCAGTGGGCATCTACTTTTGTAAAGTAGCTTTGTCATTTTGTATGCACGGTTGTTGGTGGGAGACAAGATTTATGCTTTACCTTTTCCTTTCTCGTCTTTATCCAATTTTTCTGAAATTAGACAGGTGAGAAAATCTCAAAAGTCACTGATGGTGGAGTCTTCTACTGGTTGGCTTTCTCCTCCTAGCATGCTGAATTCATTATCATCTTCTTCATGGTCAGATTCAATTTTATTGTTGACAGATTTCATTGTAGTGTCTACTGTTAAACTGATGGCTTGAAGGAAATGATCTTTCATAAAATCCATAGTCTTCATAACTAGCTCTTTTTCTGATACGTTGGGAAATTGCTTTTTCAATTCTTCTTGAGCTCGAAGAAATGGATTTTCTGATCCTGTTGATGCTGGTAGAGCCTTGGGAAGGGCATCTAAATAGTCCTGAGTGTGGGTTTTAATTAATTTTAATAATTTTGGTAAATTAGGGTTCATCTCCTTATCCCACCATTTTGTATAAAATACTCTTTTTAAACGGGGGATATTATTCTGATAATCACACTGAAGATCCCATTTCCATATCCATAGGATGGTAAATCAAATGGCAAAATGAGCCACAGATTTAGTGACTGATATGTTCTTGTTTACTGGGAGAAGGGAATAAGCAGTA
Organism: Datisca glomerata; assembly: GCA_003255025.1. Classification (NCBI taxonomy): domain Eukaryota; kingdom Viridiplantae; phylum Streptophyta; class Magnoliopsida; order Cucurbitales; family Datiscaceae; genus Datisca; species Datisca glomerata. The sequence goes on from QANY01001579.1 coordinate 11,015, forward strand.
TGCCATTCATTAAATGTTGTTCGAACTGTTCTAGTAGAGTCTCAAGAGAAATCCTGAATTTATGCCACCAAATGAGAAACCAGTTTAAGAGATCATTTTTAAAGACCTTAGGACAGATTCTGATAAACCATGTATGATTATGTACGAGATTTTGATAATAAAAGACATATGTAAAGGAATCAATATAACCCCAATAATTATACTTATCTTCGGATAGCCCAAGACTCTTGGTAGTGTAGGGATGAAGACCTTATTGCCTAATAGGCATAATATTTCAGAGAGTAGCCTTGGTGTAGGTGATAGGGCTACCAGTTCTGGTGGAATCATGGAGTGTATTTTTAATCTCCATGACGGGTGTTTCAAGAAAAATATGCTCGTAAATATACCGATACTGTTCAAAATGAGTGAAAAATGCTTGAGTTGATAGATATCTTTTCTTGATTTCCCATGGATCTGACATTCATTGCTCCTCTGCTATTTCAATGAAGAGAATGGTCTCTTTAGTAATACTGTTAAAGGTGTACTGTTATGGATTAAAAGGACATCTTTAGCATATTTTCTTGAAAAAGCCTCTTGATTACTGTTCTAAGTCTTATTGAGACTTCGGAATTCTGTTGAGTAGGGATTTCCCCTACCGCGGCCCCTACGGCCTCGACCTCTGCTTCAATTCATGAACCCTGTAGATATTCACGGGTTAAAAAATTAGGTAAAGAATTATGTTCACCTTTGATATGCTCAATGTCAAAATCAAATATGGATAATAAACTTTGCCAAGAGGCAAAAATTTGCTTAGAAGCAAGATTCTGTACATCTTTCTTAAAAATTTATTTTGCTGCAGAGCAGTCAACTCTAATAAGAAAATGCTTCTTCCTATCCCAGAAGGCATTAGGAATATCACTACAGATTTCAGATTGGAATTCATGTAAAATTATTTTGATTTTATTATGTATTACTTGTTGTTGTATTTGTTGATCAATAGTCAGAAAGTGTATTTCTTTCTGTAACAAATTTAACTGATTTGTTTTATTATCAATTAGATGTTTGATGAGATCAACTTCTTTTGTATATCGTTTTGTTATGAATTCAAAGGTAATTTCAAAATTATTGATAACAGTATGGATACATGAGGTATCAATTTTGGTGATAGGCATAATCGAATTGAGAAAAGGATTACCTAGAATTATACTTTGTGTCATGTTCTTGATGAGCACAAATGAGGCGGCTATGAAACACCCTGTTTGCAGACAAGCACCTCTGGTATCTTATACTGGACTCTATTAGAATTCTCACTTACACTGTGAGGGATTGAGTGATTTTATGAAAGTATTTGAGAGGGATTAATCCCTCATGAATGCAGTTCATATTTGCACCACTATAAACTAAGACAATGGCATCAGAAATGATGAATTCTGGTTTGATTACTAAAGTCATCTTCGTATACAATTTCTAGAAGGTTACTTGATTAAGAAGAAACAAATACAGATTCTTTTCCTTTGTCTGATCTGGTGAAATCTGATAAGGCTGATCTGGGAAAGTCAAATTTTAACTTTGACTTATCCCCTGCTCGAAAGTGTAGATTATCAAAATCATTAGATTTACAGGGAAATCTTTGGATTTACTTCGCAATTAGAATCCCTTCACAATAAATTTATCATGCTTTTGTAAGATCTAATATTTCTTTTGTCGGTGGGTTTTAGATTCTTCTGTTTCGCCCTGTTAAACAAAGTTCTTTGTAGTTGTATAATTGAAATATTTCTACGTCTATTTACTTTTAGTCGATAAAATTGTTTGTTTCGTAGTTTAAGGTTATGTGTGTATGAGTGATCTAGTCTATGTCAAGTATGCCTGAGAACGTATGAGTTGATGGTTGGAGGATGAATGATAAGCAACTTTAGGCAGCCGTCGGAAGGTGACAAATGCATTTAAGACTCTAAAGGTATGTGAGAAACTCGAAGAGAGAATATTCTCAGTCTTGGTCTCAGGATTGATGAGAAGTAATAGCCTCAATAATGATGCTAGGGACCCATTTATATATTTATATAAATGGGGTCGAATGGGGACCACACACATGTCTCTTTCAACTGCATGCAAATCACGTATCCAGACAGAAACTCACATCGATAAAAGTCATGCTTAAAACGTTGTCACGCACTAAAAATGTGACATCATACCTAAAATATGCCACATCCCTAAAATGACATAACATAGGAAACTACGCTCGGGGTTCCCCGTTAAACACGTTCGAACACCAAATCAAGCTCAACTTCTCAAGTTTCAAAAAGCCTTCACCAATGGCAGTCAAACCAGTATCTGACAGCTAAGAAGATTCAAGCATGCCTTCTTTAGAACCATTCTTATCCCCACCACTCAGCTTGAAAGATAAATTTGTTGAATGACCACAATGAAGCTTTCTTCCTTGCAGAGAAAGTTTACTTATTATTTTATCAATATCCATCATTGTAAAATGGAGAAGAAATAGATTTTCCAACTGGAATGATTTTACTGAGTTGCAGTTCTTCATCCCTAAAGAAGATACTTAGGGAAAGGCATTGTTTCTCGAACTCAATCATCGTGGGGTTGTTTCAAAACAATCGACCTCGTGAAAACCTGGATTAGTTTCATGAGGGAGAAGGGGAGGGAAAGGCTTCGCGAGGGAACGGGGAAGGGGGAGGGGTGGGTGATTTTTAATAGGGGTAAATTTGATATTTCACTGATCACATGCATTGTACGTGATCAATTAAATGGCGTTTAGGTAGAAATTTCAAGTCATGGGGTAAGTTATGAATGAAGAAAGTTAGAGCACTAATTAATAAGGAAAAATAATTTAAAGGGTTAAGTTGATATTGAGCCACAGTAAGAGGTTCTATGATATTAACCCTTATTCTATTCAGATAAGTTTTCTAAACAAATTGCCTTATTGAATAATGTTGTAGGTGCCTCAACAGCAATCACTTGGTTTGGGTATGCATTTTCTATTTATTTTCTACAAACAAAATGTTCATCATTCGTTTTAAAGATCATTTCTTTTTAAATCAACAGTTAATTTCAACTTGCAGCTTGAGTTTAAAAAATGGAGATCTTAAGGAATTTCAACTCAGCATAAGAGCTTTCTTGAATTTCAAATTTCCAGTATTCTAGTCATTTCTATTTTTTTCTTTATGCTACAGAAGAAATATAGAGGAATCCAATAATAGATATGCCATATACAATATATATACATACATGCATGCATATCTTATGTATGTATGCATGCACGTATGTATGTATGTATGCATGCATGTATGTATGTATGTATTATTGCATGCACGTATGTATGTATGTATGCATGCACGGATGTATGTATGTATGCATGCACGTATGTATGTATATATCTATAATCTATATTCTATTAAAAGAGATTTAAAGTGGAGAAACTTTTGATTCTCTTTTTTGTCCTTTAAGTTCTATTGAAATATAACACAAATTAAGTATTTAACTTCTTTCCTTATTTAATTCATTTCATAATGTTTTATTTTTATCTAATAATAATTTATTTATAGTTAGTAAAATAAAATATTTTGATAATCGTATGTAATTAGAGACGGAATATCTTTAGATTATTTTCAAGATCTTTTATAACTAATATTTAATTATAAGTCAATTTATAAATTTATATATTAAATATTCTCTAATATTTATGTTATCAGTATACGAAAATTCATATACACGAATTTATAGAAAAATATTAATATATTTTAAATGTGAGAAATTATCTCTTAATATTAGATAATTATTTTATAAGAATATGATGAATTTGTAAAATAATTTTTTTTCTATACTATTCAAATTACACTAAAATTTTAATATTATAAACAAGTTAATATTATTACTATTTCACTTTTAGTTTATATGTAGAGTAATATTTAAAGATGATGGTACATTTATTTTAACGTTAATATTAATTTAAAATTATATATACATTTTAAGTTGGTTGAATATGTGCGAAGCATATCTTTAAAAGTGCCTTATTGTGGAGGAAATTTCAACTTCCATAACTACCTTTGATTCTACCTTCTTTGATTCATTGCATTTTAGATTCTTTGATTCATTGCAATTTAGTTTCACGAAGAGACTGAAATGTATCCAACCAGATAATAAGAAGTCCATTTCACTAATAATGACAACCTGATACAAATATATTCTTGGTCCTTTATATTAAATACAAACTCAAATGTTGTCCTATAAACATTAAAACTTGCACTAAGAACGTAAAAGCTTCTAGCAGCCATACTTGATTTATCTCAATTCTCAAAACACAAGCCAAACCAGACCCAAGTATGATCAGATAAACATCTTCATAAACTCGATCCATTATGTTTAACACCAATACCAAGTATGCCCAGTTCACTTCCATCCTAATCTTTGATCATGGATACTCAGTTCGCTTCCATCCTAATCTTTGACCGTGAATGATTGAATAGGCAGATGAGGGGCTATTACAAATTTAAATCGTCATTTATTTTCAGACTGAGTAGACCCAGAAAACCCAAATGGTAAGGTTTCATCTGTTTCTTTTTAAATAAAGAACTAGACCAAGAAAATCTCAGAAAGCTTGGATAGAAATAAATTGAAAGGAACATTTAAAAGAATTGAAGGTAGATGAAACATCCGGTGAAGTTGGTGATGAACATTTAAAAGAATTGTAAGAGGCCATATTTTAGTTAGTGGGACTACACTATTGAAAAACGTAATCAAATTAGAAATTATTGTTATAAATATAAAACTGGAAATGTTTTTACTTTTACTTAAAATTTATATGACAATTTAATTTTTAATATGTTTTTTTAAGAAAGACATTTGGTTTTTACAATTTCTTTTAAATACAATAACTAGTTATAGACAAATATTTATAATATACTTTTCTTATGGTTCATGTCTTTAATTATTTGAAATTACCTCTCTTTTTTTACCCAAAAAAAATCGTGGTCGGATTCGAAATTTTTTAGTGTTTTGGGTTTGCTATTGAATACTTGATAAGCTACCTACTAATTACTATTGTCCTAATTATCTAAATCATTATTTAAGTTACAATGCAAAAGGGGATATAAAAAGCTGAAATAATTGGCATTATTTATCATCGGCATTATTTAATTTTATTAGTTATCAAATAATTATTAATATGAGGAAAAATAACATTTATTGTCACTATAGTTTGAGCCAAGTTTCAATTTCATCACTACAGTTTAATTTTTCTCAATTATATTATCAAAATTTTAAAAATGTTTCAATGTCATCACTCATCAACATTAAAAAAAACTTAATGTTTTGTTGATGTGGCAAATATTTTTTACATTTGTCTGCCACGCCAACAAAAAGTAGTGGCACAATATGATTTTATTTTATTCGACTTTTCACCTAGATTTTTTAATTTTTTCAAAAACCCCCCACAATACACATAAAAACATTAAACTATAAAATTTAAAGATCTTGGGGAAGAAAATCAAATAAAATAAAATCGTATGGTGACACTACTTTTACTGACGTGACGTACACGTATAAAAAATATTTGCGACTTCATAAAAACGTTAAGTTTTTAACAGAATGTAAATGAGTGATGAAATTGAAATCTTTTAGAAACTTTGATGATGTAATTGAAAAAATTAAACAATAATGATGAAATTGAAACTTAACCCAAATTATAGTGAGCACATTTGTAATTTTCTCTTAATATAACTAATCATTTTACGATTTTATCAAAAGATTGATTGTTTTACATATAGTTTTATTATTTACAAAGTTAGGTATAACCACGGAGAAATGTTTATAGTCATACCCCCAACTATATATACTCGACACTTTGGGATGCCAATTTTTTACATATAAAATAAAAAGATGTGAGGTATATATATTTTTGTACTTAAGATTAATATTGTTCAACATAAAACATAGAATGTAATTAAGGTATTTGATAAATTGTTATGCTCTAAAACAAATATTAGATATATTTAAATGGTTTGTGATTAGTTATGTTTTGTAATTAAATATTTTAAAATTTAAAATAATTTAACCATTACTACTTCTAAATGGGGTTTGAGGGAAGAAACATTTTAGTCACTATTATGAGTGTTTTTTCAACCATCAATGACGCAACGACATATGTTACGCAACATTGGGAGGCCCCCAGTGGAGGAAAGTTTTAGAGGAAAAGAACCGACTTCACCTGGCCAGTACCGAGGATGCTCGGGTTGCAAAGACCCGAGCACCTATAAAAGAAATCAGAGTTCATGAGGAGAGCTAGGATAGTACTGAGCGTAAGGCCATAATTGTCCGTCGAAAATAACATCTCAGGTGGCACCTTATTGGACGCCCGGGCACCCAACAAGTCTCATCGTCATGACAGGATGTCATGATAGCTTGCGTCTGGTCATTTTGAAGGCACTTCGACAGTCAATGCCTATCGCTTTATATCAAGGTCGTCTCCCTTCTGTTCATTTGAAAACAAACATCATATCTTGTGAGACTTCCCTAGCACGCCTCCGAGAAGCTTTTTCGACACACTTACTCCCACTCGAAGACCGAGGTATAAATACATCTATCAATAAACATAAGAGGTATGTCTTCTTTCCCTTAAAGAGATTATGCCAAAATATCGACCAAATACTGACTCAGGCATCAGAGGCCTTTAAGAGAGACAACCACCCTCCGGTTCCTCACTCTTTGGGTTCTTTGTTTATATTTTGCAGACATTGAGGCCGTGAGGAGTTCTACTCAGAGGGAAGGACACATGCAACATCACTATTGCAGATTCCCCCGGTCAGGAGGACGCCTGCACTTAGCACAGGAGACAAGCATACAAGCATCCGTATTGTTGAAGTTTTCAACTAACACAGTCACATTTGTCTAACCAAATTAATTAAATTTCAAAAACACCCTACAACTTATTTAATGTAAATTCATTTAAATATATATATTGTAGATTAACTTATTAATTTAATTAAATATATTTATTATTTTATATATTACAACTATGGTCTTAATGTATTTAATATGAGGCAAACTTAGATTGAGGAAAATTTATTACCATATCCCTTAGAAAAGAATTAAAAAAAATCAACATCCACAACTTAATTAACTGTCCATAAAAAGTTTAAATAAAAAAACTCATGGCATAAAATATAAAGACGAATAAAAATTACATAGCACTACTTTATTAAAGTAATTTATTTTTTTTAAACAAACTCATTGTAGTAATGTACATATTTTCAATTAAAATTTACATCAACATTATATGATGTATAATAAATAAGAAATCACCCACGAATACATACATATATACACAACTTTCGGTAGGTGTAATTATTTTTGGATGTGGATATACTTTTTAGGGCAACATTGTCCTAAATAAATCTTTTAACATTACCTAGTACTCCCTCTAAAGAATTAAATATTTATTTGGCCACATGCCTTTCTCATAATTAAACACCATTAAAGCTAACATTTAAATTATGACGCACATCAGTTACTTCCCCATTAAACAGGTACCAATGGGCTTCCTCATTTTGACCTTTCAATTTTTTTGTTTACAGTTTTAATTGTTTTATTTGCCTCAATTATTTCACATCTAGCCTTTTTAATTTTGCGATATCCTCCAAATCCGATTTATTCTTATGTACCCAATCGTACTCCTTTGCTTCTTTAGTAATTTTTTCTTTCACAAATTTTCATTTAACTTATGCATTGGTTTTGGGAACAAGGATGAAAGAAAAATGGTAAGAAACTGCTTTGTTCTATTAGGAATGAGGAAAGTAAAATAGCTTAATTATATACACATTTGTTATTTTTAGTTTTGCTTCATTTTCTTCTTTATTCTATTCACTTTTCATCTATACTCTTTTTAATTTTCCATGCATCCAAACATAGCCATAATCTTATTTTTCTTATATTATTTTATTATTTCTCAAATTTTTATTTTTGATAACTATGCAAATTTTTTTATTTCTAGATTGGAAGAGAAATACTTCCAATCCATCCATAAAGTGGTGTGTCTTATATCTTAAAATTTATAAATTGATTTGTATCATTACTTGATTTGATGAAATTGATATTTAGTTTATTGTTATAGAATTGTGTTATTAAATGGACACGCATTTGAAATTATTGTTTAGATATAATGATCATATGCAGAAATGAATTAGTCTATCAATTTGTGCTTATATTTAATTATTTGATAGCTTTTGTGGATACTCTTTTAAAGAATTATATTATTTATAGTTTTGTTTTATTATATTGAAGAAGTTATTTGTTCTTTAATTAAAATAGATCAAAGATTTTGGCGTTTTATTTTTTTCCCTGTGAATTAGTAGATAAATTGGTAAGGATGTCACAACCAAATTGATATTTCACGTTACATAAAAAATCAATTAATTATTAAATTCGTTAACATTAATATCAATTTTTCATTGTCCTGTGCAGAACACGGACTTATCACTAGTTGTATAAAAGGTTTCATATTTATATTTACAAACTAAAATAATGTTACTTTGAGTTATTAACTTTAGAAGCAAAATATTTAATTATCTAAATATTCACAATTAAGTAATAATTATTAACTTTACTATGAATTAATATGAAGTCCAAATTAACTATTTGTAATTATATTTATATTTTTTTCATAATCTTAATTATTATGACACATGACATAGTTGGCATAGTTAGATATAGACACATATTATATTGAGAGGTCTCGATGCCAAACTTTATTATATATATATAAAAGATTTCACCTTATTGTGTATTTACCATGATGCCATGTCTCTTGGGATGTGGATCTTAGGCGGTTGTTCTCATCACTATAAAGGTGTTTTAACTATAAAGGTGTCTGATCAGATCTAGATGATCCAAATAACCCACGGTTCTAACGAAAGAAACAAAAAAATAGAAAATAATTTTTGTTGTTAGCTTCATTGATATAGTCAACAAGATCTGATGAACAATCCTTGTGAAAAAAATATTCTCAATTGTCGATGATCTTTGTCTTATCTATTCCCAGTTAAAAGCTGTGTAACTTTACGATAAGCCAGTTGGGTTAAAACTATGTAATTTTACGATGATGAGCATATAAACAAAAAATTTGCGTATTTACAATAACATAAGGTGGCATTTTGTTCTGGTATGAGATGCTTTGCAAGATTTTTGGAAAATGTGCAAACTTTGTTTGGTAGAAGAAATATTTAAAGAGTATTTGATTTTCAGGCTTCTCCACTTTTCTTTTATAAAATGCCTAACTTACCTTTTTATTCACCATCTCTCAATAGTAAATTTGGGAAGAGTGAAAAAATATTTAATATTTAAACGTTTTACCATTATATTTTTAAATTATCAAATAGAATAATGTTAAGTTTTCGGACATCTTATTTTTATAAAATCTTATTTTAGAAATTATTTAACTTCAATATCATACGAAACGATTTCAAGCAAACACGATAAGGTAACAGAGAATATGATTTACTTTAGAGATTGACAAATTTCATAAACAGAGAATATGATTTACTCCAGGAATTAGACAAATTTCATTGTCATCCAATAACAACTTCTTAATTACACATAAAATACAGAGTAGGAGATATGCAAATGCAACTAATACTATATGCAGAGATGTAGTACAGAAAAAGTGATGTCAATGAGTAGGGTCAAGGTTTTTTTGTATCTACAATTATTAATGTTGATGTAGGCTTATAATTCATATATACTTGAGGTTTGTCTCCCCTGTAACTTCTGGCCTTCCAGACACATATTCCAGCAGCCCTTCCCCTGCTTTCTCCCCATGAACTTCATTTGCTATCTGAGATACGCTTCCAAATGCTATTATGATTCCCACCAATACTGCTGTCGATGCCAATAGAGGCCAAAAGTAAGCCAATATAGTTACTAATCTTGGGGCTGCATATAAGACCAACAACAGTATCACAGGAATTATGATTGCTATTGTTATTTGATTTCTGTACTGCATAATCTTTGTGGGCATGTCCATGGCTTCCTGTTCGAGAGAGAGAGAGGTTATGGTTATATATGTTATAACTTTCTTTTGTTCTATTTCTTTTGTTGAGGTTCTCTGTTTGCGAGTATGGGTTTTATTTGAGAAGAGATTCTCTTTTTCTAATTGTTGCAACTTTCAACAACTTTTGAAGCTTTTGCTTGGACCGTCCGCTACTTATTTTCGTTCAAGCTATTATATTACCCTAAAACCTATTCTAATCTTCTAATTTATTCAATTACATATATACCCTTCCTTTTCCATTATGGTTTCACCAAATTACTCCACATTATCCCACAGACTTTTAGTACCAAGTAACATAAAATGATTTATGAAACTAAATGGTAGGTCTATGATTGTCAAAATATAAATGTCTAGAATGATAAGATAAATTATAGTGAGTTTATAAATTTTATTTATTTATCATCTTTTCATATTATCTTTAGATTTAAATAAATGTTCGTCAGTGAAAAATGATAATTCAATGTATTGATTATTAAGATCATAAAATGCAACTCCCAACCAAGCATATGATTACATGTATGAGAATCCCAAAACTTCTCTCATACGGAACACTCCCAAGCTTTTTCAGAATGATAATACTCTTTAGTCGTTAAGGGCATATTGGTCATCACACTTCAAGTTCAAACAAATTAAAAGTTGGGATATATTTATCCAATTGTCCATTTTTCTTTATGGGTCGGTTATTTTTGTCCCTTTTCAATGTCCACTCAAACTCTTCAGATTGATTGGACATGTAATTAGGATAGGAAGAATATTTTTCCCCTCCTTAATAGTTATGGGGTTTTAAGTGAAAAAAATGTTAGTGGAAAATGAATTTGGTCAAAATTTCAATTAAAAATGAAGGCTGAATTGAAAAGAAAGGAAAAATTATCACCTTATTTCCCTTCTCTATACCTATACTAATGGCTTGAGAGAATATTTTTTATTTACTTAAAGAAATTGTTGGGAATCATCTTTGCCTGACTTTAATTATTCTTCTTTTAGATTGAGAAATAATTAAGAGAATAACTTTGCACAAAGGCTTCTAAAAACTAAGCAAATCCTATTCCAATTAGTGATTCTAAGCCTTAGACGATCGAATGATCAAACCTTTTAGGCCACCTTTCACTTATAAAAGAAGAATCAAAACTCTGTTGGACCTGATGATATATTTTTGTAACCTTAATCAGTTAGTTTTATCTATTATTTTATGCGCTATTGGATATAGATCTGTTATGATTTACAAAGTAAATATATGCGTTCTATAATAGCCAACAAAGCATGCTTTGGTAAAAGAACAAAATATTAATAAGACAAACAAGCAATCACGATTTTCTACTTAAGAACCATCAATGGTGGCATTGGGTGGGCATGAAGAAGGAGATGGTTGTACCTTGGTGAACATCAATGATATGTCATTTTTAAAAAAAAAAAAATCATTAAAAAAAATCATTAAAAAAAATAGTCACCTTAATTCAAAAAACTTTTGGCGCCAAAAACCATTCCCCACAAGGCCACCAAAAGTTTTGAATATTTTGTTCAAAGCTTATATAATATATATAGTTTATATAGAATATACCATAAAAATTAAAGAGGTATATATTATATAAACCACTAAAAATTAGATATAGTGGTGCGCGTGGGCGAAATTTTTTCTGCCAATGGGCTAGTTTTGATATTTTTTATACTCGTGGTCATTTTTATGATTTTTTTTAAATTGTGTAGCTATGAACATTACTACTGTAACTTTACCAAGGTTGATTTAAGGACTCAATCCACCATCAGCAAGTATACAACTACGAATCTATGATAGTTTTAGGGCTCAATTAGGGAATTAGCTCACTATCAAAAAATAAAAAAGAGAATAGCTCAAAATGAAACCCTAATCAAAATTAATGATTTGGACGAATTTTATAATGACCCAGTATGAAACCCTAACAAAATTAATGATTTGGCGAAAATAGCCTTACTAACAAAAGGAAGACCTAGTTCCCTCACGAGGCATCTCTGCCGAAATTCGCCAGGAAATTAAACCCTAACCCCCAGCTTTCTCACGCGGCAACTAGACCAAGCTCCTTCAAAATAATCTAATCACTGCAAAAAGCTACAGAAACCTCCATCGCAGCAGAGTGTCACGAATCTACATTGAATCAACGCAACATTCAGAAATATCACAATTGTAAGCAAAAAATTCAGTTTTCATATTTATGTATAATAATATATTTCATAGTGTCTTTTAATAACTGTATATTCTTATAAAACTGTCAAAACTCCTAGTTCTTTCAAAAATTCTATCGTGACAATCCCTTTGAATCACGGTAAATTTTTTTCTATTCAAATGAGTAATGAGATTCTGAAGTTTGTTACTTATGTAAAATGAAATTCATTACTGATTTTCTTTAATGACTATTTGAAACATAGGTTCAAACTCAATCCCATCGCAACCATGACTAGTAAACAATGTACATTTCATTCGATAGTCATTATTATTGATTTTTGTTCTATCTGCGTTACTTAAGTTCAATACGGTATATGTAGTTATTGATTTATACTGAACTGCATTACTGGTATATTTAGTTACTGATTTAAACTGAAAATCATTTCTAGCCTGCATTACTGATTTTCAGAGACAGAGGTTTGAGATTGTTGTGATTGACAGTAATAAAACAACAAAATAATATATATTTATATGCCTTAACTATATAGCCACATATATAACTTTAACTTCAATGTAAGGTGATTGCATATTGTTCAGTGTGTAAACATGCATAACTGTATGCTAAAATATACCAACTGACATGTGAAGTGTTATGATGGAGTAGTGTGATTGCAATGAAAGAATAATATTATATATGTATTGCCACTAGGATATAAACATATAGTCATTGACTGTTGATTGACATAGGTATGTTTAATTGAGCACATAAGTTATATCTGCAACTGTAAATTGATATTTCCTATCAATATATAGTCAGTTATTGTAGTGAAGTATAGATAATGTTTCATGTATTACATAAATCATATAGGCAGCAAAATATTTATGTTCACTCACAATATATAATCAATTGACTGTCTGGTAGGATATTAATATTTATTTGAGAAAATAAACTACATTTGCGGTAATAGATTGATGATAACTGTAAGTAAATGTACAAACTGGCTATTGTGAAGTATTATGTTGTAGCAATGTGATTGCAATGACAAATGTATATGACTGTAGTATAAATATATATATATGCCTGTAGTATATAAACATATATTTGATAAGTGTGAATTCAATGTAAGATACTGCTTTAATGTTCATTGTGTTAGAATGCTTACATGCGTCTGAAAATTCACAGAAATACAATGAGGGTAAAAACAATGCCAGAAATAAAAATTCAAAAGAATATTTCATATTCTTTTGAAGGAAGAAACAAGACAAGGGGAAATCGGCTGCTGAATCAGAGGTAAATATATACAAATAACACTAATTTATGCATATATAAACAATGACAGAATGCCTTTTTTATATATTAGGAAGAACTAGAGAGAAACAATAGATTGCAATCAACTGTGACATCTACGATGGAAAGCAAACGAAAATGAGAACCGAAGCAAAAGCTACAACAAATTGAAGATAGTGAATCTGAGGAGGCGCAAACCACTTTAACAAATGAAATTCCACAAGAGCCGAAGTCTGCCAGAAACAATCAAGAAGAGACAACAACAAAAAATGAGGTAAAGAAATTAAAATAGTAATTTAAATGTACGTATAGTAATAATATATATATGCTTATTATTTTTAATGTAAATATTCTTACTATGGACTATTTTGCAAGACTATCCTATTTTTATGCCCCCGAATTGTGGAAAGAAAACAAGAAAGTAAACATTTACAGAAAACTGGAATATTTGACCACGGTTAGATGATGGTTAACACATGGAGAGGGAGATCTTTAGAGAAACATGTTTAGGTAACATGTTGAACATTAAGCTTACTAAAATTCCTCCACAATTATTACTGCATTTAGCTAGGAGACAATGTTTTAGCAATAACAATGATGAGTTATGTTTCAATATAGAAGGGCATATAATTAGATTTGGTCTTAAGGAATTTGCATTAATAACTGGGTTTAACTGTTCTCCTTATCCATCACTAAATAAAGAAACATTACCGACGGTCAATTGATAGATGAAACATTTCCAAACATCAAGTCCATGCCTAGGGAGAGCCTTATTTGCTCTTTTAATACATTTAGGTATGCGAATCGAGAAATCAAGATAAAATTGGCTAAAATTTTTTGTTTAGAGAACCTACTTCTTCCAAAACAATTGTCAACAAGCATTGATATCGATCATATGAAGATGATTGGTATTGATAAGGTTTTTGAGATATTTCCATGGGGGAAATTATCATACGATATGATAATTCGATTAATTAAAAGTGTGTTGAGCAACCCTTCAGCAAAGGGTTTTGGTTTTGGTGGCTTCCCATTAGCCTTTATAATGTGGGCTTACGAAGTCATCCCAACCCTCACTGATGCATACAACAACATAGCACAACAAGTAGGGGAGGGAATCCCAAGAATGTGCAATTGGAGGGGTAATGAACAACTCGACTGGAAGGAAATTCAGATGGAAGTTTTTTACTCTGAAGATGTAACTGTTTTTTTTACAACATAACGTATACAAGTAATAGAATATGCATGTTTACTCTCAGTATATATTGAGTGATTGTTATGTAGTACATTAATGTTTCATGTATTACAAAAATTATATAGGCAGTAGTATATAAATGATGATTCTTAGTAATTGACGATTAATTAGCATATTTATGTTTAAATTGAACATATAAGTTATATCTGTAGTGGTATATTGCTACTTACTCTCAATATGTACTCAGTTATTGTAGGGGAGTATATCAATGCTATGTATTGTAGTTTTTTAATATTTATTTAGAAAATGAACTCTTTTGAGCCTGCCATGAGTATTTTGTGACTGTTTTTCTGAAATAATGTTTGATTTCATTACAACTTTCTGTTACTCCAATTGTTAAGATACAATTGGAGATTGAACATTTCATGTCACATTTTAAGAAGGAGAAAAATATGCCAAATGAAAGGGATAGAGATAATTCAGAAGCTGGTTCATTTGGATTATTGATGAGGAATCCTAAAAAGTTTCAGAACAAAGAGGCAATGACTGTTGGCAAATTTTTTTGACAAACTAGAAAAAGCCTAACAAGAAATGAACATATCCATGGTCATTCATGGATATAAAAATGAGGGAGATACATATGATGTTGTTTAAAATTTCACAACATAAAGAAGTTGCGTAGGTAAATTAATTTATATACTATGTATATATAAGTAGGATAACTAATTTAAATACTATGCTTGCTGATAATGTGTGTTGCATTTGTGTAATGAATGAAAAAGATAATGACGGTGCTGATGATGCTAATAATGATGATGTTGGAGGTAACATCAACATTAATGTTGACGGGTCAACAATGATGATGTTGTTAGAAAGAAAGAGGCTGAAAATACAAAGGTTGGACAAAAAGATGCTAAAAACACAAAGAGCAATAGCAATAAGGTACGATCAAATATGAAAATAATTTTGCACTATATGTATATAATTATTGACTTTGGGCTTATAATAATATATTGTCAACAATATATGTAGGATGTTGATCTTACTTTGCCTACAATTGAAGAGCATCCCATGAAGGTAACGGTAAAAGAGATACCTAGCTTTGTGTAAATTTGATTTTCTTAATGTAGTTATTTGACAAATTCTTCTACATGTACATAATGCAGGAAAACAAAAAAGGAGGTGCCTTGTTAAGACAACAGTGACCTACATAAAGAAGTCACAACGGCTAATGAATATTGCCCAAAAAGAGCAGCAAGCAGCACAACTAACGATGTAAAATCAACAACTAACAGCGCAGCTAGCAGCTCCGAAAAAGCAACCACGACCAGAATCAAAGATACCTAGCTTTGATTTATTTTCACAACCTTTGAATGTTGATGAATGAACTTGTATAAAATTGTTGGTTAATTGTTATTTGGATTTAAAACTTGTGTATGGATGGATACTTTGTTTGTTTTGATGACATTTACAATTAGTTGTTGGTGATATGAATAGATGGAAGGTGATGATAGTCTGACAAATAGTTCACAGATTTTGAAGGTTTATTTATGGAATTTGAATGTTGAACAGTTTGAAAGATATGAAAAATTCATTTGCTAAATATTGTTTTATAAGTATTTATACATGTGAGAAAATGTTAATATACTATAGGTATACACTCATAGTATTCGGTTATCATAATATGATTGAACTAGTACATAAGTTCTTGTCAAAAATCATTATTGGAATGCTAAACAGGTGAAAATGATGAAAAATTACCTTGAAATAGGCTGTTTTGATAAAGTATATACATGTGAGTAAATAGTATACTCTGAGTTATAATCAATGTCCATAGTACTGACTTACCCTAACGTGTTCGTATCAATAGATAAGTTTTATAGAATATGTCTGTAAATACAAGTGAAAACAAACAAAAATACATGAAGCAGTATTAAATAAATGACTACAATATTACATAAAAAAGAAACTAAAGGAATTATATGATTCATAAAATAATATACTGTAAGTATACGACTATATACTATGAGTGTCCATTAGTATATAATTAATATCCATCAAATTCACTTGGCCTCATGTTCGACTTAAAATTGAAAAAAGTATATCTAAAATAAACTCCATACTAACCAAGGATAAAATCCATCAATACAAGACTAGTTCACTGATAAAACTAAAAACATAAACATCAACACACATCATGTTTGGTGTTTCTTCTTTAAAGCACCTCATTCACTATCTTTAACATGATTCTTACAAGTCTTATTATTATGTCCCCAAACTCCACAAGTACCACATCTATTTTTAATTATCTTTTCATCAAAAGATAACTACCTTTTTTTCTTTGGCTTACCCGAAGAACGTCTCACACATGGGGGTAAAATCCTTTGATCATTGACATCATCAGGAATTAACCAATCACATTCATTGCTAACGGGATAAACAAATGCTGCATACGTAGCTTCAAGCTCACTCTATATATAGTACTTTGAAGTATATGGATATGGTGATAAATTTCTCTTTGTAAGTGCTGCACACGCATGAGAACAATAGAGTAAATCTAGCTGTCATATTACAAGTACAACACCTATTTGTAATGTTCAAAACATATTCAATATCACCATAAAAAACTTACAAACATAAAATAAAATTAATACTAAATAATGAATGGAAGTAATTAGATTTGAAACAATAAAGAAAAAGAAAGGAAACATAGATATAAGAAATCTCACATCCATAGAACGAGCAAGCTCAAATTTAGCACGTAGATCTTTCTCTGCTTCCTTCATCAAACAAGTAAGCATACAACTAGCAGTAGTCCTCTGATCATAAAACCATAACCGTAACTTTTAGAATATAATCAATAAGGCAAGCAACAGGAAATGGTCTAACATCCTTTAGAATAAAATTTAATGTCTCCACAAGGTTTGAAGTCATCACATTATAACGGCGTCTAACAAAGTATGCACGAGTCCATTTCTCATACCCAAGTCCACTCAAGTAAGACCGCATAGAAGGAACGATGGCTTCTATACAACGCAAAATCCACAATCCTATATTCTCTCACACATTTATATAATAAACTATCAAGCTTGAACCTTTTATATATTGTATTCACATTGTTAAGTAGATATTGCATGCAATAACCATGATGAGCATCCGGGAAATACTTTACAACAACCTTTGGGATGCTATTATATCGATCAGAAATAATTAACTCTTCATGATATTCAAAGGCATAACTCAACTTCTCTAAACCAAATCATTCTCCAAATCCCAAGCCAAATCATTCTCCGAATAAAAAATCACAAAAGCTAATGGAAAAATTTCGTCATTACCATCAAGCATTGAAGCAATCAGAAGTGTACCTTGATAATTATTCATCAAAAATGTCCTGTCAACACCTATAATGGGTCTACAATGCTGATTACCACTTAAAGAAGGACCTAACACCATGAAAAAATATTTTAGTCTACCATCATAACCAATATACGAATTTGTGACAATACCTAAAACATATAAAAAATATTTACTACACACATAAATGGATTTTTAATAATATAGTGAACAGTAACAATATATATATATATATATATATATATATA
>QANY01001579.1:29288-269578 GCA_003255025.1 Datisca glomerata
TATATATATATATATATATACACACGTAGAGCAATTTACAAGTTACCTACCAAGATTATTCTTATGCAAGTGAAAGTAATAGGAAGGTAATAGTGCATAAGGCTCCTGTGGTGATCCACAAATCACATCAAGAGCTCCATTCTCGGCCCTCCAAGCTTTATTGTAACTTATATTAATGTCGTGCTTCACATGCATGTGATGAATAATGTCCTTAGGTTGTGTGTCAACAACTCCACACATATACTTATCCTTTATATAGTCACTAACAATTGTCGAAGTAGCTTGACAATGAACACTTTTTACAATGTCAAGTAAACAAGTGTGCTCCTTTACATACTTTCTAACATGCCAAATTTCACCACCTCTATAACATAAAGCACGTACAAAACACTGGCTGGTCTTGACAATATACCGAAATACATACCTTTCATGATAGACTTGCTAGTCACTAACTGAAAATTGTGTTTTAAAGCTATCAAGTGCAGCGCCTTTTTCAACTCATCATTTTAGCTGAAAAATGACTTCTCTTGTATATGAAAACCAAAGAAGTAACTTATCCGCATCTACTTTATCCACAAATAAATGTTCAGAAGGGTTATCATGAATAATCATTTAAGATGAAGAACCAACCTCTCATAACGATACAATTTTACCACTAACACAACAACATCACATGTCCACCAATGCGGGATGTAACAATTAACGGATAATTTTTCACTTTCTCATTATTCATTAAAGGAAAATATCAATCAACATCAGAATCTATAAAATTAGAAGTTGATACTCTAGATTCAACATTCACCATCAAACATAAAATCATTAGGATCTACACCTAATGCACGAGATACTAAAGCAAGTAAAACATCATGTGATGCATCATTAACAACCAACAATGGTATAATCTTGTACTAAATATAATTTCTCGTATCATCCCACCTTCCATCATAAAAAAATAATAATGGAGATATTCACTATCAGACCTAAAAAGCATAACAATACAAAAGTAAATGGCATATGTAAACATAGTACATAAGTATATATTATACAACATATAACTATATACTATAAAACATATATGATAAATTCTGCAGAACACGAGTCAATAATAACGACAGTAAGAAATTAACACAATATGTAACTATATTATATAATAGGGATGAAAAAAAAACACGATTTAGGACACAATGACAGTAAGAACAGTATAATTATATACTATGTTATGACATAAAAAGCAGAGCAATCACCTAATCTATTAAGAATCTATAATGAAAAATAATTGAAGACATAAATGAAATTTAAAATCCCTAAATCTAAAATCAATCTCTAAATCTAAATCAGAAAGAACATGAGGCCTTATACTCTTAAATAAAAGAATGCCATAGAAAGTTGCTAAAGAAAAACATAAGAAGAAGGAATAATGCTGTACGAAAACGGCTACAGAAAAGTTGAAGGAAGAATAATGTACTTGATTTCGATTGTTGTTACTATGGAGTCCTAAAGCACAAGGAAATTTTCTCAAGGGTTGACCTAGGTCTAGGAATATTAGGTGGTCTGTGGACTTTTGTTGCTCTCTGTTACGCTTTCGGACTAATAGGTTTCATGTTACGTCAATTTGAACTTGACTTATTCATTGGTACTGATCGCTGATACTGAAAAATCGTTTCCTTTCTTTTGTCCCAGTTCTTGATCTGAACGAGTCGCACATACACACCCTAGTATGTGTTCCTCGACGTTGAGGGCATCCTCGAAGGGCGGGTGATTTTGGGACATTTCTGATTGGCTATCTTGTGTTTCTAATAAGTTGTTTAATAGTTGGCATGTTGAATCGTGTACATAATGCGTAGGTTTAGATCAATCCTAACCGGATGATTATGAATTACTTCTATATTCTATATTAATAGTACTAGATTAATTAATAGAAAATATTCTAAGAAGATAAAATGTCAATTCCTATTAGAATCAATGATACAAGTCGGATCCTAGATGTAGAAATATAAGAAGGCGGACCCCCTTCTCCATCAAAAGAAATGATATTATTACGGATACAAGACAATAAAAATTAACCAAATTTGCCTGATGTAGTGGCAATCGAGAAAGCCGCATAGGTAAATATATAACCTACAGAAAAGTTGGCTAATCCAACCAATCTTGTTTGCACAATGGAAATAGCCGATGGTTAGCTGACGAACAAGAAAGTTCATCTTCCTCAAACTTTCAAACTTAGACTTCATGAAAATCAGGGATATTGAAACATTCAACAAGATGTCCATCATCCCCAATATATGTACCAACACCAAAATATGATCACCCCAATCTCAAACCTTCCATAGAGAATCTTTAAAATTATTAGTTTTTTAGACGTGCATTGCACGTGAATATAAAGTTTTATAAATATTATTACTATATGTAAACTTATTTTTTTAATATATGCTTTTTCATTGTGAGTTTAATTTAAAAAAGAAGTGCAGGTGAGTAGCTATAAAAATATAGAGATAGAAGGGCATACCCTTGAGAAAATAACGTTTACATGAAAGAAAGACCAATATTCCTAGACCTAGGTCAACCAAGGAATCACCCAAGGTAAATAGCTTGGACATGTCCAAGAAAATTCGACGAAATCTAGTTATATGACAAGCCTTTATAGGAATGCCCTTACAAAATATAAAGTTACACAAAGGTCAACACCAAACAACAAACTAAAACCTTAGTTAAATCAAGAGGAAGGCACCAGCAAGCATAGACAACTTTATTAATCAGGCTCTAAGAGTACAAATTTGTAAGCAAATAAATCAAATCACCTCAAACCAGCTCCTTGGTACCATGGAATGCCTTTATAAGACATGCCTATAAATACAAATTGCACAACATGGGATAGGGAAAGGGGGAGGGGGGAGGGCTCTTTTAAATAGAGCTTACAAGGAAAAAACCATGAAATCAAATATTTTCCAAAATGGTGGGCTCATGCCCCATTTGTCAACCAAGTTGATACTAATGATGTCCTCCTTGAAACCCTTTACATGAAAAAATCTATCTCTCACATTGTCTGATATTAGCTTAACAATTATTGATTTATCCCTTAACTTGCCATCAAACACCCTAGAGTTCCTTTCTTTCCAAATTTAATACATGAAAGATGAAAATGCAACTCTAAGTAAATATGCACGAAAAAAGTTTTACCCTTTCTCCTCATTAATAACCACAGAATCAATTGGGTCCAATTTGAAGCTTTACATACCAGCTCACAACTTTCTAACAAAGATCTCCATAATGATTTAGCATAGTCACATTAAATGAACAAATGAGAGTTGGATTCAGCATGCCCCACATAGAAGGTACAATTAAGTAAACCCCTAACTTGAGGCTGATTCCATTGTGCAATATTATCTCTAGTGGCCAATTTGTTGCGAAAGGTCAACTAAGAGATAAAACTGCACCTAGGAATATCAAAATTTAAACTAAATTAATCTTACACATCTTACCTTTTCCCTAGGTTGTACTAAGACTCTATAGGTATGACCTGATGAGAAGGAACCATTGGGGCTTGCAGTCCAGCTCCAAAAATCAGGTAAAGTAGGTTGAGGGGAAGGCATGGTGGTACTCCTAATTTTTAAGAGCTCACCAGATCTAGAAGTAGGCCAAGACCATTGTCCATTATGAATAATGTCACTAACTCTGGTGTCCAAATTTCAACCTGATACCGATAGTATTCTCAGAACAAATCTGGTTAACAAGGTCCTCAAAAGGTGCCAAGGTTCAGTCAAAAGTTTAATTTCTCTATCACTGCCCACATAGGCTTTGCAGAAAGGCAGGAACTTACTCCTTAGATTGAGTAATTTCCTCCAAACCCATGATGGATTAGAAGGGGTATTAACAATAAAAATGGAGCTCTTCCTAATCAGGTACACTTGGCACCAATTCCTTCACAAAGAATATTTTGAGAGCAGGACCAAGAATCGCATGTGTTTCAAGTGCCAGTTCATTGGACATGAGTAAATCCCTAAGCCTCAAACCTCCTTGGAACTTGTCACAACAAACATCATCCCAAGCCAACTTAGCTCCAGTATGTTTGGCATCATTTCCATTCCACAAGAAGTTTCTAAGCATGTCTTGCACTTTTTTGACCACTTTCTTTGGTTAAATTAACAAACCAGCCCAGAATTGGAACATAGCCAACAATACTAACCTAATAAACTGAAGCCTGCCTGCATAAGACAAGTATTTAGAGTCCAAATACCTAATTCTTTCGGCGATTCTCTCCACCAATCTATCACAATCAGCTTTGCAGAGTTTAGTGGTGATTAAAGACATCCCTAAATATCTCATAGGCAGGAGGCCCTCAGGGAAACCCATTTTAGATTGAATACCTAAAATATCTTTCTTATGAACCCCTGACAGGAAGATCTGGCTCTTCTAGGAGTTGGGCTGAAGACCAATCATTGCTTGAAAAATCTCTAAAGTCTCCTTCTTGATCTAAACTGACTCCTTATTCCCCTTACAGAACAAACAAAAGATTATCAGCAAAGTAAAGGTTCATCACCTTCAACTTATCACACCTCTAGTGATATTTGAATTCAAAATTTAAGGCTGCAAAGTACAAAAGGCCAGTGAGGACCTCCATTACAATGCCAAACAGATATGGGGATAGAGGATCTCCTTACCTTATACCCTTGGCTCCTCTAAAGTAACAATTGAGTTCTCCATTAGTCTTGATAGAGTAAGAAAGAGAAGAAATGCATTCCATAATCCAAGAAATGAATGTGTCTCAAAAGTTAAGACATTGTAGTGCTTTGCCTATGAGATCCCAATTTATACTGTCATATGCCTTTCAAAGGTCAACCTTAAGAGCACATCTAGGCATCCCCAAAGACCTATGATAGCTTCTAAGAAGTTCTTGTGATAGGAAGATGTTATCTGCAATCTTTCTCCCAGGAATAAATGTACTTTGGTTCTGACTAATAAGGATTGGTAGGAGACATTTCATTCTATCAGCCAGGATTTTGGTAATGCACTTATAAAGAAATTTACAACATGATATAGGCCTGAAATCTCCAACAGAGGTGGGGTTGGGAACCTTAGGGATCAGTGAGATGGCAGTAGAATTTATCTCCTTTAAGAGTTGACTGGATTGAAAGAATTCAAGGATAAAGGATATGAAGTCCTGTCCAACAATGTGTCAGGCCCTTTTAAAGAAATTGGTTGGAAGCCATAAGGGCTTGGAGCTTTCTCACTACCCATGCTGAAAATTACATTCTTAATCTCCTCCTCAGTAATCGGTAATGTTATTGTTGAGGCTTGAGAGTCATTTAGTTTGTTAGGGAGTGCCCTCTCAAGGATATTCCAATTCAGAGCATGCACTTGGTTGGGGGAACCCAGCAGGTCAGTGTAGTACTATAGGATATGACTGTTGATTTTCTTAGGAGAGGAAATGATAGATCCTTGACGTAACAAATGAGTGATCTTAGATCTGAATCTATTCTTTTTCATGCATTGAAAGAAGAAATAGGAGTTCTGGTCTCCTAGATTGAGCCATTGGACTCTTGACTTCTGCTTATAAAAACTTTCTTCAGCTAGTCTAAGCTCAATAAACTCCTTGTTGGTTGTCCTTTCCTAGGCAAGGAGCTGCCCATTAGTAGGGTCCATTGCTAGCCTTTGCTGGAATTCGACCCAGTGAATATTTTTTAGAGCCCTATCTAATTTGTACATGATAAAGGTCTTATCCTGATGATTATTTACCCAGGTAAATTGACACCCAGAGTACGCCAGATCCTCCACCTCAAGGTTGAAAAATACAATCATTAAACTCATTCACTCACTCATCCCAAGCCTCAACCCCTCCAACGTTCTCATCAGGCTTTCTAATGACATTAAAGTACCTTAGCATAAGCCATGGAAATGGTGAGCAAACGACATGTTGGTTTTCGAGGGAAGCCCATAAATCTCTTCTGGAAAATCTAGAGTTTGATGCGTAAATAAATGTAACAAAGTATTCAAAGTTACTACCCAAAGCAGTGATCTTACAAAAGATGGCTTGATCAGACGAGTCTAATACTGCCAGCCTAACAACATATGTATCCCAAACAATCCAAATCCTTCCACTTGGAGCTGAAATATAATTAGCAATAAAGTCCCAATTGGGAAACATATGACCTCCAATGTCATTAAAATGTGCAGCCTTGACCTTAGTCTCCACCACATAACAGACAGACAGATAAAAGTCCTTGCAAAGTTTCCTCACATCAACCTACCTAAGGGAACCATTTAGTCCCGTCACATTTCATGCTACTATATTAAACATAGTTAAGAGTGGGGGACCCCCTACGGTTCACCAAAGACTCACTCAACTTGACTGGATGAAGAATATGTTCATATTTTCCTTTTTTCTTATTCTTCTTCTTTCATGAGCTACTCGAAGGAGTACAAGGGGAAGATAAGGGAATTAGAGATGCAAAAGCTAGATCATCCTCAATAACAGGAATAACACTCAATTCAGACCGAATAGGCTCAATCTGTAAAGGAGAAACAACTTCACCCTCCTCTAGATTAGGCAAAAGGGCTAGATCTTGATTAAAGATCGGGTTGACTACTTCTAGGGCATGGGGGTTCCTCCTAGATCTTTTGGAAGTGATCACAATCCAAGGATCTTCAATAGGTGGAGATTCCTTATGCGTACTTAAGTTTTCTTTTTCATTATTGTTTTTTATGCTCGTTAGATAAATACACACATAAAAATGACAATGAAGAAATATTAACAAAAAAGATATTGGGTTAATTTAAGACTTATTTTTGCTTATAATTAGTCTTTAGGAATTTTGATTAATAATTAGGAGAATATATCTTTAAAAATGATAATTTAAATAAAATATTTAGTAAAACTTTGTTTTTCATATAAATAATTGACATAATAAATATAAAGTAGTTAATAAAAGAATTATTGAGTTAATTTGAGATTTAATTTTTACTTATAATTAGTCCTTCAAGATTTTAGATTAATAATTAGGAGAAAATATCTTTAAAGATGATAATTTAAATAAAATAGTTAAGACTCTTCAAAAAAATAATTGAGATAATAAATACAAAGTAGTTAAAAAAAATCTCATATGAATAGTTGGAATAATAAATACATTGATAGGATAGTGTAGGAAATTTTAAAATGGTTAATATTATATAAAAAATATTTCCCCAACTTCTACACTTTTATAATATAATAGATGAATCACACAGGATGAACTAAAATATTTTTCTTCAAATACTAGTCCTCAGTATTTCTATTGTTTATAGAGCTAATACCCTACCATCACTATTTTCAGTATAAGTAACGAAAAGTAAATGAAACAATTATGGTACGGATAACTATAACAGGAAATTTTGAAATTTTTGACGAAAAATATACAAAAGTTACCAAATAAGTGACTATTTTGGTATCTAAAAAATAAAGCGCCTAGCATTTCAACGAAAAGTTGGAAAAAATAACAGTTTGAAAAATCAAATCAAATAAATAAATCAAGTTTTTAAAATCACACATTCAAGTCATTTTTACTATAAAAATACCTTTTTACCCTTTCTCACTAAATACTATTTGGTCTTAGCAAGTAATGTTTTCTTTTTCATTTCTCAATTTTTGTTTGGAAAAATTCATAAAAGCTACTTGCTCTTAGCAAGTCACTTTTGCATTCTTTATTTTTATTTTTCCAGAATCATTAAATCTACTTAGTCTAAGTAAATAGTTTATAAACTACTTGCTCAAACCAAGTAGTTTTTACTTTAATTAATTTTTTAGTCTAGAATCATAAAAGTACTTGCTCATAGCAAGTAGTTTATAAAAACTACTTGATATGAGTAAGTAGCTTTTGAAAATCACTTGATCTGAACAAATTATTTTTACCTTATTCATTTTTGTTTGTCTTTATTTTTTAGGATCTGAGACTTGTTTTACACAAAGAGATAAAAAAGTCTGTTCACAAGCCAAAAAAGTCTTATTCTCTGAAAAAAAATTCTGCCCATTTTCAAAAGGATATTTTATCCAAAAAAACCCTTGTATATTTAAAGCAGTTTTTGTAAAATATAACTAATAGTAAATATGGTTGAACGTGTGACATGCTTAAGAGATTTCCTCACCTCCTATTTTAGTGATTCTCAATAAGATATTTCATTGTCGTATATAGTACAATTTTTATTTTGGTTGATTGATCATTGATTTCATTTGTATTGTTTACTTCTTTGGGTTGACTGTTAGTAATAATTACCCTATGATACATAATCTAATGAAGTAAACAATTTGTTAACTAAGTTGCAAATGTTGCCTTCAAAATGATAACAATATATTTACTACTTGTAGTACGGTAAGATTCAAGAAGCTTGCAAGGAGGAAGAACATACAGAAGAGAGAGAAGAAAAATAGAGGAGAATAAGGGAGAGAAGGAAGAAGATGAATATTAGTCATGTCCATCTTTATAGCCCAAGTATTGGATATCCCTGCTCAAAGAAAAAATTTATCTTTCTTCTCTTAAAACTGAATGAAGAACATCCATTTGAGAGGAGTACTCAACTTCCACCCCTCTGAATAAAACCAAGTACCCAACATTCAAAATATTTGGAAATATGAACAAAATATTTTCTCTAGAAGAGTAGTAGCTTATAAAAAGCTAGCTCCTATCACCATAAAAAAGAAACAATGACTGTTGAAAATCTCCACAAGACTTTGTCAGATGATTCATCATCTCTAGAACACCTAACACACTTACAATACTATGGTTAGTCTCATTAGTATTCTAAGATATCAATAATATCATAATATATTAGATTTACCTTGTTATTTATTTACCTCTTATTAAGAATAAGACCATTTAGACGTTGTCTTCTTCTCGTGCACGTAACCACATTTGATTGTTATATTTTACGTAAGTTCATACTTCCCTTAAGATAGAGAACATGGTAGAATAGAGTAGAAAGAGAGTAGTGGAGCTCTATGATTTTAGGTAACATGATAAACTTTCATTAACCCTTTAGTTTGCCTTATACACACATATATATAGAGAGATTATAGAAGGAAACTAACTTAACAGATTTAACTAACTAACCTAACTAATCCGTTACATGTAGTTAATACACGTAGGAATTATTCCACGTAGGTTAGCCATGTCAACTACATCCTCTATCTGTATAATCCTTCTCATCCCCCCCAAGCGAAAGGGGAGGAGACCATTTGAAGCTTGTTTTTAAGGTACTGAAAGTGTGTTAGAGCTACTAACTTAGTGAGAGCATCCGCAATTTGACCATGAGAAGGTACAAAACGGACTTCAAGGGCCTTGGCCAAGATCTTATCTCGATTGAAATGAAGATCAATCTCAAGATGCTTGGTCTGAGCATGTAGAACAGGGTTATAAGTAACATATATGACACTCATATTGTCACACCATAAAATGGGAGCTTGAGGAACAATAATGTGAAGTTTAGTGAGTAGTGATTTTATCCAAGATACCTCGGCTGTGGTATTTACTAACGCACGGTGTTCACTTTCAGTACTAGAATGAGAAACCACATGTTGCTTTATAGAAGACGACGAAATAGGTGAATTACCCAAAAATAATTACATAGGCTCCCATGGACCTGCGATCATCCAAGTTAGATCCCCAATCTAAATTTGTATAGCCTTCCAAAAGAAGAGATTTGTAGGTTGTAGAGTAATACCATCATAGATTGTACCCTTTAAGTACCTTAGCACTCATTTGTAGGTTTTCTAGTGAGTAATTGCTGGTAGCTGCACAAACTGACTAAGCTTATTTACCAGGAAGCTTATGTTGGGTCATGTAAGAAGAAGATATTGTAAAGCTCCTACAACACTTCTTTACAGTGTAACATCCTCAAATTTAGTAGAATCATCTTTATGAAGCTTTAAAGAAGCATTTGAAGGTGTTGGTCATGGCTTAGGAGTAATCATGTTTGTCTTCTTTAGTAGGTCTGCTAAGTAACATGCTTGAAAAAGAAAGAAGCTAGTATCCTTTCGAATTACCTCAATTCCTAAAAAATGATGAACTGATCTCAAGTGCTTGAGTGAGAAGACCTTGTTAAGATCTTGGATTAGGGTGTGAACTTTGGTGAGATGACTTCTTGTGAAAATAATGTCATCAACATAAACTAACATAATTAGTGTACAAGCTTCTTCTCTGTAAACAAAAGGAGATGAATATGAAATTTTATTCTTAAAGTCCCATATGAGTAAAGTGGAAAGCAGTTGGTCATACCAAGCCCTTGGAGCTTGCTTGAGACCATATAAAACTTTTCTAAGATGACAAACATGTGTAGGATGGGTGTTGCTAACATATGCATGTACCGACCTTGATCATTGATAGTATCAGATGAGGCTATCATGGGTGTGGGGTTAAAGTTGTTATTTGGTGCCTGAGAAGATAAACACTGTGCTTGAAAGGCTCTATCATATATGTAGTAACAGGTTAGAGTACCATGATGACTCTTACCATAGACTTGACATATGAGTTTGTTAGAGTTTTTTCCACCTCTCCCTCTTCTTCCAGGGTTTGAGTTTCTCGAAAATTTTGTTGATTGTTCTCTGACCAATTTCTTTCTCTTCCATTCCCATTGTTGTGACCCGTTTGTGGCCAATTATTACATTGCTTCTTCCCATTGTGTTGCCAGCATAGTTGGTAGACATTGAATTCCTAACATTTAATTCAATCTTAGTGTTCATCCTTTCAATTTTGCACTCATGACTCATTAAAAGTGCTTAAGTCTCTTCAATTGTCAAATCTTCAACTTGAGAAATTAAATTCATAACTACCGAGTCAAATTCAACTCCTAATCCATTCAAGATATGAATGAGCAATTCTTGCTCATTAATTGGATTACCTGTAGCAGCTAGGCCATCAACTACTATTCTCATTTTATCACAATAATCCACGATTGACAGACTCCTTTCTTCATGGTCTGCAGCATGTTCCTTAGTTGTAGAATCCTTGCTTTTAATTGGTTTGAGTTCAAGAGCTTGCTAGAGTTCCTTGGAGTAAGTATACTCTACGACATTATCTACTACACGCTCGGTTATAGAAGACTTAAGCCAGCTTAGTAACAAATGATCATTTTTTATCCAACTAATATATTTCAATTTTTCCTCACCATCAGCTAGTTTTGCTGAGGTTTTTCACTGTTTCCAAAATAGGAATTCGTCCAGACCATAGCCGATAATAGTAGGTACAACTTGTGACTTCCATAACATGAAGTTATCTCTGTCAAGTTTAATCAGGAGGGGACAATTCAATGTTGAGTTCAAAGTTTTCAAAGATGTTGTTTCAGAACCTGTACTGGCTGAATTTTCCTCTAAGCTTACGTTTGAGTCAGCTGCCATTGTAGTAACCTGAAGCTTTGATACCAAGAAAGAGAATAGGGTAGAAAAAAGTAGGAAGAGAGATAGTGGAGCTCGATGATTTTAGGTAAAATGATAAACTTTCATTAACCCTTAGTTTGAGTAATACACATATAAGAGAGATTACAAAAGCAAACTAACTTAACAAATTTAACTAACTAACCTAACTAATCAGTTACATACAGTTAATACATGCAGGAATTATTTCATGTAGGTACTCCATGTCAACTGTATCCTCTATCTGTATAATCCTTGTCACCTTATTAAGGATAGATATCCTCACTAAGGAATTTTCTCATATAAATATATCTATCGTGTAAATCGAAGCCCTTATGGTAACTAGGCATTTTAGGTCAAAGTTATAGGTGGGATTTCCAATCCCAAGACCAGAAGTTCAAATCTCATGTTATATCCCCATTGACAAAAAAAAAAATCGGAGCCCTTATGGTTATAGAGTTAGATCCTTAAGGGATTTCATTGTCAGCCCTATTTTTTAGCCCAAATAATAACCAAAAGGATTTTGCCTGTTTTTTCCTATTGGTGAACTCGCCTTTTTGTATTAGTCCACACTTAAGTGTATAGTCCGCAACTATTTACTACTGACTCATCTAATCATGTTTTTCCAACATATGTCACTCCACAACGTATGAAACATTTAATGCACCTCATGTACGTCCTCATGGTTGGCACAATTTTATGGACTTTGCAAAATGATGTCTTTATAGTAGGGGTGTGCACGGGACGAGATAGGACGATTTTGAGCTTTTTTGTCCCCTCCCGATCTGGACGAAACAATTTTTTTAAGTCCCGTCTCGTCCCGTGTTTAGGGGAAATCCCGAGCGGGACGGGACGGGTATTTTGGGTAAAAAAAATATAAAGGTTAAAAATTAAAATTAGTTTGAAGTTTACAGGATCAAAAGGTTAAAAATAAAAAAATTAAGGGTTAAGATTTAAAAATTAAGGGTTAAAATTAAAAACATTAAGGGTCAAATTTGTAAATAAAAATATTAGACTATTTATGAAAAATTGGGATGGGACAAAAACATTTTGTCCCGTCCCGTCCCGCCAAGAGTAAAAAACTCATCCTGTCCTGCTCGGTTTGGGACAATTTTCAGGACGGTTGCACACCCCTCCTTTATAGAGCCCCCTGTCCTTTTCACTTCCCAAAAGTTCTACCCCAGAAGTGGAAAGGACATGATGTTGTCCATTGAAATCATCTGATAGATGCAATTCCTAAACCCGTACGCCAAATGTCACGTCACTTTAGGGATCATTATGGCTCTTCTTTTACTGAGCCCCTCGTTTCTATTTTATATAAATAATTTCCTTTGGTGTTTCAGTCTTTTCATATACTTTTCTAGAATCTAAAGGAATGCATGTCCTCTCCACCACGACTGACAAAGATGATGTCGGGTGATGAGCTACTTATGTACCTAGAAATTTCAGAGACAGTACAAGAAGAACATGGCTTGAAAAGGCCAATGTTATGTCAGCAAGAGGCCACTTGATGCAGAGACTAGTACCATACTATGTGAATCATGTGATATTTTCAAAGCATTGGTAGTTTTTTCAAGGCGAACATAATACATTTGATTTTACGATTATAGAGTTAAATCAAAATGCAGACTACAAGTTTAGTAAACATGCAACTAACATGATAACTCATCAAGGCATTGACACTCTTTGATGAATGGACGAGGATCGATGAGCTAGCCATGACAGAAAGGGAACCACCTCAACCACAGAAAAGCAACATGTCACCTACCTATGTGGAAGCGAAGACAAGAAAGATCTAAATGGTGGAATGCAATTAACAGTCGAGGGTTGCTAACTTAGGGCGAATTGATAAAAGACTCAATCAACTAGTTGTTGCCTGAGTCAATAACAAATCCCCCATTATCCCATATTTGGGCACCATAAGGGTCACATACAGTAACAGATTAATGTAATTAATCCTATGTGTTTTTTTTTTCGTATGGAGAACCCTCTACGAATAAATGATAAAGAACATGATTTAAAAAGAGAATGAGAGAAGAAAGATACCATTATTTATGTGAAAAAATCTTAAAGAAAAAAACCACTAGTGTAAAGGATTTTACATAGCTGTTGATGAGAGAAGAGAGGAATGGCAGTGTCTTTAGTTGAGGTTTGCTTCATTTTTTTCTCTCTCTCTTTTTACATGAGTTGATACTTATAGACTTTACAATTATAAGAATAATAAAAAAGAGGATGATCAAATCCCCTATGCTTTCGGCTGATGGGATCTTCTCCTGGTCTGGGCTTACATGCTCAGCTTATCCACTATATTATCTTTGTCACCAGCAACTCAACCAGTCATAGCCACTTAGTGATTCCTTGTGGTTCACGCCAATCATTCACAACCACTTGACTGTCATTATGAACTCTCATTTTCGTTCTGATGTTCTGTCACGTCCAGGAGGCAATGATTCCTCGTTCTCGAGATGTCGGTTCCCATTCTAGAAGAGATAATCTTCCATTCTCGAGATGTCGGTTCATGTTTTGTTGTTCTTCCCCATTCTAAGAGTGATGGTCCCCCCGTTCCACAAGTGATAGTCACCCGTTCTAGAAGTGATAGTCACCCATTCTAGAAGCGATAGTCCCCCGTTCTAGAAGCAATAGTCCCCTCGTTATAGTCACCCGTTCCAGAAGTGATAGTCACTCGTTCCAAAAGTGATTCTCCCCCTGTTCCAGAAGCGATAGTTCCCCGCTTCATCATTCTTTCTGTACGCGTGTCTTGGGTGATTTTTACCTGTTCATTTCGTAAAGGATCCTCCATACTGAAAAAAACCCTTTACATTTGGTGCTCTTATTGAGAGCGAGAGAAAAACTTGAAGAAATCCCCCCCAAAATGCCAAAAATGAAACCATGAATAGAAACGGCAACTGGTTGGAAGCAGAGATGGGAACGACAACAAGTACAAAATTGAAAACGGAACAAAAAATGGTAAACTCGTTCCTTGCATATTCGATTGACTTATTTCTTTTACATCATAATCAACTTCTAAAAAGGAGAGGAAGGAGATCATAAAATAAATCCATTCGAAGGAAGGATGAGTTAAAAAAATAGAGCGGATAAGAAAAGAAAAGCTCAGAAAAAGCTCAGACCAGAAGAGCTCATAAAGTTTAGATAAAAAAAGCTCGTAAATCTCATACTAGAAAAGCTCATGAAGCTTAGATCTGAAAAGCTAAGAAGAGCTCAAAAAGTTCAGAAAAGCTTGTAAAGCTCAGACCAAAAGAGCTCATAAAGCTTAGATCAGAAAAGTTCAGAAGAGTTCAGAAGGTTCATAAAAACTCATAAAGCTCAAACTAGAATAGCTTATAAAGCTTAGATCATAAAAGCTCATAAGAGCTTAGAAAGTTGAGAAAAGCTCAGAAGAGCTCAGAAAGGTCAGAAAAGCTCGTAAAGCTCAGAAATCTCAGATCAGAATGCTCATAAAAAAGCCTTCAGAAAAGTTGAAGTCAGAGTTTCAGAAAAGTCAAAGTTAAAGTTTCAGAATGAAAAAGTTAAAGTTCAGATCACAGAAGTTTCAACTCTTCAAAAAAGAATAGCTAAGAAAAGAAAGGCAGAAAAGGAGAGCTAAGTAAAGAAAGGTAGAAAAGAAAAGCTCAGTAAAGAAAAACGGCGTAAAGAAAATTCCAAGTAAAGGAAGGTCGTGGCTCAACGCTCCATTTTTCTGACAGTCATGTTGAATCGTTAAAATTACACTTCCTTAGTCTGTTAATGTGCACCATGGACTTACTTGACCAGCTCTGGGATGAAACCGTTGCAGGTCCTCAGCCGGAGAATGGCCTTCGCTAGCTTCACAACCACCCAACCTTCTCTCCCCAATCAAGCTCCGATAAGGAATTAGATGGTGGAAGTGTGAGATCATACAATGATGACTCACTGGAGGATTTGGTGAAGGTTAGTCTGAGTATCATGATAGTAAAACCCCTCGGATTATAGTTCAACTTGCCTCCAGCTTCACCTGCTAGGTCTACTCCTCTAGTATCTCCCTTCTCTGAACTTGATTTGGAGCTCTTGAAAAAAGGGTTATGACAATTTTCATGAATACTGCTTAGAAAAGTAGATTATGTAGAATAATCAACTTCAGAAATTAAACTATATTTATTAGAAGTCAACCATATGACGAATCTTATATTATCAGGAAGATAAAAAAGTCAACTTATTAAAGAATCTCACAGAATTCGATTTGGAGCTCTAAATCAAAACTTATGGTATGATAATGTGCAGGCTGCCAACTCTCTCTCTTCTTCGACAATGGAAGTAAAGGCATAAGTCCTTGGAAGGGGCAATTCATAAGTCATACTCTCAAAAGAACTAAGGACCTAAGCCTTTGGGAGGGATAATTCATAAGTCATACTCTCAAAAGGAAATCAAGACCATGCTATGGTTCCACTGAAGGAGCCTAAGTCCTTAGGAACGTCTACATACGCCGTTCTCAAAAGGAAAAAGAAATGTCTTCAAAACAGGAAAGTCTGGAGAACGGAAAAGGAAATGTGTTTAGAATGGGAAAGTCTGGAGAACGAAAAAGGAAATATCCTAAGAGCAGGGAAATCTTCAGAATAGAAAATAAAAGAAGTGGAGAAAAGAATTTCATAACATTAAAGAAAAGAAGTTGAGGAAAGACCTTCAGCTTAGTAAAGAAACGCTTAGAAAAGAAGAACTGAGTAAAGAAGAACGGAAAGGAAGAGCTAAAGAATAGAGCTGAGCAAAAAATAGCCAGGAGTAAAGGAAAAATAAGCAGGAAAAGGAAGGAAAAAATTGAAAGAAGAAAAGTGAAAAATGAAGAAACGGTGGAAGCTCTATCTATGAGCCCGTAGGAAATGAAAACGAAGCCATTATTCCAAGGAAGGAGCTTATGTACTTTGGGAGTGTCTACAGACATCGTTCTTAAATGAAAATAAAATGGGGTCGTGGTTTCACGGAAGGAGCCTAAGTCCTTGGGAGTGTGTATGAACATCGTTCCAAATAGGAAAAAGAAAATATGGAAATAGGAGAAACTCTGCCAACAAATGCGGAACGTCAAACTCAAACTCATGCGATGCAATTATGGAACGGTATTCTCGCTCCTTATTCATTTCAATAAATTACTATTATTCTTGTACAACATTCTTGTCACAGATCTTAACGTACAAGAGAAGGAAAATGAGAAATAAAGAAGCGAGAGAAACTCTATCACTGAACCCGTACTGAAAAAAATGAGAGAACCTCCCCAATGAGCCCATAATGATGAAAACGGGAAAAACTCTATCAATAAGCCCGTAGTAAAAAGAACGGAAAGACAATATGGCGAATGAAGGGAAAGTAATCACATCAACAACAAGCTGGTAAACAAGTTAGTCGACAAACACAAAGCATTCGTGAACGGGAATAGAGGAACATAACGACAGAATAAGAAAGGACAAACCATTACACCTCAATAAGTTAAACTTATTGAGTGTAATGGGGGCAAATGAACAGGTAAAAAATCACCTAAGACACGTGTACAGAGAGAATGCTAAAGCGGGAGACCTCACCAGAGTAGGAAAGAACGCTGAAGTGAGAGATCTCTCAAGAATGAGAAAGAACACTGAAGAAGAAGAATGGAGACAGGTGAAAAGATCCGAAATAACAGACATAACAACAAAATAAGAAAGGACAAATCATTACACCTCAATAAGTGAAACTTATTGAGTGTAATAAGGGAAAAATGAACAGGTAAAAAATCACCCAGGACACGTGTATAGAAAGAATGCTGAAGCGGGGAACCATCACTTATGGAACAGGAGGAGAATCACTTCTGGAATGAGTGACTATCGCTTCTGGAACGGGTGACTATCACTTCTAGAATGAGGGGACAATCGCTTCTAGAACGAGGGACTATCACTTCTAGAGCAAGTGACTATCACTTTTGGAACGGGTGACTATTGCTTATGGTACGGGTGACTATCGCTTCTGGAATAGGTGACTAACGCTTCTGAAATTGGTGACTATTGCTTCTAGAACGGGTGACTATCACTTCTGAAACGGGGGGACTATCGCTTCTGGAATGGAGGGACCATCACTCCTAGAATGGGGAAGAAAAACAGAATGGAAAATTGAAATGTCGAGAATGAGAGATCATCTTTTCCAGAACGGGAACCGACATTTTGAGAATGAGGAATCATTACCTCCTGGACAAGACAGAAAATTAGAACGTAAAGGAAGGTTCAGACTGACAATCAAGAGGTTGTGATTGATTGGCTTGAACTACGAGGAACCACCAAATGGATATGAGTGATTGAGTTGCTGGTGACAAAGACAATGTAGTGGATAAGTTGAGCATGAGAGTCTGGACCTAGAGAAGATCCCATCATCCGAATGCATAGGAGATGTGATCATCCTCCTTTTTATTATTATTATAATTCTAAGGTCTATAAGTACATGCTCATGTAAAAAGAGAGAGAAAAATGAAGCAAACCTCAACTAAAGACACTGACCTTTCTCTCTTCTCTCATTAACAACTATGTAAAACCCTTTACACTATGAAAGCAAGGCCACTCTTTGTAATCAAGAAGATCATTCAATACACAAAACCTTTTTGAGTCTCTCTCTCCCTCTTTATTGTTTCTTTAGTAATTGACCTTTTAAAAATTGTGTGCCATGTTGAAAGAAAGACTCATACTCGAGCTTGCAATTCATATTTAGAGAATAATACCTCGTGTAAGATCCAACAGTGCTTGTGACAATAGGAATGAAACCCTCATCTCCTCTCTGCAATTTGTCGAATGGCAACCGATGGTCAAAATAGCATTGGGAAATATAGAAAACATAAAGAGGCAGCATCACATCTCTTAAGAAGATGCTAGAATTCTCTAGCAATGGACTTAAGCCCATGTGCTAGATCTTTATAACACTTGTCTAAGTCAGTTAGTAACCAACTTAGAGCCCTATAAATATGACCTTTAGTCATTTGTGTTGCGTGTGTCCAAGTGTAGGACAAAAAAAGTGTATGTTTAAGTGAATGTCCAAATAGTTCCAAGGAAATAATATAGTGAGTGTGGTTAGGGTGTGAGAGGTGTAGTGTGTTGTGATCGTGTAAAGAGAGTCTGTAAGTCTTGGTTGTAAATCCAAGTAGTGTTTGGTGTAATTATTTTTTGTCATAATAAAGTAATTATGTTATTTTCACCACGTGTAGTTCTGTCCAACAAAACATGGAAAACAAGAACCAGGAAGCCATGCACAATACTCTTCAAATAATAAATACATGATTAGTGTTGAACTACAATGAATGTGGCTAAGAACAATGTAGAACCAAGACAACACATATGCACACGACCCGACCCGACAATAGAATGGATCAATCAATGTGAAAGTTAGTCAATGGTATGATAGGATGATTAGGAAAGGAAGTGCAGTCAAGGCATAACAGATGCGAAGGAATTTAGAGAAGATTACTCGGACCAAAAGAACTTTTAATGGAGCAGATCGTTGAAAAGATGTTGGAAAAGAAAATATAGAAGATTTGAAAGCTAGGTAGTACATGAGTGGCTTACCTAGTGTCACTGACCAAGTGACTATTGTGCCTAGAAATCTTAATCGTACCTATGTGAAAGAAATTCAGCATGCACAAATTCAAATTTTATGAAGGAATCATGGACCTTGTTCACCATCTACAACGTTACAAGTTGTTGTGGCTTTATATTAATATAAAGATGAGCCAATGTGTTGGATGTTCACTTCCAATATTGATGATGATGCCTTGAAATCGTATCATTCGCTCCTTTCATGCTCCATTAACAAATTTTCTACTATATGTTCTATTTTCCTAGAACAATATTCAACCTATCGATCACTAATGGAAGATAGATTATTTTCTAAGAAGGGAGAGTCTCTGCGAGTCTATACCTACTGATCATTCAAAGAGGAAAAGGACAACATGGAAATTATCATGTTCGGAAAGCAAAACTTGTGTTAAGAGGATTTCTACATCCCAACTCCACACTTTTTAACTACTTGTCGAAGCTCAAACCTTTTCAATGAAATGTTCCTACCGACACAAGTGTACACCAGGCGAAAGTGAGAAATTCTATGGCTTGAATATTTGATGGAAGAAAATAAGAAAAGTATGCTGAAACTTTATGAGAAAAACCAACAAATCGATCTCAAACATCTCTGACGACATATGAGAATATCATATAAAGAGGGGGAGAGACTCATGTTGACCATGTTGCCCCTAAAGCGAATTTGGATGGTAACAAATAATTAAAGTATTACTGATGAATTTAATCGAGTGTGCCAGAATACTTATAGGATGGATACATGGAAAGCATGAAGAAAAAGAAAAGGCTTGAAGAGTTTATGTATTTTATAATAGGACTCAATTAGATTGATTTAATTTTACCAGGCTCAATTAAGAACATAGTAAAAACATTCATTGAGAAATAATAATTCTCCCA
Organism: Datisca glomerata; assembly: GCA_003255025.1. Classification (NCBI taxonomy): domain Eukaryota; kingdom Viridiplantae; phylum Streptophyta; class Magnoliopsida; order Cucurbitales; family Datiscaceae; genus Datisca; species Datisca glomerata. The sequence goes on from QANY01001579.1 coordinate 49,107, forward strand.
GCTCTCAAGTTTGTTAAAATAGTTCTATAAGCCATAAAGTGGACAAATACCATTGAAAGTCTGATTGGACAAGGAAATACATTGAACATGGACATCATTAGAAAAAACTGGTCAAATTGGTGGGAGACCGGTCATATCACTTGAAACCAGTCAAAACAGTGGCTCCTCTCCGAAGCACGAGTTTTGTAGTTAAGGAACACCTTCCTTAATTGTCAAAGTGGTCTAACCGACTAGAGCAAACCGGTGCACCGATTTGGCCGAAAAGAAAATTTTCCTCAATTTAAGGATTGATGCAACCGATTCTCCAAAACCATTTAGACCAATATCTACCATGACTTCACAAACATAAATAGTCAAACCTTTTTCTCATTTCCACACACACTTTCTTCGAAGCATTCTCTCTTCTCTCTAACATTCTCATGACCTTGCATTGTATTCTTGAGCGTAGAATTGCTACATCACCTTGAGTGAGGAAATAAAGGCTTTGAGTTAAAAACATTAGTTGTAAGAGAGTTCTTGAAATTACGATCTTGAAGAAAATTTATTTATAAGAGATTTGAGGTTTTCGAAGGTTGCATTTTTAAGGTCTGATTGGTACTACAAATCAATAGGGATTGTAAAAGGTTTTGTCTTCAACTTTAAAATGATCGTAATGGAAAAGTCTTCAGGGAGGATCCTTGAAGCATGGACGTAGGGATAAACTTTCTCGAACTACGTCAAAATATCGTGTGTCTGTCTCTCTCTACACTGCTTATTTTTGCAAATACTTCTATTTCTCGCATACTTTTACATTTACTAGCTATTAATGTTTCGCACTTATTGATATTTGTACATGAATATCTGATATTTAAATTAAGTGAGTTTTATTATTCAATTGAGTGCGTGAATTTTTAGATTGCACACAACCACCCAATTAGCCCCCTCTTAGTTAGTCATATCGATCTTACAATTGAAAGCAGAGCTTGGAACTTACTCCTTCAAAAACAATTCATCATCTTAAGTAATGACAATCACGAGTGAATTTGTTGTTGAAGGTCAATCTGCAACTAGACTACATTTCTTTAATGGAAATAACTATACTTTGGAAAGCTCGCGTGAAAATTTATGTTCAATCAATAGATTATAATTTTTGGGATGTTATAGAAAATAGTGCTCACATTCCATACAAAATCGTAAAGATAAATATATTACTAAGCTTAATAGTGAATGGAATGATGAGGATAAAAATAAAATCTCATTGAATGCTAAATCTATGAATGTGTTGTATTCTGCTCTTAATCAAACTGAATTCCATAGAATACCTACTTGTGAAACTACATAGTCAATTTGGCACATCTTTGAAATCACACACGAGAGAACAAACTACGTCAAAGAGTCAAAGATAAGTATGCTTGTGCATAGTTACGAATTGTTTAAAATGAAACATGATGAATCTGTGCCTGATATGTTTACTCGCTTTATCGATATTATAAATGGATCAAAATCACTTGAAAAAAATCTATTCTAATGTGGAAATGGTGAGAAATATTCTTAGGTGTCAAACAAATAATTAGGAAGCCAAAGTGATAGCCATTCAAGAAGTCAAAGATCTCGAAACATTTCCACTTGAAGAACTCATTGGCTCTTAGATGACACATGTAATGAGGCTCAAAGAAAGTCATGAAGAAGAGACACCAAAGAAGAAGATCATTACAGTAAATCAACACTCGAGCGAGAAAGAGGACTATGATGAGGAAGATAACATAGCCTTTCTCACAAGATTATTCAAGAGATTCTTGAATATATGGAAGTGTATTCTAAGGAAGGATGATAAGAAAATATAAGTATGTCATGACATACTCACATGCTACGAATGCAAGAAGGTTGGACATATCAAGGCCAACTGTCCAAACTTAATCAACCCACAATGAAATTCAAATAAAGAGTGTTCGTGGAAACTTGGATGAGACTAAAGTGACTTTGAGGAAGGGGAAGAATAAGTAGGAAACATGTGCTTCATGGCTTTGGAAGACAAGGTAAGCTTTTCTGAACTAATTTTAAATACTAAGCCTAGTTATGACGATCTTGAAATTTCTTTTGAAGAACTTTTTGGAGAATTTGAAAACTACATTAAAGAATAAAATTATTAAAAATAGTTTTTAAAACTTCAAGAAGAAAATGAGTTTTTGAAAAATGAAAATTTTAAAATCAATGCAACTCTATACATGTTCAATCGAGATCTTGTAAGATGTCAGAAAAAAGAAAAAGATTTAAACGCACCACTTCACAAGTTTATGAAAGTAATCTAAATATTCTTCTCGAAAATCAAAGATATGCCTCCAATAAAAGAGGATTATGATATTATTCTTTTCAAAATCAAGAACACCATAAAACGTTTTTGTAAAACCCAAACAACCTCACACACATCACATTCCTATCATTTGTCACTGTTGTGGAGCTGGAGTTCATAAGAGGTTCTCATACTTCTGTAAAAAAAAAAGATATGTATCTTGAGAACAATGAATAGACTCCATATTATACCAACTATCAAGGCTTACCCATAAATATTTGGGTACCAAAAATTAGTTTTTGAATATCTATGTTGTACCCATCTAGGAAGGATGACAATGATACCTTGACGACGGATTCCCAAGGCACATAGCTGGTGACGAGACAAAGCTCACCAAAATAAGTCGAAAAAAAGTACACAACACTTTTGGGGATGAGAAGAAAGGAAAGACCACCGGTATTCAGACTGTAAGTAATGACTCTTCCCCTCCCATAGATAAGATTTTACTTATAGATGAATAAAAACATAACTTAGTATTAGTCAACTTTGTGACGAAAACTATAGAGTTATTTTAAAAAAAAAGATTTTTTGCTTATTTTTAATAAAGTGTCTAACAAAGTTTTATTTATTGAACAAAATTAACCAAAATGTATACACGTGAGAGATTTTTGACAATCATAGTGAAAAATGTCTTCTAGTACTTGAAAATGACAGTTGACTATAACATAAGGACTTGGACATGTTAACATGAATTTAAGTTTAAAACTTACAAAAAATGATGGGAAAACTACAAATTACACTCCCAAACTGAACAATATTTTCTGAAAATTTTGAAGCCCTATAATTTTTTTTGAAAGTTTTGGTGATCTGTTATTTCTTCTCTACTGATTTAGGAGAATGCTAGAGAGAGAGTGAGAAAGCTTCTGAGAGATTTGTATGATAAGGGACAAAAAATATTTAACCTTTAAAAGTTCTATGAATCGTTAATATAGAATTTGGAGTCCTAATTTCGTTATTGGTCTCAGTAGGGGTCTTCATGTTGGAATTTCTCTTCAAAAAAACCTCTCTCAATTCCTCACAGAGCCACTATCTCTATCACTTTCTTTTTCCTTTTGTATTAAGATGAAGCTCCAACTACCGGACGAACATTCTGACAAACAAATTTCCAATATAACCCAAATCGGTGTAGTTGACCGCCATCTTAATTTGCTGTCAAATTATGCGGTTCCTGCCACTGTCGATTTCGTCTCGGTGGTCTGCGTCACGTCCTCTCAAGCGCCGCTAGGAATCACAAGTGTGGGATTTTTTGTTTGCTCGCGTCCCAACTGAAAATCAAGAGTTTTGATTTTCTTGGAATAAAAGGGTGGGTTTTGTTTGAAAGGACAGTTTTATTTTGGACTCTCTTGTTAATTTTATAAAATTCAAACTCTATCATTTTGATTCTCATTAACGTCTCATTTAGATCACACAGATGTAATGTTAGTTTTGAATATAAAATGTAACGTCAGAGTTATAAATGAAAAAAATTATAGTTCAGAGTTATAAATGATAACAACTACATAGTCGAGGGTGTAATTTATAATTTTTTGAAAAATGATTTTGTAAAAGTTATTCCTAAAATCAATTATAAAAAAGATAAAATTTGTGATGCATGTCAAATGGGTAGACAACCACTAGAACTTGATCAATCGAAAAGAAGAAGGCAGGGGTAAACTCCCCATTACAATTACTTCTGGTGGATCTATTTATTCCTTCCAAAATTGTCAGTCTTGCAGGTAAATACTATGCTTTTGTTATATTAGGTGATTTTTCATGGTATACTTGAATATTGTTTCTAAAAAATAAAGATAAAACTTTCAAAGAAGTTGGATAATTTAGCAAACATATTCAAAATAAAAAGGAATTTATAATTTCAAGAATTAGAAGTGATCATAGTGGTGAGTATGTAATCAAGCGTTTGAATACTTTTGCAATAAAAATGGTTTTTTCCGTGAATTTTCTACTCCAAAAACTCCTCAACAAAAAAAATGATGTCGTTGAAAGGAAACGTCAACAACATACTTTTAGACCAAAGCCGTAAATATATCATGCTACACTATAAATCATGTTTATATCTGACTTTTGTTAAACAAAACACCTTATGAGCTTTTTAATAGAAAAATATCAAATATTTCATATTTCAAAGTTTTAGGATGAAAATGTTTTAATTTGAATGATAATGACAATAGAGGAAAATTTGACTAAAAAACTGATCTAGAATTTTCTTAGGATACTTCTCTTCTAGTAAAGCCTTTATATAATAAGAGAACTCAAGTAGTGGAAGAATCCATGCATATAATTTTAGATGAATCTAAGCTTTCTATCATTTCCTATGATCAAGTTGATGCGTCTATTCGAAATATAAAAGAACTAGATGTCAATGAAGGATCAGTTGACTCTTCTGAAGAAGTTATTGAAGTAGAAGATTAACTTTAGAAAGAATGGAAGTTTGTGAAGTTTATCGAACGCCACTTCATAGTATGGGTAAAGTTTATTTCATATCTCAAATAGAACCTAAAATTTTTTGAAGATGTAGAAAAAGATGAATATTAGATACTTGTCATGCAAGATGAACTAAACCAACTTGAATGAAATGAGAAATGGAAACTTGTCCCTAGACCATGAAATCAATCAACAGTAATAGTAAAATGGGTGTTCATAAATAAAGTAGATGAAAATGCAACTAGGAATAAAACTAGACTAGTGGCACAATGATATAATTGACAAGAAGTAATAGTGTCTTCTTAAACATATACATCTTAGAACAAGTGTTTGTTGAACAACCTCCCGGTTTTCAAAACTTAAATTTTCTGAATCACATGTATAAACTTAAGAAGGATTTTTATGACTTAAAACAATCTCTGGAGCTTGGTATCAAAGGCTAAGAATGATTATGGTTTTAGTATTGGCAAATTTGACACTACTCTATTTATAAAACTAGAAGGGAAAGATATTTTGGTTGCCTAAATTCATGTAAATGATGTTATTTTTGGCTCCACTGACGATCATAAGAACTTTGGTAACACCATGAGTAAGGAATTTGAAATGAACATGATGGGAGAGTTGAATTTCTTCCTTGGAATACAAATCAAGCAAATGGAAGATGAAATCTTCATTAGCCAAGAAAAGTACACTAAAGATCTCTCCAAAAAGTTTGGAATAGATAAGGTAAAATGTAGAAAACCTCCCATGAGTACAACTACAAAGCTAAATAAGGAAGATGAAGGTAAAAACATAAATATTACAAAATATCAAGGTATGGTTGGCTCCCTACTTACTTAAGTGCAAGTAGACCTGATATCATGTTTAATAGTTGTTTATGCATATGTTTTCAAATTTGTCCTATAGAATCACACTTGCAAGCAATTAAAAATATTTTTGAATATTTGCATGAGATTATCAAATTTGGTCTTTGGTATTCAAAATGCAAATCGTTTGAACCAATTTAGTACTCACACTCTAATTTTGCTGGCAGCCTCACCAATAGAAAGAGTACAAGTGGCACTTGTCAATTTTTAGGACACTCACTTGCTTCTTGATTTTAAAAAAAGTAAAATTCAGTAGTCTTATCAACTGCCAAAGCCGAATATACTTTGGTCGATAGTTGTTCTGCTCTAATTCTATAGATGAAGCAAACTTTAAGGAATTTTGGCTTAGACTTAAAAAATGCACATATTTGATGTGATAACACTTGTGCCATCAATGTTTCTAAAAACCTCATTTTGCACTCTCATACTAAATGTATTGATCTTAGGCATCATTTTCTTTAAAACCACTTGTAAAAGGGAGTTTCACTTGAGTTCTTGGACACATTAACTGAACTAGCTTACATTTTTACAAAACCATTAAATGATTTTTTTTATAAAAATAGACTTGCATTGAGTATTTTGAAATAGTTAGAGCTTGTGCACGTATTTACATTTATATTCACTTTTACAATCCAACCTAAAATTTCCAAGTATACATCAAACTATACCTATATGTAAGGGTGTTCAACGGTCGGTCTGGCCGAATTTTTAGAGGAAAACTAGACCATACCGAAAATTACTTTCCTCCTATATGAAGGACTGAAGTGACCATAACACTGTAAAAATCTGATCCATCCAGACCGAACATCAACGGTCGGATCAGACGAATTTTACGGACCAAGAGGCTGAGCCTTCTACCTCACTCTTTTTTTTTCAATTAAATCAACTAAAATCAATTAAATCAGAACCCATTCATGAACATATATCAACTAAAATCAACTTAATCAACTAAAATCAGAACTAAACCAGATCCATATCATATTTAAATCAACTAAATCAACTAAATTAGAACTAAATCAGTATTACACAAATCTAAACCAACTAAATCAGATGAATTTTTCTGCTTGTGGCACTCAGGACTTCTCACTGATGTTTTCTTAGTTGTTTCTCCAGTGCTCGTCTGATAGAAAAATGTGCCTCGTTGCTGTATAGATCTATTAAATGCAAATCAACTTTCCATTCTTGTGGCACTCAGGACACAGCTATATGCTATTGATAGAGTGAATCTATTTAGATGAGTTCATTACATGTTCCTTTATTGAAACCAAGTATTACGCAGATCTAGAATTCTATCTCAAGCGTCGAGAGGCTGAAGGCATCGTGGGGCTGGAGGTGTTGAGGCATCGAGCTATTGTGATCTAGGTTAGGTGACGAAGACTAGACTAAAAGAAGAAAGACAACGAGACTGGAAGAAGATTAGAAGATCTGATTTGCGAGAGGGAGGGGGACTGAGGGAGAGGGAGGCATCGTGAGCTGAGGAAGAGGGAGAGGGATGAGTCATTCTCTTCTACGAGAGGGAGAGGGACTGAGGGAAAGGGCATCCTGTTCTGTGACTCGAGAGGGAGCGGACTAAGGGAGGGGGTTGAAGGAACGACTCGAGGTGGAGAGGGACTGAGGGAGAGGGTTGAGGGAGCAACTCGAGAGGGAGAGGGAGGGAGGCATCTAACTTTAACCTAAAAATGATATATATATATATATATATATATACATACACACACACGGGGTCGGACCGGTCGGGAATTATCAAAAATTCCAGACCGAACTAAAATTTCGGTCTTTTCTAAAAGGAGGACCAAACTGACCATATACGAGAAAAATATCATCCAGACCGAGCAACTTCGGTTCGGTCCGGATTGGATTAAACGGCCTGGATGATTTTTGAACACCCCTAGGCCTATATGTGCATTAGATGATGTTTTTGAGGTAGAAAATTTAGAAGCTAATTTGGACATGGGAGAAATTGGAAAAGAAGAATAGTTTATGGTATTAAGAGGGAAAAAAAGATATTATTTGGGAAGCTTGTGATATTAATAGAAAAGAAGAAAACATCTGAGGATTTTCTGAAAAGTCCAAAAGATTAAGCAAAATATCCGGTTGCTATAGTAACGGTGCTATAAGTTAAATTTGCGCCCTAAATTTCTTCACTTCTTCTCTTCAACTGCTCTCCTTATCTCTCAATCGAAGCAAATTTCCTTTCTTCCTTCAATCCGCTCTAACTGGCTAGAATTACTTCTCTCGCCGGGTCAACCATTCTTCATGCAACTAGTAATCATTTCCAACTGGTCAATAGTCTTTCTCAAACTCTTCATTCGATCATCACTCCGTCCGGTCACCACTTCAAGCTTTGTTGAGTTTTGGCAGGGTATTTCATTTTTTTTTTGTCATGAGGACGACGGGGTATCATCAAGAGGATCTAATGCCAAGAGAGTTTGTTGTTCAAAAGATGAAGAGGAGAGGTATGAAAATTTGTACTTTTTGATGAAGAGTGTGAAGCTAGATATAGTAAGAATATCTCTCGTAAGATTTTACCTAGTCTATTGATTAAAGAGAGTAACTTTGAGGGGCTCCAAACTCACAATTTACTCTCTAGGATGTAACAAAAAAATATATTAGATCTCAAAGTCAATACCATGTCAAGGTATATGACATTTTATGCAAATTTGATGGTATATGATCACCTTTTATTATAAAGAGCTATGTTATGAGAATTTCAATTATCTTGGATGATGCAAAATTAAGTGACATTTTTGCAATACCATGTCAAGGATCAGTCTTCTAACACACCTCTACTTGGCCAAAAATTAGAAACTTTGATCCATTAGATGACTTCCATCTTGTCTGTGAGAAACCACATATCCAAACATTTTTAGGCCTTTGACAAATCACCTCTCCATAGAAGCAAACATCCTTCACCAGATTTTCACCAACACATTTATTCCTTGAGGTGGTTACAGGGACGAAGTGAACTATTTTGATATTTTTATCCTTTACAAAATTTTGAAAGGAGAAAATATTAATATATGTTATTGGTGATGAAGTATATGGACAATGCCGTTCATAACCTTTAACACTCCCTATCCTATGGAATGTGGCTGAAAAAATATTTCAGCATTTTAGCATTGATCTTCGTGAAGATGAGTTTATTGATACTGAGTTCACTATTGAGGACTTATTTGGTGATGATCGTCGAACTAAAAATTTGTCATTTACTAACATGCTCTATCAAGAAAATCATGCACCTATCTTTCCACGAGAATCCTCTCAAGCATCTAGGGCTAATATGTATATGCTTCAAAGGCTACACGAGAAGATTGATGCTCTCCAAATTCAATAAACAAGAACGCAAGAACAACAAACAAAATTTTAATAGGATATTCATCGAGAACCACGCGAATACTACATGTCCATAATGATTTCTATTCATGACTTTCCACCTCACTCTCCTAGTGATGCATAGATGTTTATGCATGTACTTCATGCATTTTTATTATTTTATCCAATTTTTGTTATCTTATTTTTTTTTGTAATGACAAAGGGGACAAAGAATAGAGTTTTCTTATAGGCACATACCGAAATCATTTTGGGCATATATTAGGGGGGAAGTATTCCTCTTTTCTGATTACTTCTTTGATTTTTGATCATTTATATGACATATATTTAGGGGAGTACTTCTTTGATGTGATTAGTTAAATGGCATGTGTTTATTGGGAGTATATTTGGTTATGATTGTTTATGATCACATGCTCTATTACACTTGATTATGTATGATAAAATAATCAAGTTGATTATTTATGCTCTATCACACTTGATTACACTTGTATTTAGTGGGAGTGTATTTGGTTATCATGTCTATGATTTGTCATCATTAAAAATTGGAAGATTATTGCACGCAAAGTGCATTTTGATGACAATAAATCATTAAAATATTACTAATGATTTAAATCAAGTATACATGAATACTTACAAGATGTATTCATGGAAATTGGAAAACATGAAGAAAATGAAAAGATTTGAAGAATTTATATAATTTCCATGTATTTTATAATAGAAGCTCACTTAGGTTTATTTAATTTTTTTAGGCTCAAGATCACAATAAAAAATACATTCATCCCTAAATAATCAACCATCTTGGCTCTCAGATTTGTTTAAATAGCCCAATTATCCAAAAATTCCATAAATATCCTTGAAAGATCTGATTGGACAAGGAAATTAATTGAACCAAGACATCATTGGAACAAAATCAATAAAACGAATGGGAGACTGGTCAAATCGGTTGAAACCAGTCAGACTAGTGGCATCTCACCCAAACACCATTGTGCAATTCAGGAACACTTTCCTTAATTGTCAAAACAGTCCAATCGGTGGGAGGAAACCATTGCACCAGTTTAACATAAAAGAGACTTTTTCTTAATTTAGCCACCGGTTCTCCAAACCGATTGAACCAATTTCTCTAGTAACTTCACAAATATAAACAGCTAAACCCTTTTTCTCATTTCCACACACACTTCCAACGAAGCATTCTCTCTTATCTCTAATATTCTCACAATCTTGCCTTTTGTTCTTGTGCTTAGAAATACTAAATCTCCTTGACTGGGAAAATATAGTTGTGTGTGAAAAATAATAGTTATGAGAGAGCTTTTAAAGTTGCAATCTTGAAGAAATTCATTTGTAGGAGATTCAAGGATCTCGAAGAGCTGCATTATCAAGGTCTAATTGGTACCACAAACCAATAAGAAAAATAGATAGTTCAACAATGGACTAAAACAAAGTGAGAAGTTCTATCCAACATAAGCCTAGTACATGAGAACAAACCACCCTCTCATTAACTTTCCAATTATCCTAGAGAGAAATAAAACAACTAGAAGAGGAGTCCAGAGTGAAGGCTAATAAAGTAGAAGTATTAAAGAACGGGTAAAACAGTAAGAAGTGACAAATAAGGTGTTTTCTAAAAATATACATTTAGAAAAATGAAAATAAAAAAGAGTACGTTTCCGAAGAAACTATTCAATAATGATGGGATCACCCTCAGCAGAAGCAAACTTTTCATCAGAACAGTCATAATTTATGGGCTAGCAATTGAAGTTAAAGGTTCATTGCTAAGAAGCTAACGTGAAGACATTTGATGGAGACCATTGCAATTAAAAAGTCTGTAGATTGCTTGTACATGCAATTCAAAATCATCCTGGTAGAAAATCAACTTCATCTTTTCTCTGAACAGGCCTCTTGAATGGCTAAATCCTTATTCGTCTCAAAGGACTTTGAACTTTCTTCGAGCTTAAAGTTCTCAACCTTAAGAATGACCAACACTTGGTGTTTCGTCTCCTAAGACACTCGAATTTTCATTTTAGACTTCTTCATCTCCTCAAACTCGCATTGCTCACTAGCCACCTCAGTTTCCAACTCAACCACACGAGCCCTCACTTTATTCAGATCAAGGACCGCCTGGCTAAAGTTGTAATTTTCTGAAGGACGTTGTCGTGCATAAAAGCTGAAAACTAAGATCAAAGTGTTATAGAGATGAGATATAGTAAACAGAGGTGAACATAGGAGAAGAAGAAGAGGAATAAAGAGAGAAAGTGAGCTTCGAGAGATTGAGCAAAAAATGGATTTTTCTCATTAATTATTCTTTACTCTAGTTTACATATATATAGACAAAGGCTTCATGATAACAACATTAACTACCATAACAGCTCGACTAACCAATTCTAACAACTAATTTAACTGACTTGCAAAGCATGTGATTAGTGCATGAATTGCATGGTAAGCACGATTAGCTATGTCACTAGACTAGCTTGATTGGCACCTTAATCAAGTTACTGAGATGGTTCAATTGGAATCATTGTCAGCATGATTATTATCCTTGTCATCCCCCCTCAAGCAAAATGGGGCGATAACCATTTGAAGCTTGCTTTTGAGAAAATGAAAACAAGGCTCAGGAAAAGCCTTGTTAGGGACATCTGCTATCTAATCATGAGATGGCACAAAACGAATGTTAAGAGCATTGTTGAGTACCCGTTCTTGAAGAAAGTAGAGATAAACTACAAGATGCTTGGTGGGTGTGTGCAAAACAGGATTTGCAGCAAGAGAGATAACACTCTAATTATCGCACCAGATTATGGGAGCAGTAGGGAAAATGTTGGGGGTTATGCCCCCAAAGCACGTGTATTGACATTGTAATATGAAATTTAATAAAATTATATTTTTCTTATAATTATTCTTTTAAATCATTACTGAATAACTTATATGAATATCAAAAAATTTCATATTCATTAATGAGACTATGATCTTGTATTAGTACGAGAAAATTAAGATCATAGATAATGAATAAAATTCTCAGCAACATATTAAAGTATGAAATTTTTAATAAATGGTTGCTAGTACGATTCACTAAACATTATGAATGCATGTGATCTAGATCTATATCATTGATGTGGATAGACATCTTTGTGAAGATACTTTAAATAATAAGATTATATATGACATGACCGATGTGAATTAATATATTTATTAACGTACCGTTTATCATAAATATTTAATATACTTCAATCTGATGATCATATGTAGATTAGTCTAAATCCTAAGTAGTCATGAACTCCTATACATGTCTACTGGATCTTTTGATTCATTCATTAAGATTTGTCTGTAAAATAAGCAAGTGACTTTTATTTTGGACATTCAATGATATGGCTGGGAACATGATCTTACAAGATTTAGAATCCAAGTTTTCCTAACTGATCGTATATTGGTTCTCTTAAATGTTAATTCTAGAACTAAATGATTATTGAGCTCAAATTTATAATACGATTATGAATTAGTCATTCACTTATGAATTAATGGTGCTTAAAGATCAAGTGATAGTTAGAAGGGTAAAATGACAATTTTGACCAACACTAATTTATGAATAAATAATTGGAGGACAGAATTACGTGAAATGATTATATTAATGGACCACACGAGAATACTCTACAAATACATTCTATGATCTCTAAGAGTGTAATTCCATATTTTTAATAGAGTAATACTGAAATTAATAAATAAGATTATTTGATTAAAAAGTTTAATTAATAATCTGATTTATTAGAGTTTAAGATTATAAGTCCATGGTCCTCAAGTCACCTCTGTATTACGCAGTCTAGGGTGTGAATATTTCAGAATATAAAAAAGGACTTACTTACAAAATGAATTTTTATTCTAGGAAAAATACGTAATTATGAGATATTTATTTGTGATTAATTAATTAAATTATTTACATAATTATATATTAAACACTATGTGGGTGTTCTTGTGCATTGTTTATAATATATTTTGATATATGTGAATGAATGGATGGTTAATGATGGATTGTTAATTGTATGGTTAATGATGGATTGTTAATTGAATGGTGATTATTGGGTTAGGTTTTGTCCTTTAGTTTTTCGTTAGATCTTATGTCGGGAGTAGGATTTCTTGTAATTTTATTTTGAATATTAAAGTGTACTTATTCTGATCACAAAAAGATGAAGAACACACGAGATGAATAAGAAGGAAAAAGAAAAAAATAAGAATCACTTGGGAATTTCAGCGCCGGCACCGGAAATTGGACTTCTGGCGTTGGCGCCACCGGTATTCCAACAGAGGTAATGCCATTGCAAAAATCAGCTCCGGCGATCGGCGATCGGCAGTGGATGGCCGGAGGCGGTGATGAGTGGAGGTGGGAGAGTCCTATCAAAAGTGGCAACTGTTGTCACATCTAGGAAATTATTCAGGTCCGAAGAAATATGGGTTGTTGCAGCACTATCTGCATACCAGTTTACATCGTTGAATACACCATCCGAGCTTGCTACCATTATAGTAGGTGAGAAGTTAGTATTTTGAGACTGATTTGAAAATGAACCAGTTGTTGAGTTAGATTACAACTTGTAGTTCCATCAAATTTGTTATAGCATGTCAATACTTCATGGCCTGCTCTACCACATACTTGGCAGCTAAGTCTACATCCATGCCTGCCATCTCTTCCCCTTCTTCCACCATTAAAATTACCACGATTACGACCATTAAAATTTCCTCATGTTCCTCCCAAAATTCCCTTAGTCAGAACCTCCATTACCATAACCAGAACTACCATTCTTTCTTCCAAAGTTAATCCTAACATTATTTGCTGACATTGAGTACTTAACATCTAGATTAGATTCAAAATTGATTCTTTCAATTCTACACTCATGGCTCATTAGAAGATCCTAAACTTTCTCAAGTGTAACATCTTCACTTCTTGAGGTGACATACACAACTACCGAGTCATATTCGACTCCTAAACCATTTAAAATATGGAGCATATGATCCTGAGTACTTACTGGATTTCCAGTAGCATCCAAAGCATCATCTAGGTTCCTCATCTTGTCGCAATAATCTGTGATACTCTGGTTTCCTTTCTTACTGGTTTGTAGGAGATTCTTTAATTGGAGTATTCTTGCTCACGATTGATTGGAGAAACTTCTTTCCAATGTTTTCCACAGATCTTTCAAATGATTCTACTATAGGACTGTTCCAAGAACTCATTCGGTCATGGACGAACGCAACCAACTTAAGAGTAGCTGGTTTTTCCTGATCCAAATAATATACTTCGGATTATCAGTACCATTAGATAGTTTTTGTTGAGCTTTATCCTCACTACCATAAAGGAAAGAGTTTAAGCCATTTCCAATTACTACTAGGACAATTTGAGATTTTCATAGCATGAAGTTATCTCTATCAAGCTTAATCAAAAGAGAAGAATTAAGCGCTGAACTAAGAGATTTGGAGAAGAAACTATCATCACTTGAATTACCTCCAGTGCTCATACTTGATTCAACAACCATAACTTGAGGATTCACTTATGTGCTCTGGTACCAAGATGAAATACAATAAGCAAAGGTGAAAGTGTTCTTCGAGAGATTGAGCAAAAAAAAGGATTTTTCTCATTAAATATTCTTTACTCTGGATTACATATATATAGACAAAGGCTTCATAATAAGAACATTAACTATCATAAAAACTCGACTAACCGATGCTAACAACTAATTTAACTAACTTGCAAAGCACATGATTAGTGCATGAATTGCATGGTAAGAAAGATTAGCTACGTCACCGGACTAGCTTGATTGGCACCTTAATCATGTTACAGAGCTGGCTTGATTGGTATCCTTGTCAACATGATTATTATCCTTGTCATACAGAAAGGCCATAAATAAGAACGGAACAAGAAAACAATCATGTACCCTCATTAATTCATGACTTAAGGAGGAATATACACTAAAGACATTAGCTTACCTTAGGGCACTAGCAACAATCTCCCACAATATCCCACGTGATATAGTGTGGGCAGCCCCTTTGTCACTTAGAAAGCTCACGAATAGCAGAATCACTAGAGTTTTGCATGGAACATGAAGCCTCCACAATTGAAAAGAATAATAGTTGGTCCCCTTGGGACTCGTAAGCATATACACTTAGTTGAAAGCATCTGACACTGCCATTATGGTTGTCGGAGGAGGAGTTTGAGGATTAGGAGGTGTATGGACCATATTGCCAACTCTCTTAATGGGAGGATTAATAGTTGACGAGGACATATAATGAGTGACGCAAGGTTGGACGATCTTTTGACTTGGTCTGCCATAACCCACCAGTGTACGAAGCCTCCTCATGATATATCATACTAGAAGAGGATGAAGAAACCTCTTTGTTAAAAGGAACTGTAAGGGAAGATAAAGGTTAATAAGAAAAGTATAAGGAAATGGGAACAACTATGGGAATAGAAGGTAGGGACAGACAAGCAAGAATGACGAACGGTTCTTCCCATGCATGATCTAACAACCACTTGCAATAACAAATATGAGCGTGGAAAGTTTTAGTAACTCGTTTCTGGTGTTCCCTTGAAGTGAAATTCAATTTATTTGCTCTTTTATAGTCACTTGATAGGTACGCAGGTAAGAACAACGAAAAACAAAAATGGTTGAAATAATACCACATTACAAAGGAAAAAGAGAGAACAAGAAAATGATGCTCAGGTCGGAAGTACTTACTGAATATCCTCCACTTCCTTGGAACCCTCCAATGACTTTACCACCTCATTTTCCCTAGATCAGTAAAACAACCATATCCCATCCTTTTTCACCCTTTGGGAGACTCTTAATCAATATGCTGTGTATATAACTCAAAGGGCTAATATGAAATTCAATTTCCTTAAATACAACATACTTAACATAGTAAAGCCTAAGTCTAAACCAAACAGATTAATAGCCTTAAAACCTAACAGGACTCTGTAGGTGTTTGGGGTAAATTTAGAAGGAGCTAGATCCTAGTGAGGGAAAAATTCTTGGAATAGTGGGTGCATGGGAAATATAAAACCTAAGGCTATGTACGTTGGACGAAAGAAAATTTCAGCAAGGAGACGACATGGAGTAGCCATCTATCCAAATTGGCCTAAAACGCCCTAAATTCATCCTCAATCCTAACTCTAGTAATGGAGGGAGAAAAGGAAGACTCATCCAATTATAATGAATACTAGAAGAAAAAACATGATGTAGAAAAAATCACTGAAGAAGCAGAGGGAAAAAGTCAAGGAAGAGGGAATATTCAAAGATGGTAGATCTAAATAGGAATATTATACTGAAAATAAAGAGTTACAAAACCTGAGAAAATGATACATGAGACAGAAAAAACACCCTGAGAAAAGTAACGATCACACGGATGATTCGAAGATGCAGATGATTCAAAGACGTCATTGTTGCATCGGTTCAGTTGGTTACTCGCTTTAAAATTACCAAAATCAAACGGAAAATGTTACACATTGATTTTGCAGCAGTGGTACATTTACTTACATATAGAATTAATGAATAATGAAATGATCATGAATCAAAATTTAGAATCAGATTAATATGTTTATTAGCCGTTAGGAATTAGAATTAAGAATCATATTATTGGGAATAAGAATGATTGTTTGTGTTTACTAAATTAATGATTCAGAATAACACATATGAAAATATTAAAATACCCTTCAAGAAAAATAAGTAGAAGAAGTGAAGGCTGGTGGATACATATTTTGATGGTATAATGAACTTTTTACAATTCATTCAAAATGAATCAGAAATATGAAATCTAATTACCATATTTTTATTAGGAATCTCATTTATGTAGTCAAAGTAATTCAATTCCGATCAAAATTATAGACTCACTTGAAATCGAATTTCAAAATCATATTAAACTTAGAATGACAAGTAAACATGTCTTAGAAGAAATCATTACAAGCACGCTTCAAGACTTAATGAAAACTGATAGATTTTAATATTACACATCAACAGATATGGGATACTTTGAGTTTAATATGGGCATTTTTACGAAAATTGATGAGATGTCCCATGACTTAGCATAAAGGGACCCACCTCAGCCAGCTGCGACATCTGGTAATAGATTAATGTAATTAAGACCATTGAGCAAGGCCATTCTTTGTAATCAAGGAGATCATTTAAGACACAAAAGCATTGTTATTCTCTCATTATTTGTTGTTATGTAATTTATCCTTTACAATCAATAAGGAGGAAAAGTAGATTTCTTCAGAGACACTTTCCACCAATTCTTAGAAGTTTCAAACTGTAGAGCAGATAATAGAAGGTCCCAAAAGAGAAAAAGAACAAATATAAAATTACGATCTAATTCTAAGTGTAAGAAAACAACCATAACAAACTCATTGTCTTTATTTTTCCTAAAAACTCATTTTAAAATCATGAAACATATCAAATCCAAGATACAGAGAAATGAGAGAGGGCAGAAAAATTTCACAATCTCTCTCTTCCAAGAGATGTCATATAGGATCTGTAAAGGATTTTTTTTCCTCACGCACTCAAAGAGGAGGGAGGGAGGGAGGGAGTACCCAAAGAAGACTATTTTTAGGTCATTAGTATTGCCTGCCTTGAACTTACAATTAACTTTTATTTATAGATTGTTCATGAGAATTCGCTACATCTCTTAACATTGAAAAAATTCTCCTAAGAATGAAATATTCAATGTATTCTATGGTGATTTAACCATAATTAAAATATTACAATCAGATTTGGGGGGACTCACAAGCATAATCAATAAATTGTCAGAATATACCCTCAGATTTGGGGAATTCATCTAGAACTGTTAGACTGATCCTTGATTAAATCTTTTGTCTTTCCGCTCATCCTTTCACGTTCTGCCACGTCGATGGCCTTCGCGGTTTCCCCTGGTTGGATCCTTTTTATACATTTGTCTCTGGAGGTTTTACTCTTGGTAATCCCCCCATTACACTCAATAAAATTTTATTTATTGATGTGTAATAATGAGGAACCTCAGTTTTGCGTGCTTTGATGAGAGATTTGATTAAGTTCTTCTACTTTTTGTGTTGTTCATTGGGAACCTGCAAACATTATAAACAACAAAAGATAATAATAAATAAATAAAAAGATAAGTGTGCCTTACCTAAGTTGTCGCTTCATCTCTCGTTCTCGCTGACGTCCTTTCTGTATAATGGCTATTCATCATTTCTCCATATCTTTTCACCTTCCCACTCTTAACTATTTCGTGTAGTGTATGCCTTATCCCTTTTCCTTTCCCAGCTGTCACTCTGCCATTTGTTAGTACAAGTGATAGTTCTGTCTTGTTAGTCACGTTTCCCTGTAAAACGTCCTTTCGAATTCCCAGTTTTAAAAAATTATAAGGTGTGTTTTCATTTACCTTTCAAATCCGTAGGCTATATTTAAGGACCTTTCTTCCTTCATTTCTCCCTTACCTCCATTTTGCCATACGTTTTTTTCTTCTTCTTCTTCTAAACAAAATTTTTCTGTGTATTCTTCCTTTCCAGTCCTTTAAACATGGTGGGCAGTAATAATTTCAAACCTCCTGTTCTTTTAGTTAGATCCCAAGCTAAGCTCGACCATTTCATTGCTTCCCACATAGACCCATCCCCTCTTGATGTCGTTTATGTTTAGGAGAGAGTGGTGATCCTTGCCTAGAGTGTAAACCCCCATTCAAAATTACCCTTAGCCTGATGTATATAGTTTTAGGACTTAAGCTTCATTTTTCTCGTTTTTTGTAAGAGTTTTTCTATATCGTTGGACTGGCTCCGTCTCAATTCATTCCTGGCTCCAATAGGATTATGTTAGGTTTGAGGCCTTAAATTGAAGATGTGGCTTAGATTTAGGCACTGACGAGTTTCGTGTTTGCTTTATGATTAAGTATCACAATGAGACATATTACCTTGCCCTTCGAAGGTCCTAAAAAGAGGAAAATGATAACCAGAATTCCAAAAGGGGAGAAAGGCTGGGAACTAGACGTCATTCAAATTGGAGGGAATTGGGGCGGTGATGGCCACTGGACAATCTCCTAGAAATGGAGAGTTTTCAGTAAGTCGTTGGAGCTTCAGTTCCCCGTTCTTGATTCTTTATCCTTGCTTTCTTTTTGTTTCTTTTTTCTTCATCTAATTTTGACCCTTTTTTACAGATAACAAGAAGAACAATAAGTCCTATCTTTCCAGGGAGTCCCAAGAGAAGATAATCGTCGCTTTCAAAATATGAGGATGGGACTGGGACGATCTTCTTAATCTACGACATAAGATTAACGTAGCTTTTGTTCCTGATGCAACTCCAGTAATCTCAACCGTCTTCTCGTGATCTTCCGAGAGGTATTCCCATCCCCAACTCTCATTCTGTTCTAGCAGTTTCCGTTTCTAGTACTTCTATTTCTTCTCGGTCTGAACAGGAAGACGCAGAACGAGAATGACTTCTTCAGAATTTTGCTGTGAGCGTAGCTACGTCAAGGCACATGGGCAGTATTATTGTTGGGGACATCGAGGAGGAAAAGAACGTCATACAAGGCATGTAGCCCCGAGTTCTTTGCCAGCGACACCTAGTCTTCCACCCGCCTCTATTGAAAGTCCTACTGCCCCATAAGACTCTTAACCAGTCATTCCTCCTGCTATTGCAGCTCCTAGAGAGGGTTTTCAGCAGCACCCAGTTTATCATCCTCATCCCCTGCAGTCAGAGCAGAGGGAGTCTATTCTCGTTCACTCATCTAAATCTCAAGGGGGAAGGGAAGATCATACTTTGTGGAAATGGAGATGCTTCCACGGTGTTCCTCCAATCTCTTCTTTCGTGAACTTCCACAACGACCCCCGTTCAGCACACATCATGCTTCGTGGGGTCCAATCTAAAACATACATGACAACTACATGTAATATGTCTGTTGGAAACCAGCTTTCTTCCTGAGTCATGGTCTGATGAAGGTATTTCTTTTATTCTTGTCTTTTCCTACTTTCTTTGCTTCTCTTCTACATTTTATAATGTTTGATTTTTCTCCCTTTGTATATCTTCCAGGCCATTATTTTTCACAACAGTCTCCAAGAAAATTTCTTGGAAAATGAGCAGACTACGACTCAGTGGAAGAGGGAGGTCGAAGGATGCCATGCAGTCCTTGGTTGTCACCAAGCCGAGATTGAACGGCTCAAGATCGGGACAACGGAGGAGTTCACCCAGGGCGCAGTAGCAGCTGTGACAGAGCTTGCTAAGCTGGAGAACTCACTGAAGGCCACAAAGGAAGCTTTCGAGGAGTCTGAGAGGTTCTTGGACATTTCTGGGGACACTGAGGAGAGGTTGGCTGTTGCAGACTTAGCCGAGGAGGAGGGTGAGCAAAGAGAGAGATGGAAGATGTCTTCCAAGGACTTTTTGACAAGGCTGAGAATAAAGTCTACCATGTGGGATATAAGGATGTGAAGGAGAACAGTCCTCCCAAAGTCCCTCTCGAAGATGTTTCAGAATTCCAAGCCGAAGTGAATGCTTCTACTAAAGATGTTCCCGCTGTTGAGGATGCCGCTGTTGAGGATGCCACTGTTCCTGTCGACGAAGTCATCCCTATTGAAGAATCTAAACATTTTTACTTTCCCTACGATTTTCATTTTTATGTACTTGTACTTATTATTATTATTTTTTAAGATCCTTCAAAATATTTAAGCAAAAACTTAGTAAATCGTTTAACACTTAAGAGTGGTAGCAAAATTAAGAAGTTTTTTTCTTTTACAATGCTTTTGTTTGCACACTTTTCTCTTTATCCGCTTTCAAAGACTTTGACTTTAGGTTTCTTCGTTAGAACGCATGTGATTTCTTACCTTACTTCTGTTTCCTTTGAGCCTGCTTACTTTGCCATCTTTAACTGTTGGCTTTAGTTCCTCGTACTTTATCTATTTGTTTCCTTCATTGTTTCCTTTCTCGTACTCCTTTATTATTTTCACATTATAGAGAGAGGGTTTTTTCCGCTCTCAAGGGCATTGGCTACTAGGTCGCCGACATTTTGATTTCTTTCTTTTTAGACAGATGGCATCCCTGCTCTCAAGGCTTTAGATGCTAAGACCGTTAACCTTTAATTTTCACAGTTTAGATAGAGGTTTTTTCCTGCTCTTGAGGACTTAGGCTATCAGGCCATTGTCATTTTCTCCTACTCTTTTTTTCACAATTTTAGAGAGAATATTTTTTCCACTCTCAAGGGCTTTGACTACTGGGCCAACAACTTTTCAGCTTCCACATTTTAGAGAGAGATTTTCTCGCTCTTAAGGGTTTTGGCTACTAGGCCGCCGACCTTTCAGTTTCCACATTTAATTTTAAAAGATAAGGGATATAGTTTACACAAGTTTTTTATGTGAAAAATCCTTGCGGGAAAAAAACAACGGGAAAAATTATTATAACATCTAATAAGTTAAACAAAGTACTTTTTCAGATAGATGGTGTTGCATGATTTTGTCAGTTCTGCTCCCTCTTCAGTTGTCAGATGATAGTATCTGCTGCTACCTCCCTTTTTAACAATGTACGACCTTTCCCAATATGGTCCGAACTTTCTTTCCGTTTGAAAAATCTTCTTCAAGACTAGATCTCCCTTATGAAATTCCCAATTTATGGTTATAATAAGCCATTTGTACGAGTGTTGCTTCTCTCATTTCTTCTAATAAGTCAAGATTCTCTTTCATGAGTTCTTCATTTTGCTGCTCATTCAGTTCTAATATCATAGTGGGGCTTCCAATTTCCACAGGTATTACCGCTTCCGTTCTGTAGGCCAGGGCGAATGGTGTCTCGCTTGTTGCCTCTCTGGGAGTTGTTATGTAAGGCCATAGTACTGCTGATAGTTCTTTAACCCATTATTCCTTGGCTGATTCTAGGCGTTTTTCATATTATCAAGTATAATTCAGTTTGACCTCTCATCTTGTCTATTTCCATATGGATAGTAGGGTGTGGAGAACTGATTAATAATATTTAAGTTTTCATAGGAGGTCTTCACCATTATCCCTGTGAATTGAAGTCCATTGTCAAAAACTAGAACCCGGGGAATCCCGTACCGGTACACTATGTTTTTCCATATGAACCTTCTTACTTCTTACTCATGAATCCAGGAAAAAACCTCTTCCAAAATCCATTTAATGAAGTAGTCTGTTGCAACCAATAGGAAGCGTTTCTGAGTAGGTGCCATTGTGAGCGGTCCAACAATGTCTAGAGTCTACTGCATGAATGGCCAAACACTCTCCATAGTATTGAGTTCCCCAATTACCATTTTGACCATAGGTGCAAGTCACTGATACTTGTTTCATTTCCTTGCATAGTGTTTGGCGTCATGGTGCATTTTTAGCCAGTAGTATCCTTAGTTCAGCTAAAGATTTTCCCTCTGTATAGTTTCCGCACACTCCTTTGTGAATATGTGCTAACACGTACTGGGCTTGTTTTTCCTTAAGCACTTCAGATATGGACTTGAAAATGATCGCTTATACAATGAACCTTTAATCAAGCAAAACCTGGTGCTTTGGTGTCGGACTTTCTTCGCCCAAATTTTATCGTGTGACAAGATTCCTTCCTTCAGATAACAGATTACATCATCTTGCCAACTAGGCTCTTTCTCAATTTCCACATCTACTACCTTTTTTGCCGTGATACTTGATTTTTCAAAAAAAAATTGATCGGTACGTTCTGCTTACGTGAAAGTTGTAGCGAAGATCCTAGATTTTCCAGTGCCTCCACATGTCTGTTTTTCGCTCTTGGGACCTAATAGATTTTATAACTCTTCAGTTGATTCAGTAATTCTTTTGCATGTTGTAAATAATTGATCATCTTTTCATCGTTTACCATGAATTCTCCCATGACCTGTTTCACAACTAGCATTGAATCACATAATATTTTTACTCTAGTTCCTGTAGTAGGGAGGTTCCCTCTATCAAAGCTTCATATTCTTCCTCGTTATTCAAGGCGTTGAATCCAAATGAAATAGAGTGTTTCATTGTTTCGCCAATTGGGATCTAGTAGCACAACTCCCGCTCTGGCTCCTTTGTTGTTTGAGGCTCCATCAATATATAGTTCCCATGCTTCGCTCCCAATGGCCTGTGATCCACTATCAATTTCTTCCTCGCTGTCAATTTCTTCCTCGCTGTCAATAGTCAGCTAAAACTTGTCCTTTAATCGACGTTCTTGGCTCATAATGGATTTCATATTGGCTTAGTTGTATTGCCCACTTCATTATTCTTCTGCTGACCCTGGGCGAATGGCCAATATTAACTTCTTCCACAGGATTGAGAAAGTCTCATCGAGGTCTTTGATGTGATCTTCCCATTTACAACTCTTTACTAGCATATCGTTCACATAGACCTCTATGGTTTTCATGATCTGTTCTAGGAAGATTTTGTTCAGCAACCTCTAGTAAGTAGCACCTACATTTTTCAAATCGAAAGACATTACTTTGTACAGAAAATACCCTATTTAGTTATGAAAGATGTCTTTTCTTGATCAGGTTGGAACATTTTCGCATGGTTATATCCTGTGAAAACATCCATGAAGTTTAAGAGCTCGTGTCCCAAGATGACATCCACCATCTGGTCTATTCTCAACAACGGATATTCATCTTTGGGTAAGTTTTATTCAAATCTGTGAAGTCTACGCAGATTCTCCATTTCTCATTCTTTTTTTTTACCACGACAACATTTGCAAGTCACTCCAGGTAATCCACCTCCCTAATGAAGCCCACTTTCAACTTGTTAACTTCTTCTTTAATGACCATATTCAATTATGGTGGTGCAAAACTCCTCTTTCGTTGCTTTATTGGTCTGACAATAGGATCAATATTCAACTTATGACATATTATATTTTTAGGTATACCTGACATTTCCTCGGCTCTTGTTGCAAAGATGTCTTTTTTCCCCATAGAAATTCTGTCAGCCGTTCTTTTTTCTGCATGCTCAAGGTGGGCTCCAATGTTGGTTATCTTTTGTGTCTTTTAATTTAAGTAGATGGGTTCAGTTTCTTTCCCTACTTCGTATCTTATACCCACCTACGCGTCCTCCTATGATTGCTATTATTTATTAGCAACCGTCATCTCCTCCACTTTCTTTCCCATTGTCTTCTTTGTTGTTGACTCTAGTGAGGTTATGGCACATATTCGAGAAGTATATGGATCTCCTCTTATGGTCTTGATCCCATTAGAAGACGGGTACTTTAACACTTGGTAATAGGTTGACGGTACGGCTTTCATCTTGTATAGCCAAGTTCTCCCTAGGATGGCATTATAGGGAGATGACGTGCCTAACACCATAATCCCTGAGAGGTAGTCGAACGGCTCCGCACTAAGGAGCGTAATTATCCATTCTATGTAGCTCACGATTCCATTGAAGCCTATCAGTGGTTGTGATGGACCTTGCAGCTGCCTTCCCCTATAGACATTTTCTCGAGTGTTGATCGATGGAGAATGTTGATGGCACTCCCGTCGTCAATCATACCCTCATTAGCAAATAGTTTCCATCTTATATTGAGATGAACAAGGCGTCATTATGGCGTCTGTCATGCTCCAAACCCAGGTCATCAAATATGAGTGGGAGGTTACCGCTATCATTCGAGGAACTTCCCTATTCCCAGTTCTCTTCTAGTAATGGTTCCTTACAATATATTTTCCTTTTCTTTCTTGTAGTTCCCTCATGTTCAGTCAACGCGATGACGGTGTCAACTATTCAGAATGGTTCTTTCTCATTGTCTCGTTCTTCCCCGTTATAGGTTTTCTTTTCACTTTCCCTTTTCGGCTCCCCTTTCTTCACAAACTGATTAAGGTATCCTTTTTTCACCAGCTTTTCAACGTAGTCCTTCAGTTGATAACAATCATTCATGTAATACACATTGCTCCTATGGTACGAGCAGCACTTATCTTTGTCCTTGTAGCATGATTCTTTCGTGAGCGGAGACGATCTCTTCAACTAAGGCTTATCCTTTATCATGTCTAGAACTTGGTTTATTGATACCGCCAATGATGTGTAGACTTTATCTCTAGGATGTTTGTTGTCAGCGTATCTCCTCGGGCTGTCAGTTATGTCCCGTTCACTGTCATTTTCCGCTATCTGATTTTGTTTTCTGTTAGTTCTAAAATTCCATTCTTATTTTTTTACTCATCATTCCGTCATTTTGTAAGCTTTAATAGGCTCTTCTTTTCTTCTTCCAACTTGATGTAAGTTTGTGCACGCTGAAAGTTTTTCGCCATGGTCAAAGCTAGCCTAGCAACTCTATCGTCGCAGTTCTCCACCTTGATCATCTCCTCTTTAAACCTGTGGGTGTACTCACGTAGAGTTTCTCCTTTTTTGGTAGAGATTGTAAGGAGGTACTGTGAATCCTTCATCACGGCTCGATATGTAAAGTACTGCTCTAAAAAGATAGTAGACATGACAACAAAGTTAGTAATTGAATGAGCGGGAAGAGAATGATACCATTTAAGTGCAGTTCCGTCTAGGCTCGTTGGAAATATTCAGCACATCAATGCATTCTCATGTTGGTACAACGACATAACTTGCTTAAATCGTCTGAAATGATCCACCGGGTCAGATTTTCTTTCATAGCACTTAAACTTAGGTGTCACAAACTTTTTTGGTATAAGGGTGGTCAGGACTTCCAGGTTCAACGAGGTTTTGGTGAGTGACTCAAGGTATGTTTTCCAGCAATTCTCAGATTCCTCAGCTCCATCATCTTTCTTTCCAGCATCTCTTCCATTGTCGCTTTTGTTATGACTTTGGGTGGACGGATTTCTCCCGCTACCTCCTTTTCGTGGATTTGGGACTGAACTTCCACATTTTCATTTTGCATATTCCTACTATTTGTTGTCCTCACGTCTAGTTTCACGCCCTCCTCCTTCTGGTAATTTTCTCGTTCCCCAGGTTGGTATGTTGACTCATTTCCACACGTGTCTGTGTGAAGTTCTGTTGCAGCGTGGTGATTTGTTCTTGCATTGTTTTCCATACATTGGGCAGCATTTCAGCGTTTTGTTGCTCCATCTCTTGCATTCTATTCAAGATAGCCTGAAGCATTTCAGCTGGGGTAGCGGGTTGATTGGCATG
This sequence comes from Datisca glomerata, assembly GCA_003255025.1. Classification (NCBI taxonomy): domain Eukaryota; kingdom Viridiplantae; phylum Streptophyta; class Magnoliopsida; order Cucurbitales; family Datiscaceae; genus Datisca; species Datisca glomerata. Next base: position 75,088 of record QANY01001579.1, read on the forward strand.
ATCATCCCCGTTCCCATTTCCTTCATTGAGGGCAATGTTTGATCTGGTTCAAGGCGTTGTTTGGATTTTAGAGGGGATTTTCTTTGGGGTTTCTACTAGCTCTCAACAAGAGCACCAAAATGTAAATGATTTTTTTCTCACACGCTCAAAGAAGAGAGAGAAAGAGAGAGAGTGAGAGAGAGAAAGAGAGAGAGAATACCCAAAGAAGATTGCTTTTAGGTGATTAGTATCGTCTGCCTTGAACTTAGAATTAACCTTTATTTATAAGTTGTTCATGAGATCTCATTACATCTCTTAAAATGGAAAATATTCTCCTAATAATGGAATATTCACTATATGCTAGGGTGATTTAACCATAATTAAAAGATTATAATCAGATTTGGGGGGTTTCACAAGCATAATCAATAAATTGCCAGAATATTCCCCTAGATTTGGGGAATTTGGCTATAATTGTTAGGCTGATCATTGATTAAATCTTCTGTCTTTCCGCTCATCCTTTCATGTTCTACCATTACGGCTTCCCCTAATTGGTTCCTTTTTATACACGTGTCTTTGGCAGTTTTACTCCTATTCGAAATCGTTATTGTATCATAAAATGACCTAATAAGCTAGAAATGGTGAATATAGACATTTTAGTTTGTTCATGTTGAAACTTGGTGGTGTCTCAAATTATCTGGTGATTATGTTTAGGGAGATTTTTCATAAAATTATTTTATTGTAGTATTGTATTGAATGAGAATCATCTCTAGAATATGAGAGTGGAGTTTTATGGATACTTTATAAATATAAAGTTATGAAAAATAGTTTGGTTGCTCTACTTTCACATAGGGTTACACATGATGTTAGACACTAAAAGAGACATCCCAAGGTAGGGGAGCTCTTTCCTAAGTGACAGAGGGTATCGTGGAGATGAGAGGGGAGAGCTCTATCCTAGGAGAGATACCCCATGTTATTGGGAGTCTTAGTTAAAGGACTTCACTCGTGCAAAAGATGGTTTCAAGGTAGTGGGTTGGCTCAGTCTGATTAGAGAGTTGGTGACTTTTGTCTAAGATAGTTATGAACTACGATTACCAAATGTGGTGGAGACATTGACTAAATATAGTTTACGGTTTAGATATGAGTTTAATGAGTTTTGGATAGTGATTAGGTTGTAGCGTTTGTAATAATATTAAAACTGAGATAATCATGGCTGTAGGCAAATTAACCAAAAACTATATCAAAATATCATTATGTGATTATTTATTAATGCTTCCGTTATAACAGTTTAGTTTTTGTATCACTTAAAAACAGATTAATATTCAATTAAGCAATGATGTATTATCATGAGAAAAAACCGAATCTAAAAACAATTGAAACCCCTTTGACTACTTTGGTTGGCATATGGATTTGGTTATTTACTATCTCAATTGTTGGTGGGTGCGGATAGTGAAGTCTTCCATTTGTCGCCTAACCAAATATACGTATTGTCTTAACAATTGCCATTTGCCATATGTCCAAGTGTCAAAAGAACAATATCAGTGCTTCCAATATTTTTTCCTTATACGTAATCATACTTACTTTCAAGCAAAGACGAGAAGCTATCAATTTAGAGTTTAATGTGAATGTGAATTATTTTGTGCTTTCAAGCCACTTTAGATTGTCCTTTTCAAATTTATGACTCAGTTTAAATAAGAAGAAGAAGAAAGGCAACATTTAAGGAAGGTTTAGCGCTTAAGCAATTCAGGTTTTTCTAAAGAACCATATCTTTTCATTAGCCTCTACACACAACTCCTAATATTGATGTTACCCTTGTTATGATTTCAAAGTCCATTGTCCAGATCAAGAGAAACACATCTCTGTCCTTTCATTTTTTTCAACCAAAGAAAGGAAGAATTTGAAGAACAAGAGCCCCCTGGGCCCTCAGACTTTACAGAAGTATTATTTAAAACAAACCTTTACTGATAATCTCAAGGAGTTTAGCATAAAGTTAATATATGAATAATTAATCCTTCTATTAATTAAAAAATTTGCCTACCGGTCTCTGAGTTTTATCTTGGAGAGAAAGGGTGGTAACAAATATCAACAACTATTTTCACAAACGAAAAAATATTCTAGTCTGTGTCGACTAATTTTACAAATTCTAAAATTAACGATCACATAAAACTATCAATAATTTTGTGAACAGACTTAACTGATAAATTATAATGAGTAAACTCGAGATCTAACTTTGTGTTAAATTCTGTCCCAAAAGGAAAAAGAAATTGTCCAACTGCAATTCCTCATATAGATTAGATAGCAGAATATAATATTAAAATTTTGATTTAGAAGAAATATTGAGGGGGTTTAATATAGAAAAAAAGGATTATTTCCAATTAGAGAGTTGTTGAAAGTGTAGGGATTTTCAAATTTTTTATGAAGATAATAAGCCTTTTTAAATTATGGTTATAAGTTAGTTGAGCAGTTGAAGTTTTCAGGAGGAAAAATGTGAATTTGCTAATAAATAAGACGAAAAATAAGAAAAATAAGGAAATAGAAAAAAAGAAAGAAAAGGAAAGCTACCGTTACTGTCAAATGGAGGGAAGAAAGGAGCTAAAGCAGCCGGCTTGGACGGCCTATGATTGATCGACGCCCCCTTTCAAATATTTTGCTTCACAGCAAGGAAATGCCATCATTCCCTCTCTTTGCGCTCAATTCCTTCAACTATTGGACTCTTTTTCTCTTCTCTCTCCCTTTCCAATATAAACTCAATCAGCACCGCCCTCATTATATCCATTTTAGTTTCTGGTTTACCAATATAAGACTTTATCTCTCTTCTTTTGCATATAGAAAAATCAAAATAAAAAGATGGGTCACGAGGAGGAAGTTTGTAGAGAAGAACTGTCTCTTACTCACCCTGACCCTGTTGTGCTGGAGCTTAATCGTTTGCAGAACCTACTCAAAGGTTCAATTTTTCTTCTCCTATCTCAATTGTTTTTCCTTTGTTTTCTCCAATTACTTAGCTTTGCATTTGGGTTTCTTAAATATTGTATTCAGAATGGTACCAGTGAATGAATTTGTTAATACCTCGCTTTACAATGAATCCATGATTACTAAATTTCAGAATAAAAGTCCTTGAAAAGATTGTGTAACCCACAGTTCATACTCTGTTCATATCAAATTCAGACCCCGATACACACATGCCATGCCAAATAGCATATAATAAAATATGGCACGGGTCCGAGTTGTTGGTAGCATGTAAAGTAGCAATGTCCAAATTGTTTATTTGTCCTCTGGCAATAAAGCCGGCTCTTGAAATTTCTTTATAGATTATTTGATGCCCTTGTTCAGTGATTGAGCAAAAAAGGGTAGACGTGAAATTTGGCAGAGGCATAAGTTTATATTGTTACCGGAAACAAGTTAACTGTTGGAGTGTTACATTGCAGAAATTTTACATCATAATGAGAGTTTTGGGGGGTAAAAATGTAAAAATGAATCAAGCAGATCTAGTGGGTTTCTGCTAAATAGTTTAGAGCAAAGCAAAGTTAATATAAACCTGTAACTAAATTGCATAATGATTCTATCAATACTAAATCAAATGATATTAGTTGCTAAATCAAGCATCACTGCGGGAATTCAAGTGCTAGTGTGTGAGCTAAGGCTAACTATATGTATATATTCTCGTTTGCGTTTTGCAAAACGAAAGCTGTAGCTTGTGTGTGATTACTGTTATCGTCTTTTTAATAACATATTTTTCCGTTTGCAGAAAAGAATAGGGAGTTAGGAGTTGCTCACAGTGAAATCAAGGCTTTGAGAGCAACTGAATCCCTCAAAGATAAAGCTGTTGAAGAGGTACTTACACAGTTACACTTCAAAAACAATACGAATGAAGAATGAACATTTTTGCGATTTGTATTATGTCTTGTTATGCAACGATATGTGCAACATTTAAATCTACTTCTAATTTGTTTCATTTATTTCTTCTCTCCAGCTAAGAAACGAAGTAAACAAACTTGATGGCAAGCTTAGACTTACTGAAAATCTTCTTGAGCATAAGGTGTGTCACGGTGTTTTTACTTTATCTATGATCTTCTGAGATTCCTTTCTTTACAAAAAATCCAACTAAATATGCAGAATCTTGAAATAAAGAAACGAACAAATGAGAAGAAAGATGCATTGGCTGCACAGTACTCAGCAGAAGCTACTCTTAGAAGAGTGCATGCAAACCAAAAGGACGATGATTCTCCTTCTTTAGAATCTGTCATTGCTCCCCTTGAAGCTGAAATTAAAATCTACAAGAACGAGGTAAAATTTTCAAAAGCATCAAGTATAATTGATGGGTTATACCATAAATTTACTCTATCTGTTTTTGCCTTTCAGATTCTATTATTACAGGAGGATAAGAAGGCGTTGGAACGTCTCACAAAGTCAAAGGAGTCAGCTCTGCTTGAAGCAGAGAGGATCTTACGAAGTGCACTGGAAAGAGCTCTTATAGTTGAAGAGGTTCAAAATCTCAACTTTGAGCTAAGGAGACAGATAGAGATCTGTCAGGAGGAGAACCGAATACTTGAAAAGACTAATCGCCAAAAGGTTTTAGAAGTCGAAAAGCTTTGTCAAACCATAAGGGAGCTAGAGGAGGCCATTCTAGCTGGGGGAACTGTAGCCAATGCCATTCGTGACTACAAGAGGCAGATTGATGAATTGAATGTATGTATTACATACAAAAATCCTCTCAAATCTCCATGATTTCACCTTTTATTGCTATGATATTGATATTTCGCTCATTGTTTTGTATTTTATTGGTTATTGAACAAAATCTATCAGGAGGAGAAGAAGACTTTGGAAAGAGAACTAGCCAGAATCAAAGTTAATGCAAATCGTATTGCAACAGTGGTGGCAAATGAGTGGAAGGATGAAAATGATAGAGTTATGCCTGTAAAGCAGTGGCTGGAAGAGAGAAAGCTATTGCAGGTACAAGGGATGAAACATGAATCTTATGATGCAAATCATAATTCTAGCTTCCATTTTCTGTATAAATAACCACACTATCTGAATATAAACAAATATAGGCAGAGACGCAACGATTGAGAGATAAGCTAGCAATGGCTGAGAGATCAGCTAAGGCAGAAGCACAGCTAAAGGTGAATATATCGTCAGTTTCACTTCCTGTCAGTCAGTCGATATCCTTCGTTTCTCAAATAAAAATATGTGAAGATACACCTTTTGTTTATAAACTTCAGGAAAAATTGAAGCTGAGGTTGAAGACAGTGGAAGAAGGACTAAAGCATGTTTCAAGTTTCCATGTGAATAATAACAATGCATTATTCAATGGGTCTCCCAAAAAAACGGAAAAATCCAATAACATCCTAGGTTTCTTGACAAGCAATGGCGGACTTAAAAAAAGGTCTACATCACAACCAAGGGCTTCAACCATTAGCAACAGAAACTCACCTTACGCTGAAAATGAAAAGGCGTCTGCTGTGGAGCTGAAACGATCCAATAGTCTGAAAAAGAAATATGGTTCTGGGGAAAATATGTTGAGAAGAAGTATTTGGGCATCCAGAAGTAAAGTTGTGGATAGTGGTGAAAAGGAGACTACCGAAATTAAAGGAGATGGAGAAAACAAAGACGAAACCAAAGTGATGAATGAGACCGAAAGCAAACAGGACAAAGGTTGTAGTATTAACTTGGACAATGAAGATACAGTCTCAGGGTTTCTCTTTGATAGAGTTCAAAAGGAGGTCATCAATTTAAGGAAGCTTTGTGAAGTTAAAGACAGTAATTTGAGTGAGAAAGATGACGAAATAAAGGTTAACCCTGCAATGACTCTTTCTATCTCAAACCAACCCCCCCAACTCTCTTCTTGATATGCACTGATTGAATGAGATTAACTGATTTTTCAGATGCTAGTGAAGAAGGTTGATGCCCTGACAAAAGCCAAAGAAGTAGAGTCAAAGAAAGTGAAGAGAGAAGCAGCAATTAGAGAAAAGGAAGCAGCAGCAGCAGCAGCAAAAGTGGAAGAAAATAAAAACACAAGGAACATTCATTCCAAACGGTAGTAATTCTATGAGTTTCTCTTCCACTTAGGCTTCTTTATCATTGACTGATGCATAGTGAACTGCTAGTGCAGGCTAGCAAAAGCAACTTGATGTGCCTTTCATTGGAGAAATTAGAGAAGATCCTCTGGAGTTATCTGATATTGTATTAGTCAAGGCTTCATTAATTTATTGTATATACATATCTACATTTTGTTTTACTGTTGATAGTGGTTTGAAGGATTTTACGGAGTTTGTGCATAGTATCATTCAGTTTTCAAACACGCTTTTCTCCTCTTGAGATTCCATAGATGATGACATCAATAATCATCAGATGCAATTGCTAGTTACGAATAAAATTCAGGAAAATAGTTGCAAGTGATGAAAAGTGTAATTTTACACAATTTTATGACCTTATATACGCCTTGTTATATTCCTACTGAACATTCCTCGTCATAGCTGGGTCGCTCATGAAGTTTTGGCAATTATTATCGTATAACACAGGCCTTCCCCTCAAACTGGAAGATGTTTTCTAATCCCATGAAACAGCTCCTGGATTAAACTTACTGATGTCAACCAAACAGCACTTTTCTGGCACCACCTTTTTGCACTATATTTTTTTGGTAAATATGACCGGTAGTCTCCCGCGAACAATCGTGGGGACTATCTTCTTTTTCACGCCAGTATTCATGCACAGGACAATGAGCAGCACTACAGAGTACAGCTACAACGTAGTACGATTATTTGTTTAAAAATATTTTTTAAACGAGCACTCAAAATTACTTATTTACGACAGCCCACAAAAGTTTCAGCACAGCTGGTCAGCTATGGTGGCAAAAAAAACGACAGTACTTCCCATGATTATGATCCAGTGCATGCTCATTTCCACTCAATAAATAAATAACGATCATAAACAAAATAATCTCTTATTTAATCAGTTTCATTTTTCTCATAAAGAAGACTAGGGATTGGAATTTTTTTTTCTGAACATTTATTTAAATCACCTCCTCAAAGATGTCTTTTTTTGTTATTTTTCCGGTGATGATTTTTTTAAGTCTATCATGTGATAACTCATCGTTAGACCATAAAAACACATGAGAAAATGATATGAGATTTACTCCTATGATTGAAATAAATCTTAAATTCATAAATTGATCATTAAGAGCAGGTTGACTAAATTTTTAGGTTGAGCATATGGATTGAGGATGTAGGATTTATGATTTGATTGAAGATTTAAAATTAGGATTTGAAATAATATGTTTTCTATGAATTTGAATTATGTTAAATTATGTGATTTGAGTTATATTAGATTAGATAAGTTTACTATAATACCATTCAATTATTAGATTGTTGGTTTGAGTGATAACTTAAAATATATATTTTTTGGCTTAACATATTAAATCCAATAAATAGATTTGAATTGTAAGCTCCCATTTTTAGTTGGATGAGAAACCCATAAAAGAGCATTTCATTCTCATGGCAATGAGACTTTTCCCTAAGAAATAAAAAGAGCATTTTTGATATGAGACCATTGCTCTATCATAGGAGGTGATGTCCTATGATATTTAGAAGCTTAGCCATAGGATATCTCTAATGCTAAAGGTGATTCTCAAGATAGAGATTGACCCTAACTCAATCGAGCATTTATGACTGTGTCCCACATCATCATGAATGACTTATCGGGATGTACACTGGCACTAGAAAAACAAGCCCGGGTGGCACCAACGTGGCACGATAAGGCCAATATAGAATCATAGTAAATATGTTTTTAAGGGACGTCACTTAAGTGTAAATGCGGCGTACCCAATGACCATAATTGTAAGGGTCACCTCTGAACTTATGAAGGTGGTGCTCATTATTGAGATTATATGTTAAGTTTTGTAACACATCTTCGAGCTTAGTGACAAAGGCTCGAAGGTTATTCCTTGCCTGAGAACAATCTGAAAGTTGTGGTCGGGTAGAATTATGACAATGTTACGCTATATCAAAAGAGAAAAATCTCCTTAAAGGGATGGCCTCCTTAGGTGCCTTGGAAGTGCCATGTTATGATAAAGAAGGGTCAAAAGTGCGATGAGCTTATCGAACCACCCTCAGAAGGCCCAGGGGCGGATCCTCATTTTATTACCGTCCGAGACTATCAGTGTGTTCTTATTGTCTCTATCAAGCCTAAAGGCGGTGACATAGTCGGAACCCCTCTGAGTCTGGTGTTAAGCAACTGCTCATGCCATGAAAGCACGACTAGTTGGAGACAGAAGTGTGGCCACGTTTTATGAGTGTGGTCATATTTTATGAGCGTGGCCACGTTTTAGGCGTGACCATGTTTATCACATGAATTATATGTTGTTACAAGGGACCAGTTCGTGGTTCTTGTAGGAGATAAAAAAACACACGAACTAAAACCCACTCAATAATATTTCTGAACAAAACTCGATACTCTCATTTTTTGGGTAGGGCCCATATTAAGTCCAAACTGATGACTCCTCCGTGACCGAAATCACCATGATGACCGATGTACCCTCCACGACCAGATTGATGGACACAACCCCATATTACTTACACTATCGAGGCACTTAAATGATGAGATAATCTCATACATAAGATCGTGCCTACTCGATATAGCTGATATCATTTTCCTAGCATAATAACATATAATAATCAGTCAAACAGAGAAAGGATATGCACACACCAAATCTATCTGACAATCTCAATGGTTGTTAAAGAGGATAATATGATAACCAAAACATCCTGATAAAAGAATATTCTCCATGAATATCTTCATTCCTTATCAAAATAAAGAAGAAGATACACTGAATCTAGACGTTTGACTGATACAGAAAATCATTATAATATATGATGATCCTCATTAAACAGTAAAGAATTTTCCATATTGTTATTATTATTTTAAACACTCTACTGACTTGATCGTCGGAGTGCATTAGGCGAAGCACCCCCGATGTCCGGCCTACTGATTTCACGATTGTTTTTTATTTTTACAGACTCTTAAATGAATCACCGAGTGACGTGTGACGGCCTCCTCAATAATCAATCTCCCATTTTTCAAAATCGATCATACAAAAAAACTGTTGTAACGTAGATCTCCCATTTTTCAAAATCAGACCATACAAAAAAACTCCATCGCCATGATCGTGACAACAACGGCGCAACAATCCTCGAACGGGTTAAAAATCATGGAGAATAATAGCCGAGAAAATATGGAATGACGCAGAGCCATCTAAGGTGATGGATTGTCGTCGTCATGAAGCACGGTTGTTGCCTTGAGCAACCGTACGGCTGAAGCCGTGGCAAAACGCTGTTGTAAGCCGTTAAAAAAATAAATAGAAAATCAATCACAGCCAAAACAGAGCCACGACAACCGCCAGAAACCAACGAAGCCGCGGGTTGCCACGCGGCACGGTGTACGCCGACGACCCCAACTATCTTTCAGGTCGTCGAAATCTACACCGGCGAGCACTCGCGACAACCAAGTTCGACGGAGGAACCGCGGAGAAACCACCCATTTTGTCCGAAAATAAAGTTCAGATCTACTTCGATTAAGGCAATTTCAGACTCCGCGACTCCTGTAAACAGATTCAGACGAGCATTACTGGTGATTCAGAGCCTTTTCAGGCGGTGATTTCTGGCCGGAAGTGGTGTCACGCGTTCGTCGGTGGCAGCTGCGGCCTTCATCTCCCTCTCTACCCGCTTCTCAGCTTACTGGGTTAACCTACCCGGGAAGTGACCCATGGGTCCATAAGAAAATGCCCAATAAAGTGTTGCATTGGCCCGTGGAGAGCAAGGGAAGCCCAGCGAGCCCAGCATGAATGACCCATTCCCTGGAACTAGCATTCACCAATGACCCGCAACGAGCGCAACCCAAGATCCTTAGACCGTGGTCTATGGGCCAATACCCCTTTTTGTACAGGCCCGACACTTCAGTTAGCTCAAGCATCCCACAAAGGCACACCAAGCTCTCTCATTCACAAGCCCAGTGTCTATTCTTCCTTCAAATGGCCACATCAACTCCTCCTCCAAGTCAAATTTTGCAAAATTCTAAATGAACTAAAAATGATAGAGCAAACGCAATAAAAAGGGAGGACTCAAGAACTAGGGGCAAACTGTAGGGGATAAAACACATGAGCTAAAACCCACTCAATAATAGTTTTGTACAAGACCCAATACTCTCATTTTTCGGGTAACGCCCATATTAAGTCCAAACTGATGACTCATCTGTGACCGAAGTTACCGTGATGACCGAGGTACCCTCGATGACCAGATCGATGGACGCGACCCCACCTATACTTACTCTACCGAGGTCACTTGAGATAACCAATATCATTTTCCTTTCACAATAAGATATAATAATCAGTCATATAGAGAAAGGATATGCACACATCAAATCTATCAGACAATCTCAATGGTTGTTAAAGAGGATAAAATGATAACCAAAATATCATGATCAAAGAATATTCACCATGAATATCTCAGTTCCTTATCAGAATAAGGAAGAAGATACACTGAATCTGGACGTTTGACTGATACAAAAAATCTTTATAAATACATGAGGATCCCCATTAAACAGTAAGCAATTCTCCATATTGCTATTATTATTTTAAACACTCTACTGATTTGATCGTCGAAGTAAATTAGGCGGGGCACCCCTCAGTGCCCTGCCTACTACTTTCACGATCGTTCTTGATTTTTACAGAGTCTAAGATGAATCACCGAGTGATGCTTGACGGACTCCTTAACAGTCAATACAGGCATATTTTTCACATCAACAATTCTATAGAAGGGGTCCTTGGAATCATTATGGAGATCATCATCATCATCATTACGCTCACATTTCCCTAAACCATGAAATCAGAGAATATTCCACACTTGAAGTTCTCACCAACTTTAGAGTAGCAAAGACATTTGTCATCTTCTTGAGGTAGACCTGGAGTGCTCGTCCTTTTTTCTTCAATGACACGTCTGTCACATTCACAGGTTTACTTGTTATAGACTAGTTATGGTGTCGAATGTTAGTGGTGAGTGGTGGCATTGCCATGTGTGGGAGTTCAATATTATGAGATACGTTTTTACATTTGACTTTATGTTGGGCGTAGTAACGCTTTGGGTTAAGTGGTCCATGTACTATTGCATGTACGGATTTTGTGATTTAACTTGTTATATGAATTTAACCATCGAAATAGGTGTTTTCACGTTAAAAATATTGTTTGTTTATATTCTTATGATGCTTATGTTACAACTACAAGTATTCAAAATTATACTCAACTGACGGAATCAAATTAAAAATTACCGTATCTGTAGGTTTTATAGGTATCTATCTATGGTTAAGTTGGTTTGGCTTTGTTAAGAAACCAAAGTTTTTGTTCATCTCAAAATTTCATTTTTCAAAACAAGTCCAACCAAAACTTTAAATTTCAAAACGGGATCAAACCAAACTAAAACTTACAGTTTGATTTGGTTTATATATAATTCACAGTGAGATTGGTTCATTGGTTCCATATATTACCAAACTGAAACTTTCAACACCGTTCAATTTTCAACTAAAAATTCAAAAATCGAGCAAGAGCGTGAACACGTTACAACCTATATACTCATACGTTTTTCCTTGTTAAGTGGGCAACTGATATAAATTGCAGTAACCATCACAAATCTGTTTGTCATATAAAAATTTCCTAGTAAATTTTAGCTAATAGTCTCTGCTACTGAACTATACAAAATATCCACGTAACTGTAATGAGTGAAAGAAAGGCCTGTTCAGAAATTATTGACCTCTGGAATGGAAGGTAAACCTGGTCGCCATTTTGGATAAACCTCATCAAAAAATTCAAAATTATCAGAGAATCTTACAGAAATTCCTTTGGACTGAAACTTGTTAGAATTTCTAAGCAGCAGCTCAAATTGATCCTTTGTCACCACAATCTTCACCTCCCTTAGTTTGCATGTTTTCTTATGTTTTGTTGTTGTAATGGGATTAGGACGAAGAGGAAGCTGGTGGTTTTCAGTCTGGGCTGATTCTGAAACGAAATTGTGAGCCTCCGCAGCTTCTTCTTCCTTAATATTGGGAGGCAGAGGTGGATGAGTGAGGGCGGCATTGTTTAAGACCTTATTACCTTGACAAGCAGTTGAAGCAGAAGAGGAAACGATAGTAGGGACTCTGAAATCTTCTTTTCTGCTATTAAAGATGCAAACTTTAAGCTTCTCTTGAGGCGGATACAAGAGGGTATTGATGCAGTTCCCCATAATTACTGAAAAATAATGAGAATTATTAGATTTAGGACCTTCAAAACTTTAACATATATAAGGTATGGTGTGGAGTTGAAGAAGTTGGAGAGAGTTGGACGTGCTAACCATTATAGTCTCTCAGCTAATTCTTAAATTAGTTCTAAATATGATATATAATTCGTATTTGGGGTTTAAATTAGTTGTGGGGCTTCTCAAGTAAGCACTCCCCGGGGTGAACCACAGAAGGAGGACCACTTTAGCATTTTAATAAATCTTTATATCACTTAATTGTCAAATGTCTTCACATTGTTACTGATCTTATTTCTACCAGGAAGTATACAAAAATTTATATAAATGAAGGAATTTATATAATGCTCACCCACGACACATCCCTTCTCATCTCTCCGTTATAAGGGTCTCGGATTCTCATGTGGACTCATATATATTTAGCCATTCTACATGCGCGTGATTGTTTTTTGATATTTATAATAATAATTAAGAGAATAACTAATTTAGTGTGACCATTTTTTTTAATTTCCAATAACCTTTTGTTTCAATTAATATGTTTAAATAGAAAACGAACATTACCAATTTATAAAAGAAAAGTCAACTTTTTTTCCTTTCCACACAATTTCTTTATACCTTTTATACCACTATCATTTATTACTAATTATAAAATTACAACATCCATATAATTTAGGATTACATCATAACAATTCATACAATCTATAGAAATTAAGATTACACCATAATGGTGAAATCAATTGCTGTGTTTTTACAACTACAATTTTTATGTAGTTTCTCGCAGTAAGTTTCAGACGGAATAAGTTGCAATAAGTTTTGAAATCAATTTATGAAAATTATATTCACTAAGTTTTAGACTAAAGTCTAAATGGTGCCTTACTCAAGGATTCAGAACCTAAGAGAATCATATACAAACTAGGGGTAAATTAGGAAGGAGTTAAACCTTCAGTATAGAAATATTCCTGTAAGCAGGGGGAGAATGGGAGTTTTAGACCTAAGACTATGCACATTGGGCTTAGGGTTATCTGGTAAGGAGGAGAAAAGGATATTCCAGTGGCGTTACTCTATCTTGGGGAAAAGCATCCCGGTAAGAGGCTATGAAATGGTCTAGTTCCTCTTAGGATCTGACTAGGTGAACGCTAAGCCTGAAAATAGTTTCTTCCTCCATGGAAAAAGGAGAAAAAATGAAAAATTAAAATGTAAAAGTTAGAAAAAAATATATATTATGAATATCCATAGATTGCAATAATTTTTTTTGAACATAAAATAACTAGTCAAACAATTCATCATTATTTAAATAATAATTATCTCCTAAATTATATTTATAAGTAATAAAAAGATTATTAACAAAGTAGTATTAATTAATAGTTATTTTCTGTGCTTCGAGAATGACAAAAATTTACATTAATATTAAGAAAATTGAAATCTTACTATCCAGTTGTAAGATTACAAAAATTTGTGATCTTAAAGTTATTTACATTTTAAAAAACATAGTTAATACTTATTATGTATAATAAAAATATAATAGGTGTATACGAAAATTTATATTTTATGTAAAAAGAAAATTAAAATATATATTGTTTATAATCAATGTTAAAAAATTTTAACGTGGGTTTACATTATTATTTTATTAGATTTGATAAAACGGTTTTGATGGATATATCTTAGTCCGTTAAGATCTAATGAAATAAGTGATCTCATAGTATTGAACTTAACATCTCGTATTAAATAGTCTAATTTGACAGAACAGTGTGGGGTATGTATTTTTATTGAAACCCGTGATAAGAGGGCTCGGTAAAACTAAAAATTAGTTAGGTCCCCTCTCTAAACCCTATACATATATGATGAATATGGAGGTTTTGCTTGACTCATTACAAGCTGCCATAAGGAATTGGGTTTTAGAGAGGAAGATCTAATCTTGTTGTATTGTACAACGATTATCGATGTCACGGTTCAAACATATACACAATCATATTCTCTAATTCTATTTGGTGTTATATTTTTATGTACGATTCAATATTAATATTTATTTATAGAATTTCTTTAAATGATTTAAAAATCTCTACATGTAGTATCAGAGCCAATCCTATATGAATTAAAACCCAATATATAAGTTTAATCAGATTGTATGTTTAATTTAATTTGAACCAGATTTATTTGTTCATTGAGAATATATTATTGGGTATATTTCCCATTGTTCGGTCAACTGTTCAACTAATGTTTATTGTAATTTTTTCATCCACCGTTCATCAAGGGTTTGAATCGTTCAATCGTATACGTCTGGGTATCTTTTATGTTCATTATAATCCAAGATCGACTGACTGTTATAAAATTTTCAGAAATTTTTTAGACCAACTGAAGAATATTTTAATCGAATGAATTTGGAAGTTAATCGAATGAATTTGGAAGTTATAAGCGACTGGGATTTTCATAAGACTGTCATATCTAACGCCCTCTTTGATAAATAGATTAATGGCAACTTTAATACTTGAAATTACTATATCTAACGGATTGTTTTAGTAAATAAAATAGTAAGACAAACTTTTATTCCTTTGAAGGTTTGACCAACCATTGAATCTTACTTGTGTTTTATGAGACGATTATTATTATTAAGTTGCTACAGTATGAGTGTTTTAGTGCAGTTGTTAACAAATTTTAATTTGTTAGTCATTTATTTATAGAATTGTTATAATCACGCATGAGTTTATGAGATCGTAACTAATTGAATTGACCATAATCTTTTATATGCACATACAAACGATTGTCATATTGCTGATTTTCTTCAGCATTTATATATTGTAAAGATACAAGAAGTTACATCGTAATCTTGTGAGGAATATTTATTATTGGGATAAAATAAAATGTTAATTTGAGTAACTTATAATATTCTGACAGTTATAGGATTATGGCAGTAAATAGTGTAATGGATTATGACTTTTTTTAATGTGATAAGAGAAAATTACTTCGTAGCTATTAGGTTATTAAATTAGCATAATTTTACAACAGTCATTATTTGATTATACACATCATATTCATGTGTTAATGTTTTTGAATCTTTAGTTTGTTATTTGTTCTTATTTAGTTTTATTGAGATTTAGGTTTTAGATTTTGAGTTAGAGTTTTGAGTTTTCTGATTTATTTAGGGTTTAGATTTTGAGTTAGGGTTTAGAGTTTTCTAATTTATTTGGTTTCTCTATTTGGTTATAAGGTTTGAATATTATGTTTTCTGGATTTGAGCCATGCATGTTATTGGGAGTTAATGGTGGAGTAATTTGCAATCTTGTGTTCTCAGCGTGGCTAATTACTGTGCTTTTTGCTATTTTTCTAGCTTGGTCTACATTGAAGACTTGTGGGGATGGGATGGTTTTTTGAAAATTAGAATCAGAAGAAATCTTGAGAAGTGGGTTCGTATTTTTTAAATGGTGAAGAAGTCTTAGAGTTATATGCCCGGTTGTCTGAGATTCTGGGACTCCATGAATCATCTGTTGTTTTTAAATGTGATTGTCAGCACAATCGCAACAAACCTTAAGTGTTACACTGAGGTGAAATAATTCTATTTTTTTATAATTGCTTATAACTGTTTTCTGAGTATCTGACATTTTATTTAAATGTGTCGATTCCAGAGTGAGGAGCTCATTGATCACACCTTAAGTTTGTTCTTCGAGCTGGCATCAGGGTAATTTATATTTCTTCATTTTAATGAAGGAGTTGAAGTGAGCCAGTCTGGATTACTTATGGTATAACTCTCTTTTCTTTTCATTTCAGTTTATTATTTTGAGGTTTCTTTGCAGGTATATGACAGGGAAGCTGCTTATAGTTGCAAATCATATAGTAAGTCCAGCTTTTAATTGTTTATACTTTGAGTAATTGCTTTTATTTTAATTTAACTATATCCCTATTAACCTCATCTAGTTCTAAAGGTTTTCCCTTGAAAATTTAATTTTAGAAAGAGCAGTTTCCTTTTTAGAAGAATACCGATATTCGCAAAGCAGGACCACCTTCTATTACACCATTGGTTTGCTAATATTTACAGAGGATAGCCCCGTGAAATTCAAATCTTCAATGGAACCACTTTTGCAAGTAACTCACTCTGGCGACAAATAAGTAGCTTTACTAACAACTTGATTAATTTATCAATGATAATGGCTCAGTTAATAATGTTAAAAATAGATGCTTTATCTTCATTATGCATAAACCAGTCTATAATGGCTCACCCTTGTAGAGTTGGGTCGATTTCTTTTCTTGAGATTTTAACAAAACCTCCAGGTTTTTGTGAAAATTGGATGTAGAGAGCAAACTTCCAGGTCAACGATTTTCACCATTAGGGTTGAACTCGTACTAATTCCTTAAATTTGTGTGTGAATAAAATGTAAATATTCATCTTTATAAAGTCGAAGGTTTGCACATTATTATAATACGAACACGTATAAGTTGAATCCAAAATATTTGAAGTAAATCCTCAAAGAAGAAAATATGGATAGAAGAAGAAGTGTATATACTCCATATATATATGCTCTGTTACTTTACAGGTATATGACGCAATACTAAAAACGGAATCAGATCCCATTTGTTGGTATCCGGACATGAATGATTATATTCTCTCGATTTAGATTGTTGAACTTGACAATTACGGCAAGATCAATTAGATATAAAGGCCCAAAAGAATTTTTGGGTCTGACTTTTTTTATTTTTTATTAAACCGATATGAGAAGTTGAGATCTAACTCAACGACTCAGATGTATCAGAATAAGATATGATCTCGATCTACATAACACCGTATACTATACTTCTAAGATGATTTTTGTCAGTCATAGCCGTGTCCAACGATAAGGATCGAACCATTGGTTAATTAATTTAAGAAGCACATCTGTCAATTAAGGCCGTGAGTACAAAATGTCAAAACTGTCTTTCGTTATCAAATGCACGTAGATTCATTTGGTTAACAGTTGATGTTGGGAGGACGTGACAGCATGAATCGAAAAAAGAAAAGAAAAAAAGATGCAAGTCTTCGCTTCCCCACCTGACCTTGGTTTTCTTAAGACTTAACATAGACATGATCAGGAGTTTTGGGTATTGGAGTCCAACTTTAGGTGAGTGTTTCTCCTAAATTAATAGAGTTAATTAATTACGACAGAGAAATAAAAGTGAGATTGAAGAGTAATAAGTCCTAATTATTCAATCGGTATTGTATTTTGAATCATCTCGTGAATCGTATATAAGGTAATCGTTTTTTTTAACTAAACAAACTTTCATTAGGATACACAATCAACAAAACAAAAGTCTTCTACAATAGGCAGAACTCACAAGAAAGAGATTTTAAATCAAGAACATAACCCGATAGTCTAACAATAAAGTTGCAAAGACGAGGAACATAAGAAAATTTACAATAAGAACGAAGACTAAGAAAAGATCTGATAGCCATTACGATGTTTCTTCCCAGCGCAAGATCCATCCTCCACGAGGACACCCCAGAACAAACCTTGACGCAATTACATTTGGCAAAGGCCACATGCATAGAGCACAATTTTGACAAACCTTAAACCTTCTAAATGAGCCATACTTTCAGCCGCAAAGGAGTTAAAACAACCTCAGAAAATAAAACACCAGGCGGCCAAATAGTCTCGAATAACAACGCCAAACCTCGTACTAACTTGGGAACACGAAGCGTCAACATTTAGTTTAAACAACCCAGCTTCTCGACAAACTCATTTATTGGATAAGGGCTGAGAACTCGAAGCTTCAAGGATTGGAATTTGATACATTCTTGCAAAACTTGTAAGAATTATGGTCCTTTAATAATTGATTTATAACTACTATTTTGAAATGGAAGTTAGGGGGAGAAATATGTTTAGACACATTTTCTAACTAAAATAATTAAATTTCAAAAACACCCTACTACTTATTTAATATAAATTCATTTAAATATATTTATTTTAGATCAACTTATTAGTTTAATTAAATACATTTATTATTTTATATATTACAACTATTGTCTTAATGTATTTAATAAGAGACAAACTTAAAATGAAGGAAATGAATAGTCAATGACTTAAGAAAATTAAAAAAAAATCTTATATATATATATATATATATCATACTACTTTTAAAAGTGTGCGTTCTTGAAATTTTTTTTTGAACCATTCTATCCAACAAGAAAATCATTCTTTCAAAATATCATTTATATTCAATATAACAATATTCTTGCAATCAATCATTTGATATAATTGTCCAATCTTACAACTATAAGCGCAAAACGATCGAATGAGAATGGTTTCAACAATAAAAGAATGACTATTTAATTACTCTGCAATAAGAGTTTTAGATTTTCTATCAGAACGGTTATCAAAAAGTTATATGAGAAATTTTATACTAATTATTTATCCTAAATATATTACTTTATAAATAATAAAAATATTGATTTTACACATGAAAAATTATTATATTCTAATTCTTTCAAATTAAATTGTCTATTGCAAATGAAATGGTTAATAATCCTTAATTTTCTTTTCATATTTCTTTAACCATTGGACTACATCTATCCTAGCTTAAGAGTCATCCTTTTTTTTTTTTCGAACGACATTAGTGTCTATTTCCTGTCAAGTGTGCTCGCTGCCACGCTACTCTCACAACAACTATAACTGTGTGGCTAAGAACAACAGTAGCAGTTCGTGCATCAATGTTTCAAGTACACTACCCATAAATGGTTTAAAGATTTATGATGACATAAATTTCTGAAAAGTAAACTAATTGTCATGGAAATGAAAATTCTTATAATAATATTTTTAAAGTGACGTACAAAAAATGAGAATGAGACTATATAATCAAATTTTCAGATAATAAATTAGTTATTTGATTACAATTCTTTAAGTCTATCATATTTAATTACAAGCTGAAGTGTTATGATAAAACTATTGTTTTAACAGTTTGTTATTTGTACAGTTAAATAGCTCTTACTAATTACAAATACCACCATTAATATAAAATTGATTTACCATTAATCACCAAAATCACTCATTCCAAAATCACTCATTCCAAAACTGCCACAAAACAAGTTAATAATGATTGTATTATAATTACCATCCACAACTCTCCGATTAAAAACATTCTATGTAAATTGTTTGAAAGCTAACTCATGAATGTGGATCGTTTATTCATATTATTAAGATCATAATACTTAGAATGATTTTGAGCACCTTTCATATTTTTAAGCAAATGGTTAATTTAATTTTTTAATTTAATTTTACCCAAAAAATTCTAAACCACGTGAACACACACTTTCTTATATACACATATTATTTTTTGATGGTAAAGACGTGCAGAGAGACAATAAGTTGAGATAGAGAATCACCACCTCCAGTTCACGGTGAGTTCGTATACTTTTACATAAATGTATCTCTACTTTCTATGGTTAATTCAATATTTTACTTTTATGTTACCATAAAATTCCATGAAAACACTTTCATGTATACACGTTTGTGATTGTAGAGATAAACAAAGAGACAAGAGGTTGAGATAGATCAGAATCTCCATCTCAAAGTTCATGGTGAGTTCACTCAATTATTCTTTTTACATTTACATTACAAAATATTTTGGTACAATATAGTTATATATACGATGAGAAAACTCAAAAAATTATGATATTTTCATGCATGCTCTCTATATACAATGCGCACATTCACTTTATCAGAATATTGATGTATCCAAGCAGAATAAAAAAAATGCTCATTTCTTTGTAATTTATGATGCTAACGACAAACCAATAAGAGGAGCCATTGCAAAAAGAAACTCGATGGAAAAGCTCATCATTTATTGGGGTACACTATTTCGATTTGTAAAGCATCTCTTCAAGATCAATGTCAATAAGTAAGTTGAGAATATTGAATTATTTAGCACAACTCCTTAGGTGAAATCCGACGCATAAAATCAAACACATACATATAAAATAATACCATCACACGTGCAGCGTAAGTGATTATAGTCCAGTTATATTTATGTATTTATTATTCATTATATTAGAGAAGTGGTTATTAGAGATTAGTGCGGTTACAAGCCATTAGTCACATCTTAGGTAACCATTGGGAAGTGATGGTTGATGGAGTCACCCATTTATCTTCAAATGTTACTATTTAAATGATTCCAAGTCTCTCAATAAATATCATATTGAAAGACGCAGACTCCATCATCCTGAATACAATAGTAAAAGAGAGAGAGAGAGTTGAAGGCGATTCGATTCTTGAAGGGATTCTATGACTAAGACTTGATTCGATTAACAAGAATGAGATGTAGGTAGATTTGTTCTATATATTGACTTTTTAATTTGTATTAGATCATGTTGATCCAATTTTGCGTGATTTAGAATTCTTAGATGTCGTATCAGAGTTAACATGATCTATGCACATATTTTTTTAATTAAAAAAGAAATATCTAGCGAATTCTTGTATATTTATTTCAATTTTCATTAGAATTTTGAAATGACTCATTTAATAAATTATTATTTTTATTAAATTCAAACGTAAAATTTGTTGGAATTAGTAAACGTCTTTTGATCATAAGTGTAGAATTTGAAGAGGGTACTATAGACATTGCTCTGAATTTGGAATCAAATAATGTTGGTATTGTATTAATGGGTGACCTATGCAAATTAAATTTACTTCTTTGAATGATCGATATTTTCTCTACTGTGTTATTGAGAGTTTACAGTATATTAAGCCTCGATTAAATATGTTTTTGTGTGATATTTGTTAAAATCGAGATTCTGTGATGTTATTACCATTTGAGCCGTTGATTTTTCTGCATTCAAAGAATATATCACAAATTGGTGTAATTCTTTTAAACTGTAATTGTGTGGCAATTCTGATTTCTATTCCATATGTTGGATTGCAAATGAGTTTCGTAGACACGTACTGAATGCAGAATTGATATAACTCAAATACATGTTATAGAAGATTCCATATTTTTTGGACTTTTTGTTATTAAGAATTACTACCTGTTGCTAACCATAGCATGTCAGAATTACATTTCTCCTTCCACTGAAGTTATAAAAGTATCAGATTTATGCATTATCTGGTATTAAAAATTTTTCTTCATCATAATTCCATTTACTTTAGTGCTTTCTTTGGACAATTATCTTGGTTGTCTGTCATCTTTTAAATCTGCATTAATACTCGTTTATGTTTCATAATGTATGACTTCAGTTAGTGTTGGGCTTATGCCGATTTAGTTGCAATTGTTTTTTTCTCCTGTCGTTCAATCAGTTGTGCTTAACAATAGTATAGTCAATCTGAAAAAACTTTAACTTTCGTTCTCGGGCTGTCTTATATCCAATGCCCACAATTAAATAAACTCTTGTACTATGCACTGATTTTTTTTTACCATTTGATTTGTATGGCATGAAGTTTTGGATTGAATTTAATGGTCGATATTATATACATGATTATGTATATGCCTCATTGTTTTAAGCATGTTGTATACATGAAATTATATTTATTCGGGAAATTGAATATTTGGAGATCTTTAACAAAAGTATTATTGAATTTATGTTTGAGTGTTTAGTCATCAAAGTAGCACGCTCCATGTACTTTCAATGGTATTTAAAACTAGTGATGAACTTCAATAAATTGCTAAAGTATGATTGTGTTGACATTTAGTAGAGAGAAACAATGATCAAGTTGCCACTTTGGATAGTCAGGAGAGTTTTTGGACCTCCATTATTTATGCTGCTACTAACACCTATACCAGAGCTCCTCCACTCAAGGTAGTAGTACTATTCAAAAACCTTGGGTTCTCTTTGATAACTTTAATATGGTCAAGCACCCTTCCAAGCAGATTGGAGGGTCTAATGTGTGGGATGAGGACACCATTGATTTTAATGCTTGTTTGAATCATATTGAAGTTGACGATTTATGCTTTGGTGGGTTTCAGTTCACCTAGACTAACAGTAGGGATGGCAACAACACCATTATGAACAAAATTGATTGGGTTCTTGTGAATGAGCAATGACTTTCCTTGTTCCAAAACATAAATGCTGTCTTTCTGAACCCTGGAATTTCTGATCATTGCCCTACCGTCTTACATGTTAAAGTGACAACTTGCAGGGCTCCTGTTAGTTTCAAATTCTTTGACTTCTGAGTTGATAAAGAGGAGTTTTTGCCTTGTGTTTCTCTAGCCTAGAGCAACATTGGTTGCATGCCTCTTCGCGAAAGTCAAGGCCACTAAGGCTGCCCTCAAAACTCTTAATAAAACTCAATTTTTTGATATCTTAGCTAGAGCCTTGGAGGCCAGAGAGAAGTCGAAGCTGCCCAAAATGAGATCTTCAATAGGCCTTAGGATCAAGCCATATAGGCTAGTGAGCATATTGCATTCCAGAGCTTTATTTCATGTAGGCAGGCTGAGGAAAGGTTCTTGAAATAGAAAGTCAGAGCACAGTGGATCAATCTTAGTGATACAACACAAATTTATTTCACAAGATGGTTAAAAGGAACAACATCTGATCTAGACTTGTTCAACTCAATGATGACCAGGGCATTACTCTGAACTGTAGGGAGGACATTAAAAACCATATTATTAAGCACTATTCTAACTTGCTTGGCATTGAGAATAGGGAGCAACCCATTTCCTAGAACATTTTGTAGGTGATCTACCCTAAGAGACCCATTGATGTGCGAGAGTCCAGCCTCACTGGAGCTGTTACAGATAGTGAGATCAAAGACGTGGTTTTCTCTTGTAGTAAATCTAAGGCCCCTAAGCCTGATGGATTTACTGCTGGCTTCTTTAAGAAGGCCTTGGAGGTGGTTGATAAGAATGTGGTTAAGGTTGTTTTGTTCTTTTTTCAGCATGGTGAGTTACTTCCCCCTCTGAATCATACTTTTATTTACTTAATCCCTAAGATTGCTCAACCTTAGAATGTGAATGATTTCAGACCTATTTCCTGCTGTGACATGGTTTATAAATGCATCTCCAGGTCGCTTGCTAACAGGCTAAAATGGATGCTCTCCTATCTGATCAGTGACAACCAACATGCTTTTGTCACTGGAAGAAAGATTGCTGATAACATTTTCTTGTCTCAGGAACTATCACAAAACCTCTCATGCAACATAGTGTGCCATCAAGATGGACATCATGAAAGCTTATAATTGTGTTAGCTGAAGCTTCATTGAAAAATGTATGAATATCACTGGCTTCCCTCCGGTCTACATCAAGTGGATTATGAGTTGCATAACTTGTACTTCCATCTCTATCACTTTAAATGGAAAGAAGTGTGGTTATTTTTAAGGTACTAGGTGTTTGAGACAGGGAGATCCTATCTTCCCCTACTTTTTTGTTTTAGTTATAGAAGGCCTCATTGGTCTGCTACAGCATGCTTCCACTTTACTTCTCTAAAGGGGAACAAACTTTCACTAGACGTACAAGGAGTTAAGTATTGTTAATATTTGTTTTGCTGATGATCTCCTTATCTTCTCTAAAGAGATGTTGACAAGATGTAATCTAACATGATATGTAATCTATTTATGAAGCTTAGGAGAGGTTAAAGAGATGTTGACAGGATGCCCACATCATAGACTTCCTAGATGGCTACAAGTCCAAACTTTCTACAATGGATTGGGGAATTCAACAAGGACACTAGTGGATGCAGCAGCAGGATGTCATTTGATGAGTAAAACACATAAGGAGGCATATGCTTTGCTAGAAGAAACGGCTGCTAATGCCTATCAATGGCCAACTCAGTGCAACGTACCAAGAAAGATTCATGGAGTTCATGAAGTCGATGCTCTTACCGCTCTCACAGCTCAAGTAACTACACTGTAACACCATGAAGACCGGCTGAAGTTACTTCGATAATTTTCTTAATGTCGTGGAAGCTAGGTCAAAATTTTTCTTTTAAAATCAATTCATGATTTGTCGTATTTAATGAAACAACACATTTATTAGAGAAAAACTCAAAACACGTTTCTAAAATTTAAGATAAGAAATTCATAGATTTTTCATAAATAACAAGTTCAAATCAACTTTAAAATAATATATTTACTCAACTAATTAAACTTAATTTCTCTTCTCATGCCATAACGCCTAATCATACTCTTGACATTCATCATCATCATTCATCATCTGAAAATTTAATATAAAACATGGTGAGTATAAAATATACTTAGTAAGTAAAATTTTACACATACATAACAAAAACATGAGCATCCAATCCATTTTTAATCATTAACAAAAATATTGTATTTGACATACACTTTATATATCACTTTATCACATTAATTCTGTTGCTTTAAACATTACATTTTTCTTTCCGTTATTTCCATGCATTCTTTTGATCATATACTTTCCTTTACTTAAGAAATCTTTATGTTCTTTTTGCATTCTTTTCTTTACATTATTCACGAGCTCACTTATATAATGTATAGCCAATCAGACTCAGTAGGCCGTTATTACAGAAACTTGTTCAACTACCAGATCCTTGGTAGTATCCCTAGACAAGACAAATGATCATTCATTCACATTGTATCACTGGATAAGCTACAAGATCATTCATTAAAGTTAACATTAAGCATTGTTGGGTCTGTCAATCCCCTGCATCCCATTTCCCACTCACCTTTTTCATGGCATAAACATATACCTAGTCTTTTAAGCTTTTATTTATTTATTATCTCCATTTTATACACCATAACAAAAGTTCATATATATATAATCATCCATTACCATAAATTAGACACGTCATTAACAAACACATTCACATACAATTAAGCATTAAAAAACATAAGCAAGTTATCACATAAAATAAGGCTTGCTTACAAGGAAATAAATAAAGGCACAACGACATAGAATTCACCCACGATCTTTCAGAATATGACAAGCATTCAAGTATGTGTAAGATTTTACTTACCTGATGTCCTTAGCAGAAATCAAACTAATAGAGAATGATTCGAGTTGTCAATGCTCAAAGTACCATAATTATTAAGCTTCACACATTAAAAGTACTTTATAATTTTCTCATAGTCATTGAAGCAATTACAAAATCAAACAATATTTGTTGTGATATCTTAAATAGAAACTTGTAAAAAATGAGTATGGAAAGCTTCAAAAACAGGAATATTAGATCATGAAGTAAACATCGTAAACACTTCTCGTATAGACTCATTATTAAGCTCACGTTCCAAGAAAATAAAAGAATTATCATAATTAAAAAATTTATTCTAATGCCGTGTAGGAAGTCTCAATGAAATTCAACTTTTCAATAATCAAACATAATTACATGCTTTAGCCACTATAACAAATATGACATTCTACAGGGTTTAAATACATGGATTATAGTCTCCTCCTATAAAAAACTTGAAATAACAAGATTTTTTATGAACCCCATAAAAAATTCCTGTTAAAAGTTAAAAAACTAAGTGGGATGAATTTTAAGGGAAGCGGGAGTTTGAAAAAAAAAACACGGGAGCGAGTTTTATTAAAGAGAGGCTCGATTTCACACCCAAACTCTTTCCCTCTTTAGTCTTCTCTCTCGATTTCTTCTCTCTTCAACTTCTCTCATACCTCTCTCAGCTACAACCTTTCTTCAATGTCAAATACTTAGGGCTTATGAATCAGCTTATTCTTTCATCCTTCTCTCGAGAAGCTCTATCAGGGGAGCTATTTCTTCTAGTTTATCTCTAACGCAGATTCCAATGTGTTGTGTTGCCTCTACTTTTCAAAAAAATTCCATTGTACTGTAAATCTAGTATTTTGAATATATAGTTTTCCTTTTGCACTAATGTTTTAATAGATAAAACAATGTATGCTTTTGTTGTCATCCTCTTTGTTTGTCTCTGTAGACCATGCAACTGTAAGTTTTGCAAGACTTCGTGGTCCTGGAGGTCAGAATGTGAACAAATGTATGTATATACTTCATCTTTTGTAATTAAGTTACATACTAATTTTATAAACTGAAATATATAAAAGAAGGAGTTTCTCTAGTAATGTAACTTATCTTGAGCAAGAGAAGAATTGAATCAATAAGGATGATGAGCTTGTGATTTCTTCCATAAAGACCAGAAACCATAAATTACCTTATTTCCTCTTCTACGTTTTAACATTGATTCCTTATGAATCTTCAAGGAATTTAGGCTACTATTACAATTCTTTTTAGGGGCCAACATTGAAGATGCCTTAGCAAAATTTAGGTACTAGCAAATATTCAATCTTTTATAATGTGAATTTTTTTTTATTTTTTTCTTATGAAAACTATAGCTGCTTCTTATGTCCCACCACCTCCATTGGAAGAGCAAAATACGAAAATTGCAAATATGTAAGGCCCTTCCATTTGCCACATGATTGTCTCTTTAATTTTCATTTATGTAGTTATAGATGACGTGATTTTTGTATGAGTTTGTTTTCTATGTTAAAAAAGCTCTTGCTATCTGGGAGTAGAGATGACTTAAAAGCAAGAAAATGCTTTCAGATAAAAAGGCATTTGGAAGAAGTAAAGATAGTTGGGATTAAACATAATTGTTTGTAATATGAATTCATATGTAGAGCCATTATTTGTTTATGCCAAGGAAATACTATTAGATGTAAGAAAAGATTTCTTGTCTATCAACCAGTTGGTTCTTTCAATCTTTCAATTCAATTTTTCATTTGTGAACTGTAAAAGTCAACTTTGTGGACCTTTTGAAGAAAGTTGTTGAAAGTGAATTTCTCTTGATGATTTTAAATTATCTAGGTGTTTTTATGAAATATATGCATGTTGTTTTGGTTTGTATCTTTGCAAATATGATGCTTTTGAATGTTGGTGCATATTATTCTGTGTTTAGAACTACATGTAAACTATTGTTCTGCCTCACTTCCATTTTTGATTGGATTTCATGTTTTCTTGGTTTTTAGATGTATGGTTTTTAGTACACACCGGTACAGATAGGTCCATGTTCTTGATATGGATTGGTTATTAGGCATTGTTATAGTGTGATGCACAAAGTGATATTTACAAGACTGGAACTATTCTTTTGTAGATATTCTTTCCTCACTTGAATGAGGCTACCTTGGAACACGCCATGTCTATGAGAAAGAAAAGGGTATGTGCAATAGGCCAAAAGAGTGTTTATTATGTTACTCTATTCCATTTGTAATTTGAAATTTACGAAAAGAAAAGTTCGTTGGTGAATTCATAGTGCTTTTAAATTTAACTAATCTGTTCATTTTGAATTAGATTTTCACTACAAAAGGCTCAATAAGTTTAACTTGTAGTTTTAGTGTATATTAGTTGTGAGAAATTTAGACAAGTAAATGACTATTGTCTTTAAAATGTAGGACCTACAATCACTCAAGACTTTTCAACATGGCATCAAAGTTTGAGGAGTTGAGATATGAAACTGTCAGCGAAAATTTGAAGTTATTTTGTAGCGTTTGTGAAAATTTTAGATACTTTATATTTTTTAACCGAATGATGATACTATTGTATTAGTAGACTAATACTTTTACGATATTTATGGATGATACTTTTGGATAATATTTTGTGAAAATGAAATGATGTATGAATACCTTTTAGTCTAGTAATGTGTTAATTTTGAATGCTTAAATATGTATGTAAACAGATGCGTATAAATTGATTGTAAAAAATAGCATTTATAAAATGTCAGAAAAAACTATTTATAAGAGGTATAATTTATAACAAAAAACTATTTTAATGAGGTCCAAAAAAGCTTATGGTATTTGATTTGATAGGATACAAAAATACATGTGAATATTAATTCTTGAGAATTAAAAATACATGTTGAATAAAAGTAATAAGAGTCGTAAAATCTCATTAAACAACGTTCTACATGAGTCAAAAAATCTTGTAGAAAGTGAGATACCATAGGGATCTTCATAGGAGGTGTTACACCTCACGAAAAATGTGGACTTTTAATACGAAGGGTTGTCACAGGCGCCGCATGATCTCTGTTGATCACTTTTCACGGGGATATCCACCTCTTGTAGAATATCATATTTCTTGTAATGAGCCCAATATCAAAAGTAAATTACACCGATCAAGAGCACATGTAAACTCATATAAGAAATCAATACGAGTCCAATGATTCCAGTTTGAGCAGGAGTTTAAGTCGAGAGTTTCAGTTTTAAAACAATATGCACATGAATTCTTCTTTATTATCTTTGTGATCTATTCTACTCACACTTAAAACTATTATTTCACAAATCAAAGCATATTTGAAAAACCCTTTAAAACACTCTAATCTAGAAGAGAAAAACCTATTTTAACCTTAAAACAATAATGACTCCATTCAAGATAAAAATATCAATAGATATAGTAATGCTTATGCTACAATAAACAATGTTTAATCATTAAAAGTATAAGTTTTAACACAATAGCATAGCTTGTCAATTACTCCATTCACAATCCACTAAAAGTATTTACAACTCTTCAATTTCATCTAAATAACAAGTATATACCAAATTTTCAAACCACTACAATATTATCCTATTCCACACTCATGATGTCTAACCAATCGATATGACAGTAATCAACTGAGTTGGCTATAAATTTCTAATTTTTGAAACAAAAACTGGTTTTCGCAAGAGAAAGTTTAATACAAAAAATACTGACATTTATTTTCCCAAATAGGAATTCAACTCGTACCAATATTGAGACTTTATTCTCAACTGTAGAAAACAATAATTCTTCTTTATGTAAGGCACAACAAATCAAAGAACTTCGCGGCAACAAGAAAAGGGGCAAAGAGAATGCATTCTCAACGTCAATTCACCAAACGCCTTGTGTAATTTGCTTATAAGATCAATAGTGGTCTCCTAAACATGTAAGCTGGGCTATTTAAATAGAGACTTTAGGGTAAAATTTAGAAGCCTATTAGAGTCAAATTGGGTCGATGGAAATTGGCCCAATTTCTTGTTAGATAATTTTTTTTACCATTTATGCTCATAGACCATACATCAGGAAAACAACCCAATTATTTAATGGAACAAATCTAATCTTTATTTAAAATGCATTAGCATTTTAAGAAAATGACATGCTAGAAATAAATGACCAAGACAAGTAATCTAGAAAAAGAAAATGATATGAAGATGTAAGGGGAACGGGAAAAACATACAAGAGCATGATGCTAATAATAGGAAGAAGAATTTTTCAATTCTGTTATTATATTGCAATTTTTCAAAGAATTTTTCAATCTAGTTACTTGAAAGATTCCTTAGATGCGAAAATCTAGACTATTTTTCTTTCTTTTTCTTTGTTTATAGTTATGCAGAATTAAAAAGATCACTCACTTCTATTTTTTTGCTTATACTTATGCTGAATTAAAAAGATCACTCACTTCTCTTTATTTGCTTATAGTTATGTAGAATTAAAAAGATCATTCACTTCTCTTGCATGTTAACGCAACCACTAGCTATACATTACCTTTGACTTATATTATCCAAAGAGGAAAATGCCATTGAAAAATAGAGGCTAAGAAAAAGTTAAGTTGAGTGCAAATATAATTAAGAAGGAAAAAATCATCACACAAAGATGTTCTTGTTGGCTATTAATGACCATATTCAAAACCATGTCAAAGTTTAAATGCGAAATAGGTTCATCCGCTCTTTCATGATATGATTCACAAGGAAATGGAGGTCATTCATGTTCAACCTAAGATTTGATGGCCACTTGTACAGACTAACTATAGTCTTTTTGGTGTTCGGCAAGGAAGCCTCTTCCTTCAAACCCTTTTTGTTCTTCTCTTTTTTAATAGAAATTTCATTTCCTATCAAAACAAAGTCAAATTAATACAAGCAATAGTTACATATCAGATAAATATATATCACACAATTTAACTCAACTTCTAATAGGAAGAAGCATATGAAGACTCAAATGGGACTGAACTAGATCAACTTAGATTCTCTCTCAAGTGTATAAAAAACAAAGAATGAATACTTAAACATAACGTCAAGTGAACCTGTGAATCCCCATAGTTTGAGCCAATGTAGACAATGGCATTATCAAGATATGAAATTGTTGATGTAATGGAAGTCTCACCCAATAGCTCAATCTTGAGTCCAGTCACCCTACAAGACACACATATGCATATTACAACCTTGAAAGATTCCTTACATGCAAAAATCTAGACTATTTTTCTTTATTTTTCTTATAGTTATGTAGAATTAAAAAGATCACCCACTTCTCTTTCTCAAGTGTTATGACAAGTAGGTGAAGAAGACCAGCATGATCACCAAGTAGATATGTAGAGCCATCAACATCAACTCTCCCATAGGATTTGATTATGGACTATATACACATGTGGATTACAAAGAAGATTTTGTTGAACAGTATACAGGTATAAGATACTGAAACTAAGCATGGCAACTAGTAACACCTAGAAGTTTAATCGGTATTGCCTTGAAGGCATTGGCACTGCAGTAAACAATAGTTTATTCTCCAACAATGACAACACCATAAAGAGGTGGAGGTACTGATATCAATAATTTAGCCCCATTATAAAGATTGTTTTGGGACCGGACCGTCAACAAAGTCCTAAGAACAACCTCACACGTCTTGACATGACAAGCATCTTTATTCTCCTGTAACAAGCAGAAGAAAACAATGAGCATGCCACACAAACGAAAAGGTTAGAAAGGTTACAAAACAACATGAGTGCTTTCTAAGAAAAAATACTAAATTGTCCAGCACATCATCATAAGAAAGCTTGACATCATGGGAGTTAGCACTTCTTTTTGATAACCAGGGATAATGAAAGGCCTTAGAGCACTTGACTCATCTATAATGTATCATTTTAGAGACCTACAATCTCTACATCTGGGGCACAAATAAGAGGTGCCCCCAAGAGGATTTGAGCTAAAGTTAATAGTTTTTAAGCTTATGACTTGAGCAAATTAATCTACCCCATATGGTTTGGAATAACACATGCTTTTAATATGATTCTGCATCAACATTTGACATGTGGAAACACTATTAACTTTTCTTACAGGATTGTTAACTGTTAAATGACCGTACATCAATCTAAAATACGTCTTAACCTTAAATAATGTGAAATGTACATCCATTTTCCTTCAACTTACTTATATTATCCAAATAGGAAAATGCCATTGAAAAATAGAGGCTAAGAAAAAGTTGAGTTGAGTGTAAAATAATTAAGAAGGAAAAAATTATAAACACAAAGATGTTCTTGTTAGCTGTTAATGACCATATTCGAAACCATGTCTAAGTTTAAATGTGAAATAGGTCCATCCATTCATGTTCAGCCTAAGATTTGACGGCCACTTATACAGACTAACTATAGTCCTTTTGGTGTTCAACAAGGAAGCCTCTTCCGTCAAACCTTTTTTGTTCTTCACTTTTGTAATACAAATTTCATTTCCTATCAAAACAAAATCAACTTAATACAAGCAATAGATACATAATATATATATATATTATCACACAATTTAACTCAACTTCTAATAGGAAGAAGCATATGAAGAGTCAAATGGGGAAGCATCTCACCTTTCTGGATACTAGTTACTTTCCCATGTCCACCCATCTATTTTTTGCCACGCGCGCACAACCAATTTTGAAAACTGCGGGGTCCAGTTTTTTCTGCACCTATATATGCAATTTTGTGTAGAAGTTAGAGGAAAACCATAAGATACCACATATATACTACATATTAGTACTAATTGAGTAGGTGGGAAAGGCTTGATTTTGGTATAAAAACCTCAGGTCCTAAGTACCACCACAAATTTAGTTTAGACATAAATCACTATATTTGATCACACGTAATTTTTTGCAAGATTCTTTAATATGCAATCCATTTAATTTTTAAAAGAAGAGATGTAATCACCTGCAACTCTTCTTTTGGGATGCCCTCAAGGGGTATAGCCAGGAATAGTTGCACTTCTGGAGACCTGGCAATGGCATAGGCCTTGCCCTCATCAGTAAGAACCCACGTCTCTTTCTTAATGTCCTGCACATTTTAACATTCACAGAGTAAGGAATTGATAATTTAAAAAGTCAAGGCCTACAATCAACAATTTATCAACCAGCAATCCAGAAGCATATTAAATAATACTGATAAAATAATAGAAAAATACTAAAACGCAGAAACTTAAATCTTTTGTTACTTTATCCTTGCATTTTCACACTATATCACTGCAAACAAGGTAGCGATATAGAACCATGGAAATGGACTAGCTTGAAAAATCTATAAGTACCAAATGCTAAGTTAGTGACGTATGCTTGAACTTTAAAAAAATAGAGCAACAAAAACAAATTGAGTCTAACTTTCTTGGAAAATAAGTATTTATTCATGAAGAATTATTCTTACAAGGCAATAGATGGGAAAATTTTAAAACTACTGAAAGTTCCCGTGAAGAATCTACATAGAATCTTCCAGTGTTGAATTATCATACATATGTATATGCACCAAGTCACTACCATGGGATCCTACATTGCCACCCTTATAAACTTAACCACCATAGCAAATCGATGAAAATTCATCTCGCGTTCGACGAAATACTAGGGGTAACAACATATCTGTTTCAAATCCATCTTGAAACCTAGCATTCCCTTCACCATAAATATTAGAAAGCAACTTAGAAAACTCACCAGCCATAACTCATAAGCAAATAGAAACCTAATTCTTAAAATATTTCAGATCTAAATATTGAAATGAGAGTTAGAGACAAAATAGAGG
Source organism: Datisca glomerata (assembly GCA_003255025.1). Classification (NCBI taxonomy): domain Eukaryota; kingdom Viridiplantae; phylum Streptophyta; class Magnoliopsida; order Cucurbitales; family Datiscaceae; genus Datisca; species Datisca glomerata. The sequence continues at coordinate 107,993 of QANY01001579.1, forward strand.
AGTAAATGAACCAATAGAGAAAAAAATTGAAATAAACAAGGATGACTCGCAACTCACATGTTTTCACGGGGAGCTACGCAAGCTTTAGGGCAGCTTCAATGGGAGCTTCACGAGCTTCAGGTGAGAGAGAGAGAGAGAGAGAGAGAGAGATTGGGGCAGATTGACAACTTGGCTTCAAAACTGAGGCCTTCATGTCTGAATCGGAGCTGCTAGGGCATTTCCGAGAGGCGAGGCCAGGGCTTAGGGCAGATCTAATGGCTTGGTTTCAAAACTGAGGCCTTCATGTCTGAATTGAAGCTGGCGTTTATGAGAAATTCTAGTTTCGATTGAGAGAGAGAGAGGGAGAGAGAGATGGGGATAGAGAGTAACTAGAGACAGTTGCTGCTCTGTAAAATGAGAAGACAAAAATGACAAAGTAAACCTAAAATTAGGTTTAGATTGATTATATAGTGTGGTATTTTCATAAATAAAATGAACTTTCAGATAAATAGTAAATTTTTTATACCATAAAACAATGACAAATTTTTTTTCCACTGTCATAATAAGAAATTATATTGACAGCCCAAAAATTAGCTGTCATAGTAGAGAACACATTTATGACGGCTGATTTTTGAGCTGTCATCTTACTCGATTTACCCAACCCTGCACTATTTTTCTTTGACAGATTTTAGAGAGCTGTCATTGTATCGAAGATGTGGCTGTCATCTAAAGCCAAAATTGTAGTAGTGTTCTTACCAGTTCGCTTCCTACCCCATAGGATAAAGCTATAAATTCATGAGCCTCATAATAACAAACATTTTAAAATAGCAAACGTTTTCCTAACATGTAATGTAATTACAAAACCTTGTATACATGTAAATTTCATGAACTTAAACCATGATAACTTTCATATATGCATAACCCATGCAAACCCAATTATATTCCTTCTGACTTTATTTAAGTTATCCATGCTTATTATTTTATGAGATTTTAGACATATCAAATCATATCAAAACTTTCTGAAATTTTAATAGCATGTAAATCTATAACTTAATTCATGCTATAAAATTTTCAGATCAAGAAGAGTTTGTTTGAGTGACGAAATTCTACTCGTCACATAAGTTTTCAGAAAATACAAAGAATTATGCTTAAAACTTTGTCTTTGTTCATGTTAAGTATAGGACTAAAAAAAATTCAAAGACCACAGGTTCTTTACCGAGCAACACTAAGAGGAATCCAAAAGAATAAGTAAACGTTGTACCCTTCAAAGTGGCAAGGAGTTAGCAGAACCAAAGAAATTAATAGTTGAAAGTTCTCAGCAAATTGAAGCACAACTGAGGACGTAGGTGATGATTGCATCGATAATTCATAAAGGTTGGAAGACAAACCTAAGTCATAGCTCTTTCCCGATAATCCTCTACCTTACGTCCTACCTATTCTATACGCTTAGTGGTTCTAGAAGGAGAAATTGAACAAGAAATTTTTCAAGTTTCTTGATGTGTTTATGAAACTACATATCAACATTCCTTTCACTGATGCTTTGAAACAAATATCTAGCTATGTCAAATTCATGAAGGAAAGTCTCTAGAACAAGAGAAAGCTAGAGGAGTATGAGACAGTTGCGCGTATTGAAGAGCGCAGTGCTATCTTACAAAATAAGCTGCCCCTAAAGCTAAAGGATCCTAGAAGTTTTTCTCTTCCATGCACCATTGACAATTCTTATTTTGAAAAGGCTATATGTGATCTTGGAGCTAGTATTAATTTGATGCCTTTCTCAGTTTACAAGAAGCTAAGTCTTGGAGAAATTAAGCCCCCAATGCTCTCTTTACAATTAGCTGATCGTTCCATTAAATATCCATTAGGGATTATTGAGGATATTTTGGTAAATGTGGATAAATTTATCTTCCCAGCTGATTTTATTGTTCTTGATATAGAGGAAGACTGAGAAATTTCAATTATTCTTGGTAGACCATTTTTAGCTGCGGGGAGAACTCTTGTTGATGTGCAGAAAGTGCAGCTTATTCTGAGAGTGCAAGATGATCAGGTAACTTTCAATGTCTTCAAGGCAATGAAATATTCCAATGATGTGGATAGTTTCTTGCAGGTGGATAATGCAGGAATATATATTAAGGAAGAAATTCAGGAAAGCTATCTGATTGATCCATTGAAAACATGTCTAGTTGGGGCTGTTGAGAAGGGAAATCTACAGATTTTGAAGTGTGTGACTTGGTTGGAAACGAACCCACTGATATTCATCAAAGGGTCTTTTGAAGAATTAGGAGAAGGTAAACCTATGCAATTGCCATCTATTGAAAAACCACCGGTGTTAGAACTCAAGTAATTGCCAACCCACCTTCAGTATACTTATTTAGGAGAAGCCTCTACTCTTCCTATCATTATTTCTGCTTCATTAAGTGGTGAGCAAGGAGATAAAATTTTGAGGGTGTTGAGAGAGCACAAAACGGCCCTAGGGTGGTCAATTTCTGACATAAATGGAATTTTAAAGTCAATGAATAATGGGTGAAGCCGTATTTGGATTATCAAATTGATAAAAAAAAGATCCCAATCGTGTTGGTTTCGCTTTGATCATCTACATTGAGTCCGACTGAAGACATTAAAGTAAGCGCTATCGGGAGGCAATCCGATTTTATTTCTATTATTTGTATTTTATTTATTTATTATTAAAAGCTTCCACTTTTTCCTTTTTATCTCATTCATTAGATTTTAAATATTTTATCTCCTCCTCTCATATCTCCACAGGCACTGAATTTTTCCGCTCCTGTCCTCATTTGGAGAAAACATGAACAATGTGGAGAATGACGATGAGGAAATCTAATCCTAATTCAGGGAAGTCCTCTTTACTTACTTCTTTAACATTTTTTTCATTAAGGACAATGAAAGTTTTACCTTTGGGGGTGGTAGCATTTAATTTCATAATTTGTTTAGTTTTATTTTGTTATTTATTCTCTCTATAGTCTTAGTTCATTTTCTTGTTTCATATACTTTCTTTTAATTTAAATATTGAAAATTCAACGATATGTAGTAGACAATACTAACGCCTATGATGAGACTAGTTTTGATTTATTGATAACTTCAGAAAATGGATGAATTTGTGTATTTGTATATGTTTGAACTATTTACTTATTTGCATTTCATTAGAGAGTCCCGACATTTTGAGCACCTAGCCTTGAGCATTTGACTATCTTTCTGCTTAAAGAAGGTTTATGTCACTTAAGGAATCATTATGATCTCATAAGAACTCTAGAACCAATTTGATTGTTGGTCGAGATAAAATCCTAGGCTACATTATATTTAGGACATGATTTAGGCCATCTTTGGACCGTTTGAGTATTTTAAGCCAATCTATGCATAATTGTTTCTCAAGTCATCCCTGTTGAGCCTAAATAACCATTTTTTACCACCCGTGACATTTTCTAACCTCATAAATTTTTTTCCAATGTACCATTTTTTACTGATAGTATTTGGATGTTCTAGAAAATTACTTGGAGCTATGACAATCTGGGTGAATGAGAGGCGCTTTGATGTATGTATTCAAAACAAATATGAATAAGTTTGATTTCATAAACTCTTGGGGACTTGAGTGACTAAGCTTGAAGGGGTGTCTCAACACCTAATATCCTAAGACCAACTAGTTGGGGAGCTATTACTTGAAAGCTCGTTAAGGAAAGGAGAAGTGAAAAGAAATCAAATAAAAAAATTAGGTATGGTAAATAAACAAGATATGGAAAGTGACAAGTTTAGGGGTGTAACAAGAGAAATTGGATTAAGCTCATTGATTCCTAGAATGTTTATATGAGTATGAGTAAAGTTTGAGCCGAAATAATAACGTTTATCCTACCCTAAAACCTAGCCATACATTAGAAACCTACGAAAGTCCTAATAATCCTGAGTGTTGTGGTTTGCTTATAGTAGTGGAGAGTGACATGAAAATTGGCCTATAGAATTCTAATCTATTAATAGATTAATAGATCCACTTTTATAAAAATTGGTTGCATATGCTCATTCGAGACTAAGAAGTTGGACGACTTAAAGGTGACACACACCCACTCAGGATTTGTCAAGATGAAGTGTAAGTTGAAAATTGTGTTGAAATTCTATATGATTACAATTTTGAAGTTTTTCTTGGGTTATCGCTATTTTGAAAACTCTGAGGTAAGTTTAGTTAGTCAAAACATTTTGTCACTTTCTCCGTAGTTTTTCATAATTAGAGTTTAGTATTTTTTGTTTCATTTCTTTTTGTATTTTTACTTTTGTTTTGCTCGAGGACTAGTAAAAAGTTAAGTTTGGAGATATTTGATTAATGAGTTTCATACTGTTGTTTTAGATACTCTTAACTATAATTATGTTGGTTCTTTGAGAGTTATTGCTTGATTTATGTTGATTTTGTTTTTAATTTTATAGGATTGATATTCAAGTTCACTTGGGAAGGCAGAAAGAGGCATAAAAATTGATAAAGGGATAGATCTGGGTAGTATGGTCAGTGTCATGACACTGACACAATGGAGAGCAGACACTATGACCAGCGTTGCGACGTTGGCTTCCTTGCACCATGACGCTGGAATGCGGACGCAAAAATAGTGAGCCAGCGTCGCGATGCTGGCGTGCATCCAAGCAAACAGCAAGGCCAGCATCACGATGTTGACACTTGAGAGGCAGAGAAAAAGCTCTTGGAGAGGAGAACAAAAAGATCCAACCTAGAAATGGATTTCAACTTCAATTTTCTCCTCAAATATATTTTTTCTTCTCCTTTTCTCTATGTTCATGAATATTATTAGGATTTTTCTTATTTTAGTGTGATTTTTTTCCAATCCAGGGCTATGACGTAGCTAAACCATAATTATTATTTAATTTTAATTTTCAATTTAATCGATGTTTATTCATTATTGATGAGTGTTATGATCCGATTAGAATTTTATAAGTTAGAGATAATCTTAGATCTAGTGCAGCAATTATAATTTCATGTGTTTAATGAGTTTTAACATATTTAATCTTGATTGAGATGTGAGATTTGTATACTTGAAATATTATTATTGATACTTGAGAAAAATTGATAATCATGTTAAAGAAATTTACTATCATATTATGATAAACATTGATTAATTGAGATTTAGAATTTTGAACATATTTGGTCTGGTGAAATCAGGATCCCTAGAATTTTTAATTATTCAAATTTGAATTATTTATACTAATCAAATATTATTCGTTTAATATTACATTAAAAAATCCCTACTTTTCATCATTCTGAATTAGAATTAAGGTCTAGTTAATTTTAATAGTTAATAATAATAAATCCTTGTGGACGATACACTATGTCCATGGAATTTTATTGCTTGACAATGATAGTGTACACTTGCACTCTAGAAAAATCGTAACAAGGCTCCATCTAGAATAAATGGTACTACAAACACCTAATCAAAGGGGGGAACTATTTTTACTGTCAAAACTCCTCATGATTGCTCTTGGATCTGGAAAAAGCTTCTTAAAGCCAGAGACTAATTCATTGAGTTGTGTGAGACCAATATTGGTGATGGTGTTGATACTTCGTTGTGGGGTGACCCTTAGCATCAGCTTGGGTGTTATTCAACAGGTTTAGCAAAACTATGATTTCTGATACAAGATGGGGTCAGGACACCAGAGTGAGTAGGGTTATTAATAATGGCATGTGGTCTTGGCCTTTTACTAATACTTCTACTCTTAGAGAGATCAATGATTCTTCTCACAAATGAATACAGAAACCAACCTCAGATGGTGTTTTCTCTGTTGATTCTCCCTACTAGTGTCTGATGCAGCCTAGTAGCAAGGTCATTTGGGGTAATATCATTTGGTTCATCTATAACATCCTCAAGCACAACTTCATCAATTGGTTTCCTTGTAGGAATAAACTCACAACCGAGGACAAGCTTGTAGGATGTGGCATTCATGTTAATTTTGATCGCGTTTTGTGCATAAACAGGTCAGAGTCTAGAGACCACCTATTTTTTTATTATTCTTTTGGTCAAGCTAACTGGACTGTTATCACTCAATAATGTGATCTCCAAAGCTTTTGTCTAAGCTGGGATCACATAATTGAGTGGAGCCTAGGTTACTACAAAGAAAGACCTTATGTCTTTAATCTTCAAGCTTGATTTTAATTCTTTTATGTACAACTTGTGGATGGAAATGAACGGTAAAACAAGGGACTCTAATACCCTTATTAAGATGATTGTTAATACGGTTAGGATAGGACTTGGGGTTTTAGAGATATTCTTTGATCCTATACTAACTCCATGCTTGTTTATAGGTGAGACTTACATCCTCTTATTTTGGAGAAGCGTCATTGAGTTTGGGTTCGGGTTGTTGTTTTTTGGGTATGCCCTTGTGATTTTGTAGCCCTTGGTTTTTCCAACTAAATAGGTTGAGATAAATAGGGTAGGTGACATAATGATTAAATTTAATTTCCTAAAGAATTTAGTTTCATCATTTTGTCATTTATAACTAATTAGCCTCAAATGAATAATAGCTTCACTAGTGGGAGACTAGCATGTAATAATATTAGGCCCAAAGGAAATATTGTTATGTTTGATATTGGTCCCATTCAGAGTTGATTGTTTTGAGGCATTGTTAATCGACTCTGTAAAGTTCAATTAATTTAACATTAGCTGAATTATATATTAATTGTGGCTTTGTATAGATTTCTTATATGTTAGTATATATTATGTTATTTTCAGTTATTTTGTGACTGTGTGTCAAGACCTTGACTGTGTCTAATTTCTCATACTAAAAAACTGACATTATTTTAAACCTAGATCTTGCGGATTTGGATTTGGCCTTTAAGATTAATCAACCACCCAAACCTACTGCCACTAGTAGGATTGAAGTTAAGAGGAAATGGAAAAAAATGGGAGAAGTCTAACATCTGAGCCTGATGTATATTAAAAGTAATATTCCTAAGTACATTAGACGTGACATTCTTGATCAACCATTGGTTAAAAACTACCTTAAGCCTCTAGAAGAACACTTCATCATTTCCACAAAATCTTTAGCTAGCACTCTAAAAAATGAAGAATTAGTGATTACACATTATGATGGCCAAATTGGTGTGAGATCACATAATGAAAATGACTGATATTGCAAGTCAGTTAAAGAATCTAAATGTGAAAGCTAATGAATCTTTTTTGATCCACTTCATTATGACTTCTCTTCTTACGCAATTCGATGTTTTCAAAACTATTTATAATGCACAGAAAGATAAGTGGAACTTGACTAAGTTAATAAGAATGTGTGCATAAAAGGAAAAATGACTCAATCAAGGTCGGGTTAGTGAGGCACATTTCGTAGGACAGAAACCATTCAAGAAATCTAACATGTTCAATAAATCTGGGAAACAAGTTATTACTAAATCTGGGTCTAGTTAGATACACAAACCTAGTGGGAAAAAGCTAGTCCAATGTTTTTTGTGTCATAAGAGAGGCCATGTCAAGAAAGATTATTTTGGCTACAAGGATTGATTGGCCTAAATTGAGTGCCTTCTAAGGAGGTCTTATGGTCATGGTGAGATCTATGATGAGTCATACAACCTTGATTGAGTTTTTAGGGGGTGAAGCTTTAAGAACTGCTGCATATACCTGAAATCGAGTGCATTCTTAGGAGAACTCAAAAACACCTTTTGAGTAATGGTTTGTTCGAAAACCAAGTCTAAATCATATTCACATTTGGAATAGTGCAGTAGAAGCAAGATTATATAACCCACAAGAATGAAAACTTGAACCCAGAATAGTGAGCGATTATTTTGTAGGATATAAAAAATGATCAAAAGGTTATAGATTTCATTGTCTATCACATAATATCAAAATTTTAGGGACATTAAATGCTAGGTTCATTAAGGATTATGATGAAAGTGGGCGTAAAGAGCCCAGGCACACGGTATTTGAAGAAAATCAAGATTCTCAATACAAGGATAACATTGTATTCCAACAATTTCCATGCAAGAGAGCAATTTCTATCATCAAAAGCCTGAAGAACATATGACTCATATAATGAAATCCTAGTTGAACCATCAATTTACATGTCATTACGGAGATCACAGAAAGAAAGGAAACATGCAACTTCTGGTGACTATGTGGTTTATCTACAGGAGTGTGATTTTGGTGCTGGTAAAGATGATGATCTTATGTCATTTTCTAAAGCCATTAGTAGTGTTTTTTTATCTATATGGTAGAAGCTATGAAAGATGAGATAGACCCGACATGAAAGAATCAAGTATGTGACCTATTACCTAGTTAACTTACCAGAAGGAGTCAAACATGTTGGTTGTAGATGGGTTTTTAAAACCAAGTGTGACACTCATGGTAAATTTGAAAGGCATAAAGCTATTTGATAAAGGTTTGACTCAACATAATGGTGTCAACTATAATGAGACGTTTTCTCCTATTTCATAGAAAGACTCTTTTAGACTAATTATGACATTAGTGGCACATTTTGACCTAGAGTTACATAAAATGGATGTGAAGACTACATTTCTAAATGGTGACTTGTCTGAAGATATCCATATGATACAACCTGAAGATTTTGAGATTGAAGGCAAGGAACATTTAGTATGGAAACTTCAAAAGTCTATTTATGGGTTAAAGCAAGCATCAAGACAATTGCACTTAAAATTTGATGAGGTCATTAAATCCTATGGGTTTGCATAAAACATAATTGATTAGTGACTTACTTAAAAGTAAGTGGAAACAAGTTTACTTTCTTAGTGTTGTATGTTGATGACATATAACTTGCTAGTAGTGACATTGGCCTATTACACAAGACTAAATAATTTGTATCTCAAAGTTTTGAGATGGACCTTGGTGAAACCTCGTTTGTCATTGGCATAGAGATTCATTGAGATATCTCTCATGGAATTCTTGGAATGTCACAGAACCTATATAGATAGAGTTTTAAAGATATTTAACATGTAACATTGTAGAAGTGGTAACAAATAAAGGTTGGTTTAGCCCATCAATTACAAAGTAAAGTAAAAAGTATTGAAATAAAGTTGTTATTTATACATGTTTTGTTGATTTGATATTTATTGCTTCGTTTATCCACTCATGTGTTGCATTATAGACTATTTAGTTTAACCTTTAGTAAAATATAAAACATATAAAGTTGAACAAATTATAAACGCACCAATATCATACTAACAAAAGGCATAGTTACTTGTAATACCTTCAATAATCATAATGTATTCGCCATTTGGTTGAACATAAGCAACCTCGTTTTCACCATTTGTGTCAAATGTTTCAACATAAGGCTTCTCTTTCACAAACAAATAACAATCTAATAATGTATCACCTAAATCATCATCAACAATACTTTTACGATATTTTTTTTGAGTGGAAGATAAGACAAATGACCATCTTGGATCTTTTGGATCTTCGACATAAAAAACTTATTTTGCTTGCGAAGCCAAAAATGAAAGGCTCATTTTTGTAACCTAATCTTGCAAGATCAACTAATGTAAATTCAAGATCATCAACTTTGATCCCATTACTAGTCTCAACTCATTCACATTTAAATAATAGAATTCTAAACGTATGATAATTAAGGTCCCAAATCTCTTGGATCACTCCATAAAATGATAAGTCTGAATAAATAGGATTGTTGCCTTTAGCACTTGCAATCTGTATTGTATGTGCCACTACACTAACTCCACTATTCTGGAAACACTGATCGTTATCATGACATTTTGTATGAAATATATAGCCATTCATGGCGTAACTAAATATTTGATTACCTCATAAATTTGACCGTATGTTATCTACCTCAGTGTATTTGTTACACTTATAGAGACATCAATATCATTTACTTGGTCACACAGCCAATAAATAAATGTCTAGTTATGTTCATCTTGTAACCATTTATGTCTCTTTGATTTGTTAGGATACTTCTTCCTCAAGAAAGTCATTTGTTGCCTATATAGCAGCACAAAACAAAAATTCAAATAGAGTATGAAATAAAGAACCATTATAAACAACAATGAGCATGATAAAAAAAGATTGAGATTATTATACTCACTCGATATAGAGTTGAACTTCATTAGTATTTTCTAATACTTTGTGTTCCCTCTATAACTAAAAACCTCTTGAGTGTGTCAAAATTTCCATTGGCACTTACATCCACACCTGCAAAGGAAGCCTACGAAGCTATATAGCTACTTCATACATAATTCAATCATGTCAAAGTCAGTCTATTAGTCATGTTAATTCTTACATTAGTCAGTCTAGTTTCAAGTCTTATAATTTTTCACTTTAAACAGTTCTAGTTTCAATTCTGAATTCAGTATTAATGTTTATGTACTACATTAAAGACTTGGACATCCTCAAGCACTGTTTTGAATGTTATACTTCATTTACTAAAGGTTATTTTGCAAGTCAACTTCTTTCTTTATGTAATGCTTGCAACTTTGGTAAAATGCATCCTAACAATTTTCCTTATATTATACATATACTAAAATTCCTTTTGAGTTACTTCAAGTAGATATCTGGGGACGTGCCCCCATGTTATCTCTAAATGGTTACACCGTAAAATATCTTTTGAGGGGTGTCCACTTTACATAGAGATTTAAAATCACAAGATTTGAGAATCTAAGCATCCTTGAAGATACCTCTTTAACTCGTTGAAGTAGTAGAAATACACCAAGCCTCATGAAACAAGCAGTGCTTGAGGGATTCTAAATAATGCGCCAACTCTCCTTAAATGGAACCGTCAAATTGAACCACGACATATTTCCAAATCTCATTCCTTCTTCAACCTTTGATAAACAAAGGGCTTTCTAGGATAACCAATGGATTTTCAGACCATTCTCATTAAAACTCCACCAGAAGTTGGCAATCGATCTCCCAAGGTATTGCACATGGTAATAAGAATTCTAAATCAGTTCATGGCATAGACTGGCAGGGCTTGCCTATACGCTTTGATCAACAACGCTTTACCACTCACAGAAAATTTCTTCTCACCATCTCTGAAGTATCTTATACATCTTATCCTTAATATAAGAAAAAAAGCCTTCTTTGATTGACCCACAAAATCAGGGAGCCCTAGATCAGTTTTGATATTGAGTGTTAAAGGAATACCCAGAACAAATGTAATTGGAGATTGATCGGAAGAAGTGATATTCACTGAGGAAGGAACAACATACTCACCGAAGTTGGTATATTGACCTGATGCACATGCATATATATCTAGGATCCTTTTAAGAGCCCTATAATTTGCTCTCTGAATTCTGAAAGAAACGAAGACAGTTATTGACAATAATAAGTGTGAAACCAACAGACCATAAGAATCAATTACGAATATTTATATTTCACAAATTTTGTAATTTTTAGACTAATAGTTTTTATGATGATATTTTCTTCTTTAGGCGAGTTTTAAGGATTTTATGCTTAAAATAAGTATTCATTATGAGGGCATAATAGGAGTGGTCTTACAACATTTTCTTTAAAGTTTTTAGACATTTAAAGTTAAATAGGCTAGTAATACGTAATCAAATTTTTAGTTTTAATCAATAGAAATTTTCAAAGCTTTCTCAAACCATTTTTTGAAGTTTTAGTATTGGTGCGTGAATCAATGAAACTTTGCTATCTATCTTCACTTATTCGTGTATTAATTATCAGATTGATATAATGTTGTGACTGATTTCCTATAGAAGCTTGTAGAAAGTTCTATTACATCAATTGATATCAAAGCCAAATTCATTCCTGATAGCATGTTGCCAAGGAGACGCAAGCTTCGCATAGATGAAGCTTATGAACGTGATAGTTTTATTGGGAGTGACGAGTTTGATGATGAACCTCCGTGATGATGGCATAAAGCCAATGTGCTAGACGATAGGAGACAGTGAGAGATCACAAGGATGCTTACTCAAGTTTACGAAATTGATGGCAATCTTCAACTAGAGGAGTTTCTTGATTCGATCTATACTATTGAAGAAGTGTTGTTCATCGAAAGAGTCTCAGAGGATAAGAAAGTGGAGCCACTAGCAATAAGGCTATCGGGTAGGGTGGTGACATGGTGGCAGCAACTCATACTCACTACGACCGTATTAGGGAGCAAAAAATTATTGATGGAGAAGATGAAAAGTAAGTTGCATTATGAGTTTTTACCTTATAACTTTCAAAGGTTGATGTACAAAAAATTACAGAGTCTGCGGCAAGACACACGTATAGTGGATGAGTATACTGATGCATTTTACCAACATTTGAAAGTAAATGATAGGAGAAATGGAGAAAAACTTGGTGTCAAGATATATTAAAGGTATGCACTCTTGATCTCAAGATGTCTTTAATAATTTTTATCCACAATCAATTCTAAAGGCATAAAGCTTTACGAATAGAAAATAATCTTGTGCAAGTTTAAAAACCTCAATAATACTCTTTTGGAAAATGGTTTTGACATTGTATTAATTGAGCAGTTCTAATTAAGATAGATTGGGCTCTGATTCTGAAATTCTCTAATTGGTGTAGTTACGTATTTATTCTCAGTTGATAGAATAACGTGACTTATGTTTTTGTCAAATATTTTTATCGTTGAATGAGAAATTATCTATTATGGTGTCCACTAGATCACGTCTTTGTGACTTTTGGTGGTAACTATTATGAAATGGGACAACCATTCAAGTTGTGGGGACCATTACGAAAAGGGACGACCATTCATTACGAAACGGGACAACCATTCAATGGCTATAAATACATTGGTGTAACCAAATGGAGATGACCTTTGATATTCCCCATTTTTTTTGAAAAAAAATTAAACTCTCTTACTCTTTTTTCTTTGCATTACCATTAGTCATTCACTTTCAGTTTGATTACAAGACATACGTTGGTTCACCGGTTCTTGTGTGAGTGTAGTGCTTCTTCCACTAGAACGAAGTCTGTTTTATCTTGGGAGACGATTGCTTACACGCCTTAAGCACCGAAGAGGGAGCAAATTCGTTTTAAGGAGACATGGACTCATACTTGAATTCTAGATTTCTTGTTTGCATTAATCGATTCTGTAAGTTATACTCACTTAATTGTTTGGTTTTTTCTTATTGTTACAGTGAACTTACTGGCATATTTTTTCATACAATCTTAAGATGAATTTTCTCTTTATTGCTTTGAGTTTGTTCACTGTATTGTGTTTAATTTTTATATTATTCAATTCTGTTTCCAAAGTGTTTTAGTTAGTCTTTAAAGAAATTGGTTTGATGCTTTTTCTGGCTTTACAATTTAAGTGTGCCGTTTGTCTTCGTGAATTTTTACTTAACACGTTCTACGTCTTGTGCTTTTAGATTGTCGTCTCTCTGCTTGATCTAAGTAAAGGACATAATAATGGCAAGAAGTTCAAAGACAAATGCTACAATTGTGATGTACAAGGACATCTCTCTAAGAATTGTGAAAGCCCAAGAACTTGAAAAGGAAGAATGCTCAAGCTAATGTAACTGAAATGGACAAGCTATCTGATGGCATTAAAGACCTAAATCTTGCTTTGGTTGTCTCCGAATGTAATACAGTAGGGATTCTTAAAGAATGGTGGTTGTACATGGGTGTTACTCATCACATTTGTGCAAAGGAATGTTCACTACTTACACACTAGTGAGAAATGGAGAATAACTGTTCATGGAGAACTCTTTAGCTTCTAATGTCGAAAGGAAAGGAAAAGTAATTATGAAGATGACATCAGGCAAGAAGCTTACCTTCAACGATGTTCTTCATGTGCCTGACATTCATAAGAATTTAGTGTATGGGTCGTTGCTTAGAAAAAATGGGTTAAAATTGGTGTCTGTCTCTGATAAATTTGTACTTTCTAAAAATGATATGTAATGGAAAAGGGTTATTTATGTGATGGGCTTTTTAAGATGGATGTTATGAGTGTTGTACCACAATCTTCTATTAATAATAATAAATATTCTTCTTCTTACTTACTTGAGTCTTCTCATTTATAGCATGCTAGATTAAGACATGTAAGCTTTAATTCTCTGAGAAGACTAAGTAGTATGAATCTTTTACCTAACTTCAAAATTGATGTTAATCATAAATGTGATATTTGTGTGGATTTAAAGATGACAAGGGCACCTTTTCATACTATTGAAAGGTGTACTGAGCATCTAGGGTTAATTCACTCTGATGTTTGTGATTTAAAGTTTGTGCAAACTAGGGGTGTTAAAAAACATTTCATCACATTTATAGATGATTGCACTAGATATTGTTATGTGTATTTTCTATGAAGTAAAGATGAGGCAATTAAAGTGTTTGACACTACAAGAATGAAGTTGAGAATCAACTTAGCAAAAAGATAAAGGTGATAAGGAGTGATAGAGGTGGTCAATATGATTCGCATTTTGAACAATTTTCTTCAAAACATGGAATCATTCACCAAACTATTGCTCCTTACTCACCTCAATCGAATGGTGTTGTTGAACGTAAAATAGAAAACTAAAGGAAATGATGAATGCTATGTTGATTAGTTTTGGTTTACCTCAGAACTTGTTGGGGGAAGCCTTGCTTTCTACTAATTATATTATAAATAAAATACCTCACAAGAAAACACATAAAATACCCTCTGAGTTATGGAACGGTAGAAAGCCTACCTTTAAATACCTAAAAGTGTGGGGGTGTTTAACAAATGTGGCGGTTCCTAAAAATAAAAAGGCTAAGATAGGCCCTAAAATCATTGATTGTGTGTTCATTGGTTATGTTAACAACGTAGTCCATATCGATCCTTATTTATAAATATGAGATTCTTGACGTGCATGTTAATACAATAATAGAATCAAAGAATGCTGCACTCTTTGAGAATATAATTTCATATAACATGCCACAAGAGACAAGCTCATATAAAAGAAATCATGCTAGTACGACTAGCATGGATCAAGAATCCATAAATGGGGAGGAACCTAGACGTAGCAAGAGGGCAAGGACTGCAATGTCCTTTAGACCAGATTTTCTAACATATTTGTTGGAAAATGAACCACAAACTTTCAAAGAAGCCATGTCTTCTCTTGAACCTTTATATTGGAAAGAAGCTGTAAATGATGAAATTGAATCCATTATGTAAAATCACACATGAGAATTGGTTGATCTTCTAGCTGGAAATAAACTATTAGGGTGTAAGCGGATCTTCAAAAGAAAATTGAAAGCAGATGGATCAATAGATAAATATAAAGCACGACTTGTCCCTAAATGCTACAAGAAAAGAGAAGGACTAGATTATTTCGATACTTATTCGCCAGTTACAAGAATCACATCCATTCATTTCCTTATTGATATAACATCATTGCATGGACTTGAGATTCATCAAATGGATGTTAAAACAGCTTTCTTAAATGTGAATTGGATGGAGAAATATTTATTGAACAACCAGAAGGATTCATTGCTCTAGGGAAAGAAAAGAATGTTTGTAGATTATTCAAATCACTATATGGTTTGAAACAAGTTCTGAAACAAATGGCATGAAAAATTTGACAATGCGATGTTGCCGAATGGTTTCAAAATTAATGAGTGCGATAAATGTGTTTATGTAAGAAGCACTCAAAAAGGATATGTCACTATATGTTTATATGTAGATGATATACTAATAATGGGTAGAAAACTAGACATCATTAAGTCTACTAAGCAATTGCTAGATAGTAGATTTGAAATGAAAGATATGGGTGTTGTTGATGTGATACTAGGAATTAAAATTTCTAGAACAACTAATGGATTAATTTTGTCTCAGACACATTATAATGAGAAAATACTTGATAAGTTCAAGAAGTATAATATTAATCTAGTAAAGAAACCAGTGGATGTTAACTTTCATCTAGTATCTAATACTGGTGAGAGTGTATCACAATTAGAAAATTCTAGTATAATAGGCAGTTTAATGTATGTCATGAACTGTACTCGACCTATAGCTTATGCCGTATGTAAGCTAAGTCGTTATACGAGTAATCTTGGTTCAAATCATTGGAAGGCCTTGTTAAGTTTTATGATATTTAAAACATATAAAAAACTTTGGGCTGCACTTTACGAGATATCTAGTTGTAATTGAAGGTTCTAGTGGATGCAAACGGGATATCAAATACAAACGACTCTATATCCACGAGTGGATATGTTTTTACACTTAGAGGTGTAACAATATCTTGAAAATCTTCTAAGCAAACTTGTATTGCTAGGTCTATTATGGAATCTGAGTTCATAGCGTTAGACAAAGATGGAGAAGAAGCAGAATGGCTTCGTAACTTTTAGAGGATGTTCCAAATTCGCCAAAACCTATGCCTGCAATATTTATACATTGTGATAGCCAATCGATAATAGGAAGAGCATAGAATAAAATCTATAATGGTAAGTCTCGACATAGTTCGGTTGTCTCTTTGATCCTAGATTTTGGGATCTCCAATCAGCTAGGTTGAGTTGTCACTATGGCGACTCTTGATTAGTTATAGGCTTTAAGTCCATTCCCTTCAATGATCTTTCTACTTGCTCTCGTATCCATTGAAGGGAATGGGCTTAAAGCCTATAACTAAGCAAGTAGAAAGATCATTGAAGGGAATGGGCTTAAAGCCTATAACTAAGCAAGAGTTGTCATAGAGGCAACCTAACCTAGTTGATTGGAGATCCCAAGATCTAGGTTCAAAGAGACAACCGAACTATATTAGTGACTTAGTATGCACTGAGGAGATATTTTCTCTTACCCATTCCAATGATGAGACAATACATATCTGCCATGAGTAATAGGATAAGTTACGCTTTTAATGAATTCTGTAGCTTGTACAAATACAACTGGAGTATAGTAGGATACTCTTCATGGAAATCACCTATGTGAGTGTGAAAAGGGCCGCTTCTAGGAGATTTTGTAGGCTTGATTCTCTAAAACACTCATGAAACCAGCTGGTATTCAAGGCTAATATGACCAAAAACATAAGAATCAACTATGTCCGAAGGGGAACTGTGTGAATTTTATTGTCTTGGTTTAGAGAAAAAGTTGACAAATCAAACACGACAATTCTAATGATTAGCCAGTAAATCTGATAGAATCTCACTATGGAAAGTTCAAAGTCTTTGGCTACTATTCCTGATGCAGCTACTCTTCATTTGTAATCAAACTAATGTTTTCATCACATTTTCATATGCACATTTATAAGCAAGACAATTTTCATTCATGTGGGGGATTGTTGAAAAATGATTTTGACATTGCATTAATTGAGCAACTCTAACTAAGATAAAATGAACTTTGATTTTGAATTCTCCAATTGATGTAGCTACGTGTTTATTCTCAGTTGATAGAATAACGTGATTTATGTTTTTGTCAAAAACCATTATCGTTGAATGAGAAATTGTCTATTCTGGTGTCCACTCAATCGTGGTTTTGTGACTTTTGATGGCAACCATTATAAAATGGGACAAACATTCAAGTTGTGGAAACCATTATGAAAAGAGACAACCATTCATTACGAAAAGGGATAACCATTCATTACGAAGAGGGACAATCATTCAATGACTATAAATACATTGGTGTAACCAAATGGAGAGGACCTTTGACATTCCTCATCTTTTGAAAAAAAAATTAAACTCTCTTACTCTTTCTTCTATGCATTATCATTAGTCATTCACTTTCGGTTTGATTACAAGATATACGTTGGTTCACCGGTTCTTGTGCGAGTGTTGTGCTTTTTCTGCGAGAACGAAGTCTATTTTATCCTGGGAGATGATTGCTTACGCGCCTTAAGCACCGTAAAGGGAGCAGATTCATCTTAAGGAGACATCATGAATTCGTTGGACTCAGACTTGAATTCTAGATTTCTTATTTGCATTAATCAGTTTTATAAGTTATTTTCTACTCACTTAATTGTTTGGTTTTTCTTATTGTTACAGTGAACTTACTGCATATTTTTTCATACATACTCATCTTATTATTAACACAATGACTCCCCAACTATTCAATCCATAAGGTTTCCAACAACGACAAATCAATAAAATGAACAATGCTTCAATTCCGGAGAATCTGGGCCTAAGCAAGTTTGGTTGTGAAAAGACAACAATAGTAGATTGTGATTTTTTCATTGATGACCCCAAGACATGACTGAGCAATTAATTGATATAGGGATATAGGTCTTATAAATATTTCCTTTAAATTTTGTGAAGATCTAATCAAAGAGCACCACTGAAGAGATTTTCTACAAATTGAAATAGTGATGCCACTGAAATGGAATCTGTAAAGCATTTAAATGTTGATTTAGTTAAGGGTGAAATTAAAGATGTCATTTGGTTAGAATATGTGTATTTGTTCGAGTTGAGCATTTTCTTTTAATTCGGGATTGCAGTCTAGATATCATCATACAATAATTTAAAATTAGAATGAAGACCACTCATTATTCTTTTCGTATGAAAAATTTATCAATAATTTATGTTCACTTCAAATATTTTCTCATACACATGAGAAGATTTTAGTTCCAACCACAAAACCCGATGAAATTATTTTCCAGTAAGTGGATCATTAAAAATTAAATTAATGATTGATATTTGATATATTTCATCAATTCTTTAATCTTTGGGTTTATAGTTTTATGATTCTATTTCCTTGTTTAGGTGAGTTTTAAAGGAATATTGTATGTTTAAAGTAAGTATCCATTATGAGGATATCTTACTTAGGAGTGATTTTTGGATATTTTAATTAGCGTTTTTGGACATTTGAAGCGTTTAAAGAAGCTAGTAATAAGTGTAGATGCTAAAAATCTACTGTCACTTGAAATGTCACGTGTTACACAATGAACTTAATATTCCTACAAAATAAAGAATAATCGACGAAGGATTATTTCGACACCGGTGTGGTGCGTAGTCTAATACACTCTCATGATCAAGTCATTGAAATATTTTTAAGAGGTGGTATTGAGCTTAGAGAGAATGCATGCCATTTAAATGATGGTTACCATCTATTTATAATAAATCATGTATCAATTAGTTGTCCATGTTCAATGTATCTTTCTATTTATATTATAAGGAATGAATATATTTATGGAGAATATTATGTAAGTGAGAGATTTTCTGTTATAATCTTATCATCTTTAACAACCTTGAGATTCCATTTCGGACGGAAGCTGAGGCGGTCTCAAGGTCCACTTCTATGTCTTTCTCACTCCCTGGCAACGCGTGCCTACCGATAGATGGTACCATAGCCATCGGTGTGGCCAAGTGGCTTCTCACTCCAAAGATCAGGCGCTGATGATTCATAAGTCTATTGAGGAGCTTACCGAGGAGTCTGTAATTAATTCCATCCACGTAAGTGTCTCTTTCTTTATTAAGTATAATTTTTTCATTTGTTATGCGCCTAACTAACACTACTTATTTCCCTTCCAGTCTCTCTAAATGGTGACCATGGCTACGAGAAAGGCCGGATTCATGAAGCTGAGGTATGATCGCAAGGCCGACGAGTTGAAAAAATCTAGGAAAGAGATATCTTCTCTTCGATCGTCCATGGATGAACTGAAGGAAAGGGATGCCATATCATAATCTAATCTCCTCCCTATGTAGAGGGATATGAGACAAGTGACATATAAACTTGATGAGCTGAACATTCAGCTCGAGACTTCAGAGATCGCTAATTGCGAGCTTCAGGAGACGTTGAGGGCTATTAAGGAAGAGTTGATTGTTGTAAAAAATGTGTTGATGGCTACAAAAAAGAGGAGTTGAAGAACGAGTATAGTGTTGGGTACATGGATTGTCGAAGATGAATGAAGGCTGAAATCAAGGTGGGTGAGGCTTATCAATGGAGCATCTTGTACGTTCCTTCAAAGGATGACGAGCATGCTGATGAAGAGGGTACCAGGATAGCTGATGATGAGGACATTGAGATAGTTGATGATGGCCTTGTTTTTAAAGACACCCCGGAGTCTGCTACTAAGCCTGAGGCCTTTGTTGATCCATCTGCTTTGAAGGAGACTGATGCCAGAACCTCATCGTCTACAGATGTTGAGTTTATTTAGGGACTTGAGATTTGATTCTCTACACTGTGTGGAATTTTTCGGTCGTATGTGGCCTTCTACTATTGTTAAATGTTGATTTTACTCTTGGTAAATAGATTTTTTCATCAATGGTGTATGAACATCCTACTTTGAAGTAATGAATGAATATATTTTGAAAATACTTTGTACGCACCTTTATATTTTGGACCTTTTGAGTAGGTTATATGATCTAGCATATGGTAATCATTTGACTTTCACTTTTGTATTGGAATCATCTTCAGACCATTATAAGCATTTAGGAGGCCTCATCCGTCGATGGCCTCAAGTGAAGTCTTATATCTGTCATGGCCTCGGGTGAGGTCTTTTGTGAGGGTTATGCAATGGTCCTCTTGCACCATCAGCGTCTTTCTCCGAATCTTCACAAGTGACCAGAAGGCCTTATCTAGTCGTGGCCTCGGGTGAGGTTTTCTGTCTGAGGATTCTATGACCTCGAGGTGTCACAAATTGCTGCTATAGTCCATTTTTTCTATGTACGGTCTTTCTCCAGATCATCACAAGTGATAAGGAGGCCTTATCTGGCCATCGCCTTGGGTGAGGTCTTCTGTCTAAGAGTTCCATGACCTTAGGTGCTACAATGTGCTCTTGAGTATTCTGATATACTTTCTAGAGGATGTGGTCCCCAACTATAAATCCACGGAGGTTAGCACCTTTATTGAAGAATAGGGATACTTTCTGAGCATAAGCCTCCAATCTAATAAATGGGCATTCCCTCTTACCCTCTAGAAAATCAAGTGCTTGAGTCATGGCTTCTCTATTATTGTTTCCTTTCGTGAGTTTTTCTCTAATGTTGGGCATTCCAATCTCAACCAAAATCATGACATCGGCTTTGTAAACCAACAAGAAAGGAGTCTCTCCTATGGGTTCCCTTTTTATCGTCCTATATGACCACTATATTGTTGGTAGTTCTTCGACCCATTTTCCCTAAGCTTGGAAGAGCATTTTCTTAAGTGTATTCACTATTGTCTTATTTAAGGCTTTGGCCTGCCCACTCGCCCGGGTGTCGTGGTGCTGAAAAGTGAAGTTGAATACCCAACTCCTTATGAAAATATTTCACAATTATTCCTTAGAACTTTGGACCGTTGTGTATGATTATGACCTTTGGTATCATGAATTTGCATACAACATTATTCAAGATGAACACTTTGACGTCCCTTTCCTTGACGTTCGTAAAAGGCTTTGCCTCTACCCACTAGGAGAAATAACCTGTGACTATGAGTAGGAATATCTTCTGACCAGGTGCAGGTGGCATCAAGCCCACTATAAAATAAAGGTGGGGTTTAGCTCTTTTGGTGTTTGTATAGGTATCAATGTGAACCTCTGAAACTTATCACATTTTGCCACGTATTTTGTGGCGTCAGTATCCGTTTGAGGAAAAAAGTATCCCACAATGTAGTCTTTAATGCCCATTGATCTGCCCCCTGTGTGCTTCTCACACTAACCTTCATTTATTTCAGCCATCATATACTGAGCTTCTGCTGGGTGGAGACACTATAGGTATGGCCTAGTGTATGATCTTCTGTAAAGAACTCCATTTAGGACTGAGTATCTTACTGCTCTTACTCGCACTTTCTTGACCTCATTATTGTCTTCTGGGAGTATGCCCTCCGATATGTAATTAATGAAGGGGTCCATACAGCTAAGTTCATTCATTTGAGGTATCCGCAGATGTGGGTCTATGTTATTAATACTTGCCACTGATCGATCCATGGACGATTCTAGGAGGAACTCAACTGAGAAAATTCTCCTCATATTTGTATCAATGGCTGAGGCTAGAGTTGCTAGAGCATTTGCATGGTTGTTCTCTATTCAGGGTAGCTACTCTATGGAGCCTTCTTTAAATTCTCCCTTTAGTTCTAGACCTTGGCTCTAGCACGCATCCATCATTGTGTCAGTTTTCCTAAAATCTTGGTTGACCGGATTAACTGTTAACTTAGAGTCACTAAATACCCTCAAATGTTTTGTCCCAAATTCCTTAGCTAGCCTCATGCCCGTAAGAAATTCTTCATACTTAGCTTCATTGTTTGATGTCTTGAACCTGAAGCGTCACCCATTTGGTTATGGTCTCTTCTAGTGTTTTAAGTATTAGTCTTGCTCTGTATCCATGTACATTCACTAAGCCATCCACGTAGAGTGTCCATTCCATCTCCGAGGGTTTCTTATTTGTGCCTATACTTGTTGTATCATCTCTCATGAGATCCTTTATGTGGTCTAACCCCTCATCCTCTTGGGATGGTGTCGTAGCACAAATTCAGCGAGTTCCTGTGCCTAGATTGCAGTCTGAGGTTCGTATATGATTTCAAACTCTCCCAATTCTACTTCCCACTTCATTAGTCTTCCTGACATCTCTAATTGTGCAAAATAGATATGATCATATGCGAGGTTCTTACCGCTATGGTATGACTCTGGAAATGGTGCCTAAGCTTTTTTGGGAGGTGACTAGCCCTAGAGCTAAATTTTCCATCTGCGAGTACCTTTATTCAGCATCTTACTGACGTAATACACTAGCCATTGATTTTTTCCTTCTACCCTGACTAAGACTCAACTGACCGCATTCTTTAATATGGCGAGATACATATACAGTATTTCACCTTCCTTGGGTTTTAACAAAAGAGGTGCAGTCATCAGAACCTTTTAAGTATGCAAATGCTTCCTCGCACTTCTGATCCCATCCAAAATTCTTGTTATTCCTCAGAACATTGAAGAAGGGCATACACTTGTTTGAGATCCTTGATATAAATCTATCAAGAGCAGTCAACCTGTCATTTAGTTTTTGCATCTCCTTGACTGTTCTAGGCGCGACCATTTCTAGTATCACGCTGATCTAATCAGGGTTTGGCTCGATCCCTTGTCTTGTGACCACATGTCCCGAAAATATCCCTGATGACACACCAAAAGAGCATTTTGATAGATTAAGTTTCATATAATCTTAATTCAGTACATCAAATGCCTACCTCAGGTCTGATACATGGTCTTGTGTATAGACTGACTTCATCATCATATCATTGATGTACACCTCCATTGTCTTCCCTAAGTATTCTTGGAACATCTTATTGACTAGACATTGATAAGTGGCTCTTGAGTTCTTTAGTCCGAACAACATTACTTTCTCTTAGTCACAAATGATGTTTTCTCTTGATCTGAGGGATGCAAGAGTATTTGGTTGTACCCTGAGAAAGCATCCATAAGGCTGAGCATCTCGTGCTCCGCCATAACATCCACCAGCTAATCTATCTTCAGAAGAGGGAAGTTGTCCTTCGAGCATACTTTGTTTAGATTAGTAAAGTCTATACAGACCCTCCACTTTCCGTTCATCTTTTTAACCACCACTACATTAGGTAACTAGTTAGGGTAGTGAACCTCTCTGATAAACCACACGTCTAATAGCCTTTGAACTTCTTTATTAATGACTTCATTTCTGTCAGATGTGAACTTTCTCCTCTTCTATCAGACCGGTTTGTGGGTTAGGTCTACCTCCAACTTGTGCGAGATCACATACGGGTCAATCTCGAGGATGTCTGAAATACTCCAAGGAAAGGTCTACTAATTTTATCTCAGAATGGTGATTAGTTTGTTTCTTAATGGATCTCTTAGGTCTGATTTTATGTTCACAACCTTCTTAGGGTTTGATGGATGGATCGAGAGCTCCACCTTTTCTTCAGCGGGTGGTGCATCTGAGGTCTCACTATGTCCCTGTTATTGTTATTGTTCCGCCTTCTTCTTGAAGCTGGTGAGATAACAGCTCCTAGCCACCGCCTGATCCCCGTGTATTTCCATTATTCCCTCTAGAGTTAGGAATGTAATCATCTGATGGTAGGAAGAGGGGATTGCCTTCATTGAATGTACCCATGGTCTTCTTATAATCACGTTCTAGGATGACTCTTCACTAGCCTATCCTTTTTTGCTACTGAAAATAGTGGGAGATGGGAAAATCTCAGATGCACTTTCCTTGCCTAGGTGCTTTCTCCTCCTTTTGAGTTTCTCCCACGGATTACATGCACTCCCCATCTCTCGAGATTCACATCTTGAGGTCTGTCTTTGGTCTCCACCCTTGGGGCCTACGCTAACAAATATTCTTTCACGAAGCGTCACTTTTTCAGGGACTTAATCTCATGCTTAAGATTCCAGCATTCATCTGTCGTATGACGTAGTCTCTATGGTAATCACAGTACTAGTTCAGGTTCCTCCTCTTCCTCATCTTCGTTTTCAGTTGTAGAGGTTGGGGATCTTTGCCATCGATTTGATGAACCAGTTACTTCAAGCTTACGGTCATGGGTAGAAGGTTAATCTCTAGGATGACTCTTGGTCCCAACCAATCTGACACTGAATTTTTCCCGCGAGCACTTCATGTTGCTTCTTCGATCTGACCCTCAACTTCGATCATTATCTTCTCTCCTAACCAAATGGGAGCTCTACCATGTGCTGCCACTTCCTTTTTTCTTTTCCATCTCCTCGTCCAGTATGATGGATTCATTGGCCTTACTAATTTTGACAAGGTCTTAGGTCTTTGACGGTGCAAGTACTTGTACACTTCAGTGCCTTCCGTTAAACCATCTCTAAAGGCTGCAGCGGCTACTGTATCATCACATCCGAGGATTTCAATATTTCTATTCTTGAATATTTGCATATATTCCCTTAGAGGCTCATCCTTCTTCTGGACCACGGTAAAGAGATCATGTGCTTCTTTAATCATCCTCTTACAACTCATAAATTGTTCTATAAAGAGAGCCGCCAAGTGAGAAAAAGAGTGTATGGATAGTCATTCTAGGCTCCCAAACCATGTGATAGCAACCCCCTTCAAACTTGATGCAAACTGTAAACACAACATTCCTTATAATTTTTCCTTTGGAATGCATGCTCCCGACATAACCTATTTTTAAAGTGAAGCATGACCAGTAGGGTGAGAGTTGCCATCGTACATCTCGAATTTTGGGGTGGTAAACCTTTTCGGTGGTATCAATGATGTGATTTCCACGACAAAAGGCGACTGCCTCAGATCCCTTACTACCGC
This sequence comes from Datisca glomerata, assembly GCA_003255025.1. Lineage (NCBI taxonomy): Eukaryota > Viridiplantae > Streptophyta > Magnoliopsida > Cucurbitales > Datiscaceae > Datisca > Datisca glomerata. The sequence continues at coordinate 133,000 of QANY01001579.1, forward strand.
GAATGAGGCTTTGCTCTTCCTTTTTTCCTTAGTATTGAAGCATGTGACCCTCATATGAAAAATAAAGATTAATCGATGAAGGATTATCTCGACATTAGTATGGCACCCAGCTTAATACACTCTGATGATCAAGTGAGTAGAATGTTTTTTAGAGGCAGTATTGAGCTCAAAGGGAATGCATACCATTTAAGTGAGGGTCACAATCTTTTTATAATAATCATGTATCAATCAGTTGTCCAGGTTCAATGTAGCTTCCTATTTATCCTATAAGGAAGGAAGATATTTATGGAGAATATTTCCTAAATCAGAGATTTTCTATTATAATCTTATCCACTTTAATTGATCACGATTGCCTGTCGTTGGGTTCCAATGACAGACACGACAATTGAGTGAATTTAGTCAGTCTGATCTAATTTAGATGATCCAAATTAAATGAATTTTTACTTGAGAAAAAGTAAAACTTAAAAATATTTTTTTTCATTATTTAACATTTCAACCTAGTCGTCCATATCTCTTTGGACGTTTGGGATGCAACTCCCCCTACGTCGTTGGACAACAACAACAGAAGAACCCTAACCCTCTTTATCAACCTTAAGATTTCGTTATAGAGATGTTGGAATTGCGTTTTGTTGCGTCGAGAGAAGATGAGCCTTCAGTCATCCTAGTGACCTCGGTCATGGATGAGCCCTCATTCATCACGGTGACCGAGGTCATGGATGAGCCCTTATTCATCACGGTGACCTCGATCATGGATGAGCTCTCAGGCATCATCCTAACCTCAGTCATAGATGAGCCCTCAGTCATCACGATGACCTCGGTAATGGATGAGCCCTTGGTCATCATCGTGACCTCGACCATGGGTGAGCCCTCCAAGCTGTAGATGCTTAAAATCTATTGTCTCTTAAAATGCCACATGTCACACGATGTACTTTATAATCCTGAAAAATAAAGAATAATCGATGAGGGAATATCTCGACGTCGATGTCATGCGCAACCTAATACACTTATACGATCAAGTCAGTGGAATTTTTTAGAGGTAGTGTTGAGCTCAGAGATAATGCATACTATTTAAATGAGGGTCATTATCTATTTATAATGATCCTTAAACAATCAGTTATTCATGTTCAGTGTATCTTCCCCTTTTTCTATATGGAATGAAGATATATATAGAGAATGTTCCCTAAATTAGGAATTTTCGGTTTTAATCTTATCCTATTTAACAACCTTGAGATTGACTTATATAGATGTAGGGATTGCATTTTTGTTACGTCAGAAAGGATAAGCCTTCCATCATCATAGTGACATCAGTCATGCATGAGCCCTCGGTCATCATGGTGACCTCAGCCATAGATGAGCCATCGGTCATCTTGGTGACCTCGATCATGGATGGGCCTTCAGTCTTTATGGTGACCCTGGTCATAGATGAGCTCTCGTTCATGCATGATCATGCGATCATCATGGTGAACTCGATCATGGGTGAGCCCTTGGTCATCTTGGTAATCTCAGACATAAATGAGTCATCGGTCATCATGCTGACCACGACCATAGGTTAGCCCTAGGTCACATGGTGACCTCAACCATGGGTGAGCCCTTGGTCATCATGGTGACCTCGGCCATGGGTGAGCCATCAACCATCAAGGTGGCCTTGGGTCTAATAAGGTTTGCCCATGGTAAAGTGTCATTGGGCTGGGATTTTATGGGCCTCTCATTAGGAGGTGAGTATTGGGCATTGTCTACAATCCTCATTTGAAGTGGCCTCATCCCATGTGTTTTTTTATCCACCACAATATGAAATCGGATTTTAGTTTTGAGTTTGACTCTAACCTTTTTCTAGATACAATATTCATGTGAGAATCAACAGATTGATAGAAAAATTGTGATCGATGTGCGTGTTTGTTTTTCTTGTATCACAAAGTATGTATATGGAGTATAAGAGGAGTCAACGAGTAACTGTAAAGCGAGTGAGTAAATAACGTTTAATAATCAATTAGTGTTAGATAGAGATGGAAATTAGTGGGTTTGGGAAGGGTATGAGTATACTCATTAAATATCTATGTTAAATTCTAACTACCCATACCCATGCTAAATTAAATAGGTGGGCATGGGTAATACCCATTAAGACATGAGTACCCAATTGGTACATATATATATTTTTTCTTTTTTGTTTTAGGACTAAAGGACTATTCTTTATTTTTTTATTCAATCAACAATTTTATTTTCATCATTCACTTATCTCTCTACACCGAGTTATGACGAAGGAGATCAACGGTTCAGTCAAAATTACTCTCATTCCAAATTGACAAACTGAATAATAATTTTCATCATAAATAGTTTAATTTGGAAATTGAATCAACAAAATTGTTTAATAAACCTAATAAAATAGATAAATTTTAGTTTGGTTAATTGATTATGAAATTGACGATTCAGTTAGTCCGGTTACATGATTATTCGATTTTAAAATTGACAATCCAATTTAGTTACATTGTCAAATTAATGAACTGTAGTTTGGTTTTACGATTATAAAATTGATGATCCAGTTTTGTTTAATTGTAAAATTGATGAATTTCAAATTCATTTTATTATAGAATTGACTAATTTTAGTATTATTCAAATGTTAAATTGATGAACTTTGTTCCGATTCGACTATAATTGACGAATTTTAGTTTTAGTTATTCAATTAATGATTCAATTTGGTTTGATGATAAAATTGATGAATTTTAATTTAGTTCGATTATAAAATTGATAATTCAATTTGCTTCAATCCTAAAACTTCATGAATTTTAGTTTGATTATTCAATCATAAAACTGTGATACAATTTTGTTTGGTTGTAAAAAATTGATTTCATTCCCGTTGGATTATAAAATTGATGAATGTTATTGTTATTTTTTGATTGTAACATTGATAAATTATGGTTTGATTAAATTATAAAATTGATAACCTTTAGTTCAACTATTCAATTTATGATTCAGTTTAGTTCGATTATAAAATTATAAAGTTGATGTAATTCAATGGCCGATCATGAGTGAAAACGAGAATTGCACCACAGTTTTAATTATATATATTGTTGTCTTTAAGAGAATTATCAAAGATTGAGAAAATGACCTTAATTGGAGTTGCATAGAGAGTGAAGGTAAATTTTTTTTAGAATAAATTAGTATATGTGTTGGGTATTACCCATACTCTATCCATTTATAATAGGTAAAAAATTACCCACCTAATAAAAATATATACTCATTTATAATATTCTAAACACACACATTAAATTAAATACTTGCGGATGTTTTTATTCACATGTATTTTTGCCATTCCTAGTGCTAGATCCAAACCCTTTTTCACTCCATTCATTTATATTTTGTGAAGCAGTATTTGTCAATGAAAAAAACGCTCCATATAACTGAATAGCAAAATTTAGAAATTACGAAAACTATGCGATTACAAATATTTCCTTTGTTCTTTCCAACATTTTAAAAGCTTTCATTAAATGATTTAAACAATCAGAAGAAGGGCAAAACGTCAAGTACTCCCAAACGAAAAAAAAACTCTCATTAATGATATCTTATCAATTAGCAATTATTCATATGAATCTTGACTGACAGGGAACCTTTGCTTCGCAATTTAGAATAATCACCGCAATTCAATTACTAATAATTCAATTACATATAATTATAATAGTTATGTATGTTAATTTATGATGTGATAAGTGATAATTCATTTATGTAAATAACAAGGAGTTGTTTAAGTGTCTTTCTAGTGATATGTTATCTAAAAATATATTTGAAAGTGCAATTTTAACATTAATTTTTTAATTAATTTTAATTTATATTTAAATAAATCAATAATGCTAGACTAAATTTAAAAAAATATTTTTAATCAAGTTAATAAAACAAGAGATATAGTAAAAACATATTCTCATGTGAAATTTTAACATTCATTTTTTAATTATTTTTTTATTAATATTTAAATAAAATATTACTAGGCTAAAATTTAATAAATTTAATTTTAATAAAATTAAGAAAATGAATTTATATTAATATTTTAATAAAAAAAAAGGATTTATAACATAGATTTTATTTAAAATATAAATACATTAATATTGATGGACAAAATTTTAAAATATAGCTATAATTAAACTAATAAAATAAGAGATCTAATAAAAAAATATTTTCATGTGAAGTTTTAATATTGAGTTTAATTATTTTTATCAATATTTCAATAAATTAATAATATTAACTAAACATTAATAAAGTTAATTTTAATTAAATTAATAAACTGAGAGAGAAAGTGTGACTAAGAATATTTCAATGAAGGGTAAGAAAGTAATTTGCTTGATGTTAAAATTATAATGGTATTGTAAATTCGGATTGTATTTCATTTTATTCTGCAATGTAATTGACGTATTATGATTGCATTTAAATTAGAATTATAACTTTATTTAAGAATTATTCCACACGATAATTCAATTACAAAAAGATTACAATAATAATTAATTCAACAATTGAGTGTTTCTCTGACATAATAGGAAAATTTTATTGTAACAATAGCATAATGAGAGAAGGAAGATTATCTTTCCTCTCCTGTCTCTCTTTCTTCTTTCTCCTTAATTATACAATCACAATACCGTAAAATGACTCGACATGACAGTATAATTCACATGACAATGCAACCAGATGGGTTTTCTTCACTGAAATAAAAATAATCACACCGACTCACATAACATCCCCTTGATCCCCCACCACCGTAACTATCAAATATGGGCCTTCCCACATAACCGTCATAGCATATTGGTACTGCTGGCCCACCATGTCCATGGTTACATGGGCCCCCTCCATAACCCTCATAACAACCCTTACAACAACCCCCAATCGGGTACGGGTACGCCGGTGGATACCCGTTTACAGCAATCGAAACCTTCACTGGTTCCGGGCATTTCGGAGGCGCCGCCTTTTCTGGCGGGTCAGCTTGTTTTGGCTTTTCTTTAGCTTTCTCTGCTTCCTTTGGTTTCTCTTTCTCCGGCTCTTTCTTTTTCTCTGGTTCTTTTTTCTTCTCCGGTTCAGGAGCTTTATTAGACTTCTCAGGCTCCTTCTTTTTCTCAGGCTCTTTGATCTGAATGCACTTGATTGATTCACCTCCCTTACAGAAAATCTTATCCTTCATGTTCTCCGGATTGCAGCATACCACCTTGATTGTTACTGTGTTTTGCTTCTCATCATACACTTGGTCTCGAATTTCTCTTGTTCCAAACAATTCAAACCACTTAACTCAGCTTTTGTAATTCAATTTCATAAGACTAATATAATTAATCATAAATTGCTAATCAGTAAGATACGTAATAGATATAGAAATAATTAATTGAGATTGAAAATCAGAGAAAAAGAGAGTTTGACTCACGAGGGAATTTACAGAGGACTTTTTTTACTTTCTTATAGCAGCGACGACAGTCGAGGTCCACTTTCAACACCATTGTTGTTACCTGCAGGAAAAACAAGTTAATAAGACAAATTAAAAGGTAGCCGTAATTTAAAAAAAAACAAGAAACATATTCAATGTTATAGAAAAAAGGTTAAAATATGATTAACAATTAAGACATGAAAAGGGAAAATGCCAAGAAACAGAGGAAGAATAAATATGAAATGTACATGCCTTTTCCACCATTGCTGGGGAGTGGAGATATGAATTTGATTAGCTGAAATGAGTGAAACAGAGGAAAGAATAGTGACGACCTATTAATTGAGGAATTAAGTGTGAAATAGACACCCACATAGAGAGAGACGAAATCGGCATTTAAATTAAGCCAATTGCATGTTAATAATAATCAGACGTAAGCTTGGCTTTTGCATACTAAGTCAGCTAGTAAGAAATCAACACGTGTCATGGTCGTTGAAAAACCATGCCATCATCAATGTTGTCGTTGTCGTTGCCGTTGTTTTTGGTTTAGACCCTTTTTGATATCTGTTTCTCCAATGTTTAGCATCTTCATGTGCTGTCTTTGATTGATCCACTTCACCTTCCCACTCATCGCCCTCTATTTCAATTTTATTTACACTTCTTTATTACATGCTGACTGTTACGTGTAATGATAATAATATAAAATTTTAGAAGCATTCGGTATCTGAAATGGAAACCATACACGTGTCCCTAGACCTCATGTCCCTATATCTATATGGTCAATATAATAGGATGCACCACAAACGGTGTGGACTCGTATATATTTAATAGCTTAGAAAGGCTGGATTTGTCCATCACTACAAGTCTACAAGTTAATGGAGACTTTAAAGCAAAGTCCTATAATTTGACTGCCGACTGTACTAAAATTCAACACAATGGTGGGCCTTCTCTTCATATGTGAATCGAACACCCAATTTCTTAGCCTAATCACTGGCTCATAATTGTCAAAACTATTCGTCTACCTAATTGTATCGTATGTGTATATAAATAATTGTATGATAATTACGTACTATCTGCTCCATACCTATTTCGGTTAAACAAAACGCCAATAATATAGTAAAAAATAATAAACAAAACGCCAATAACATCGTACAAAATAATAAACAAAACGCCAATAATATAGTACAAAATAATAAACAAAACGCCAATAATAATGTTGATGATTATCAATAATAAAATTCAGCGATTCACTACTGCTCGGGTCATTTAATGCTTCATAGGTTAAACTTAATTACTTAAGTACAGTTATATTGGTAATGAAGATGATGATAAAATAATTAGATGGGTATATAAATGATTGGAGAAAAACGATTGAATATCAAAGAAACATGTGGCCAATCACTAATCACTCCCTAGCTGGACATCACATGGTCATATATTCGTTCAGAATTAAAATCACACCGTAGGGGCGGATTAAGACTTCTGTTTTTCTGCAAGAGTCAAATGTGTGCTTAATTTTCTTTTTTGTCAAACAATATGATAATATATTCATATCTAGTTAATGATAGTACACAACGAACTCGAGAAATTATTACAATCATAACTTTGAAGATATTATATTTTCTAAAATTTAAAAATAAAATAAAGTATTTTTATCTAGATCATTCAATTGTTGAAATACATGTGATCCAATAGATCATATATTGAAAAAAGTTAACAAAATCTTTGCTTGATTCAAAACAAAAATAATTTGAAAGTATGTCTAAATCATTGTACGTGTATACGTGGAACATATCACATATTGAGTTAGTTCCCTTCCTCATAACACACATTTTACATATTTTTTATTTCAACGAATCCAATGACGTTATGTTAATCATGCTTGCATTGTGTTTACGAAATTAAAATTCTAAAATACTTCGATAGAACTCACTCATGATTTTACAAATACAATGAATTGTATAAAGCAATGTAGCAAGAAATTATAATTCCATGACAAAGTGTAAACAATACTGCCGATGCAAAGAATATGCTTCCATCTATGGTTAAGATGATCGACACGCATTGCTAGTTAAGGAAGGAAAGATATTTAAGGAGAATATCCCGAGAATATCCCGAGATAGGGAATTGCCTTCTTTGGCTCAATCTCCCTATAAGGCAACTAAGGCCTCACTCTGAGGAATATATTTCACTTACCTGGCGTTCCTTTGTAGGGCAAGTTTGCCATGTAAATGATTGTTAGCGAATACGGACGATCCTTGACCATCAATGTGCTCTTAAACATGGTTGTGGAAGGGGGCCTAGACGCCGTAGCTTGTCATCGGACCCGAATGTAATTCCTTGGTCTATAGGCATGTGAGATGAGTAGTGAACATCTCATCCTTAGAACATGGGTCATCCTAAGGCTTAGTCAACCCTCGATCTAGGACCATGATTCACCCAAGGCCTAGTGGATGCCTGATCAATCTCAAACCATGGCTTAGCCCAAGGTCTAGTGGATGTCGAATATGCCATTGCTCAATCGATCCGAGTTATAGCTAAGACCATGATCCAGTGGTGACCTCTTCGGCCCTACCTTAAGGAGCGTCTTGGAATGGTACAATAGGCCATGCCCTTCATTGGATGTCTCTCCATGGGTCATTCACCCAATGTTATGTGGCCATTTGTGGCTTGGTCTTAAATCTTAGACAAGTTTTTCATTTTAAATATAATTTTGTCACATTGAAAAACATCAAATATAACACTTTTTAAAAATATTTAATTAATCTAGCAAATTAATTTAAATTTAACAGTGTTTCTATTTAATGTTTTACTAATATACACTTTTAAAACTCTCTCTCAATATTTAATTATCCCTTTTGTTCTCTCCCATATCATCAATTACCTCTCTCTCTATTTATATATATATATATATNTCTCTATCCATCTCTCTCTCTCATTATATATATGTACATATATACACACTACAATAATTTTGGCTTTAGATGACAGCCACATCTTTGATACAATGACAGCTCTCTAAAATATGTCAAAGGAAAATAGTGTAGGGTGGGGTAATTCGGGTAAGATGACAACTCAAAATTATCTTTCATCAATATTTTCTCTACTATGACACCTAATTTTTGAGCTGTCAATATAACTTCTTATTATGCCAGTACAAAAACCTGTCATTGTTTTATGGTGTAAAAAAAATTAATATTTACCTCAGTTTATTTTATTTGTGAAAATGCCATACTATATAATCAATCTAAACCTAATTTTCCTCTTACTTTGTCATTTTTTTCTTCTCGTTTTATAGAGTGGCGACGAACGATTTGGGTCTCCCTCTTTCCTACTGCACGTAAGGGAACTTCAGGGCAGCTTCCATGCGAGCTTCCAGGTGAGCTTCGATGGTGATCTTTCGCGGTGAGCTTCCACACGGCTCGAGCAGGGTTTCATCTTGAACTCTGAGCTAGTGACTGATCGAGCAAGCGTTTCTCCTTCCGCGCATCATCTTCATCTATTTCTATAATTTCTTCTTCAACGGTGAGGGTTTTCTCCCTCCATCGTGTTGGAATTATGTCCATAAAGTAAGGTGTAATAACTATTTATGAGTATTTAGTTATTTCTCAGACGTTTTGTGTTACTGAATTTAATGAATGAATGAAAGTTTTTCTATTAATTAAAATGTGTTTATAATTTACTCAATTCCTAGAACTATTATCAATGTAAAAAGCATAAAGACTGAGGGGTCTTCCAGACAAACTCTTCTGAAATAGTTTAGAATGTTATTTGAAGTCTTAGGATCAACTGGGCAATCGAGTCTGATTATGATTATTGGGTTGGATCAAAGAATGCCGGTCTTGGGGCATGGGAGTGGAGACTCTAGCGATTGACCTAGACATGTTATAGAACATGTTGAATAGACCAATAACAATTTAGTTTGGAGCAACGCTATTTATCTTGCTCTAAATCTAATTGTTTACACCTTAAGGGTATTTTCATGATTATTTTAATCCTAAGGTGAATAAGAAACTTGACTTAGTTACTTTGCGGTCTTTTATAGTCAAAGGAGTGAGTTCGAATTATTGGACAATACCTCGGCTGCTGGGATCGTGATTCAACTATGTTGCAGTTACGTGATTCACATATATGAAATTTATGGCGAGATTGCAAAATGCAAAAATATGACCTTATGCTTTATTGATGAATGTGTGAATAAATAACCTGGCCTGATAATCGATGAAATGAATCATTAAATAAGACATGGTGAACTGTGCAAGACAATTCACTTTTATGTTTTTCTTATTCACAGTCAATAAATGAGTTAAGAAAATAATGACTAGAGGGGTAAAATGGTAACTTTAAACTCTTGTTACTTATATTCATGAAGGGTAACATAGAAAAATATTATGTGGAAAGTGAAATAAAAAGTATTTATTTGTATCAACATAAAATGTAGCGCGCATGAATCGAGTGTTGATTTGACATCAGACTTATAGTAGAGTCACATGATGTCAGGATTCAATAGGTCAGAAATTTATGGAGATAAATTCGCATAGTATTTGAATCTTATAGCTTTATTCATGTGAGTCTATTCGATCTTAGGAGTAGCTCATAAGGACAAGAATGAGAAACAACACCACTTTGGAGCAAAAATATCTTTTGGACCAAGGTATACTTTTCGAACTCATGTTTGATGAGTATCGTTAGTAAAGTGGTGAAGAGTAAAAATTAATTAATTGTTAATTTCTAATTATTAGATAATTATTAAATAAAAATATTAATTAATTAATTCATGGAGATCAATTTAATTTATCAATTTAGATTGATGAATTTAGACACAGTTTTGGCTCTGGGGAGATGTAAAATTTTGACAATTACAGTAAAAGGAGGAGAATTTTGGAAATTTACAATATAGGGGTATATCTATAAATTTTGTAATCTTTATATAAGGGCTGACATTAGGGTTGCCTCACTAAGTGTGTTGACACAACCTTGATCACAGTGTGTGATTACACAGAGTAAAGAAAGCAGTTTCTCTCTCCCCTCCTTGTTGCCGCTGAAATTTAGAGGAAGAAGAGAAAAAATTGTATTTTTTTCTTCTGTTATTTTGAAAGCACTCACTTAATTCCTGACCCGGTCTTGTTGTGATATACTTCTGAATCCTACGAGTGGTTGTTGGTGTGAAAATTGATTCAAGTTCTATGAAGAACGAAGAACGCAAGATAATCAATAGGATTCCACTAAGATAGAACTCCTCTGATACAAGAAAGATATAGTATTATTACCACCTTTTCTAAATATGTCAATCTAAATATGCATGATCATAAAATGTTTCATATTTAATATGATTAAATAGTTGATGTGAAATTTTTTTATTTTCCACCCACGAACCATTCATGGTTCATTATATTTCCTCAAATTTTATCTGATCCAACCATTAGTATCAGAGGCTTGGGTTCTTGATTGTACATATTTAATAATTAGATGTATGTATCAATGAATGTTATGATATTGACATATATTTTTTGTATGATAGATTCAAAGCTGTTTGAATGTATTTTATGAATGGATCCCGATCGATTGACTCTAGGTGTTTATTTTTAATTTTAGAATTGATATATGCCAAAATTGAGGCATAGTATTTGATGTAATTTTATTTTTATAAAAGTTATATCTTTAAATTTCATGTAAAACCGTCATCACAAGAAAAGTCACTTTTCATTGCCGCCAATCACCGTCGTCGCCGCTGTCGCTGTCGCCGCTTGCTGCCTTGCCGCACCTTCTCCTGCTGCCCCATACCACCGTCTGACATCGGCGCCTTGCACCGTAGGTTTCCTAATTATGGTTTAGGAAACCATAGGGTTTAGTAAATCTTGAGTTTTTAGAAACTATAGGGTTTAGGAAACCTTGAGTTTTTGAAAATTTTAGCGTTAGGAAACCTTGAGTTTTTGGAAACTTAAGTGTTTTAGGAAACCTTGAGGTTTGAAAACTTTAGAGTTTAGGAAACCATGAGTTTTTGAAAACTTTAGGGTTTAGGAAACCTTGAGGTTTTGGAAACTTTAGGGTTTAGGAAACCTTGAGGTTTTGGAAACTTTAGGGTTTATGAAACCTTGAGGTTTTGATAACTTTAGGGTTCAGGAAATCTTGAGGTTTTGAATACTTTTGGGTTTAGGAAACGTTAGGGTTTTGCCCAATCCAGTCCCTAAATTTTTTTATTTAATTCGATAATGTTTCAACACTAATTAATTAAAATTATTTTTATAAATTATTTTTAAAAATAAATTATTTGATTATTCTACTTGGTAATTTATTTATCAAAGTAAAAATTATTGAAAAATTAAATTTTAAGTTGAAATTTGAATTTTGAAATGGGATTGGACTTTTGTAAAGAGTTATAAAATGGTGAAACTTTTTGAAGGAGAAAAAGAAGATTAAAGACGCCATGAAGATTAATATTTAAATTATTATAATTTATTTATTATTTTTTTATGTGTTGTAATTAGAAATTAGCCATAGAGAGGTTAATTTTGAATGGATGATTTATTATTAATCTTGTATCTTCATATAACATGTCATATAGAAATAGGGTTATGCCAATATCAAAATGCCATGTAGCATGTACATGCATCATTGTGGTTTAAATTTATAATGGGTTATAATTTACATACAATGTGAATTTTATAAAATTTATAAATTTTAAATTGTGATTTTAATTTTATAAAAGTGTATAGTTTTAAAAAAATTTCAAATTTATAAAAAAGTTATAATGTTTTCGAAAAAGTAAAGAAAAATCCATTTTTTCAAAAACTAAGTGGGAGGGTCGTTTACGTTAAAACGTTTCCAAGGTTCCCAACGTAAATTTGACCGTTGCACGAGGAATGGTTTAGAGCCGCCCTAGCGGTCCTCTCTTCAGTAGGCGAAACTTAGGAATTGTGTTGCTTTGAGTCATCGAATTTCTTGAGAAGCTAAAGTTTATAAAGGAAGGGGTGAGGCAGGACCGTCCCTAGATGAACTGTTAATTCATAGCAACCTTTAAAGCCGATGCGTTGGTTAAATATTTAGACCAAAGCACAATGAAATCTCTCATGGGAGCTAGTCAATGGGGCTAAGGTGACCAAAACTATTATTGATTGGTTGAGCTAGATGTAGTGACATTTTGAGAAGCGTTAACCAAACGAGAGGAGTCTTGATGCGATATGAGGTAGCTTGGGCGTTATCCTTAGATGAGACAAGCTATTGTTGTTGATCATAACAACATGGAAGAAATATTTTTAATTGGATTTTTATATATTTAAGTATTTGCATCATGCATCACACTTTCTTAAATGATTGAGTATTTATTTACACCACTTTATTTATTCTATTCAGTAATCGTGTCTTTATCCCCACTCTCAACTATCTTAAATATGGAAAAGCTTAGTGGTGAAAATTACGTGGATTGGAAATGTAATTTTGATATGATACTAATGGTAGAAAATCACAAGTTCGTGCTCACTACCACTTGTCCCCTTGAGCCTATGTTGAATAGACTCAAGAAAAAAATGATGCTTATGCTTCTTGACTGTATTCTGATGAGATAGCCAGGTGTTACATCTTGGCTTCTATTAGTAATGTGTTGCAACAATAACATCCGAACATGAAAACCGCCGCTGATATGATGTTGAACATTGGCAAAATGTTTAGGGATCAAGGTTGTCAAGCCAAACAGGCTGCTATGTGAACTTAATGAATTGTCGGATGAAACCTGGAACTCTTTTCAGAGAGCATATGATGCTGATAATTAGTTATCTGAATGAGATGGAGATTATGGGAGATGAGGTAGATGGTGAGGCTCAAGTTGATATGATCCTCGAGACCCTACCAGATGCTTTTGAAAACTTCAAACTTAATTATTCAATGAATAAGTTATGGTACTTACTTCCGGAACTTATGAAGGAGTTGCAAAGCTACTGAGACCCTGTTTTTGAAGGGCAAGAGGAAGACTTGAGTGGCAAACTTTACTGAAAGCAAGCCTTCCACCTCTAGCACAAAAAAGAAACACAAGAGTGGTTTGAAGAAAGTTAAGAAGCAAAACTCGAACGCAGAAGGCTTGATGAGGGCTAGTTCAACTTCCTTTGGGGGAATGAAGCACTAGTATCGGCTGTATCAGTTGGAACTATTAAATTGCCATTGGATAACAAGTTTTTGGTTTTATGAGATGTTTATTGTATCATGGCTTTTGAGAAAAACCTTATTTTCAGTAGCTAGTTTGATTGAGTAAGGATTTTCTTTAAATTTCATTGATAATAATATTGATATTTTTAGAAATGATTGCTTGATCATTATTGCACGCTTGATAAATAACATATTCTATATAAAACCAATAGTTTCAATGATATATGACACTAAAATAAATATAGATTTACAAAGGGATAGTATGAACTCTGACTCAATCAATATAACTTACTTGTGGAACTTCGTCTTGACCATATTGGCCTAGACATGATTAAAAAACTTGCATATGATGATCCATTTACAAACTTTAAGTGTGACCCATATAGAAATCCTGCATAGAAGGTAAAATGACCAAGAGACCTTTTTCAGCGAAGGGTGAAAGTTGCCATGAGCTATCACAGCACTACAGTTGCCATGAGTTATTACAGTACTGCAGTTGCCATTAGCCATCACAGTGCCTCACGACACTGTGTACCACGACACTACTAGAGTGTCTATGGCACTATAGTATTGCATGTCCACTAATGTAGTGTAATGTGGCACTACAGTAGTTCATTTAAATCTTTGATTCTCAATCAGTGATTGACACAAGACAATTACTATGAATTAAATATTTATTTTAATCAGATAAATATCTAGATATCAGTTTATTCAAAATTAGCATATATGATTATCTCTATCAACTATATTATCTGTTAGTTCACAAATAACATATTTAGTTGATTCAAATTATTATCTAATAATAATTTATAATTTTCTAATTTCACAAATTAGCTATTGTGTCTCGGTTATCGATAATTAGAAAATTAATCGATATAATTATATATATATATATATATAATTTTTGAAATTTATATATAAATAATTAAATTAATTAATTAATCACACAGAATTATCTCATAATTACATACTTGCTCTAGAATAAAAATTCCTTTTGCAAGTCGTCATTTTTTCATGTCCTAAAATATTCACACCCTAGACTGCGTAATACAGAGGTGACTTGGGGATCATGGCCATATAATCTTAAGCTCCAATAAAGTATATTATTAATTAATTTCTTTAATTAAATATTCTTATTTATTAATTCTATTATTACTCCACTATAAATATGTAATTGCATTATAAGAGATTATAGAATGTATATACAGTGTATTCTCGTGTAGTCCATTGATATATTTATTTCACATGATTCAGTCATCTAATTATTGGTTCGTAAATTGGAGCTGATCAAAATTAATGTTTTACCCTCTTGATCCTTAATACCATTAATTCACTAGTAAATGGTTTATAATCGCATTAATAACCATTCATGTCTAGAATTAAAACTTAATGGAACCAATATACGATCCGTTAGGAAAAGGTTGGATTCCAAATCTTGCAAGACCATGTTTCCAACCATCCATATCACTAAATCTCCAAAACAAAAGTAACTATTTTGTTTTACAAACAAAGCTTAACGGGTGAATCAAAAGATCTAGTAGACATTTATATGAGTTCATGATTACTCAAGATTCAGATTGATCTACATATGATGATCAGATTGATGTGTATTAAATTTTTATGATAAATGGTATGTTAATAAAAATATTAATTCACATCGGTTCTGTCATATATAATTTTATTATATATAGAACATTCACTTAGGTGTCTATCCACATCAATGATCCAGATCTAGATCACATGCATTCATAATATTTAGTGAACCGTACTAGCAACTATTCATTGAAAATTCTATACTTTAATATATTGCTGATAATATTATTCATTATCTATGATCTTAATCATCTCATACGAATCCAAGATCATAGTCTCATTGATGAATATGAAATTTTCTGATATTTATAAAAATTATTCAATAATAATTTAAAAGAACAATTATAAGAAAAATATAATTCTATTAAATTTCATATTAAAATGTCTAATACACATACTTTGAGGGCATAACCCTCAACAATCTCCCACTTGCCCTAAATAAAATGTGGCATCTCTCTTAACCCCACGTTACGTACATGACCCTAAAATGACTTCGTAGGAAGTGTCTTGGTAAAAGGATCAGTCAGGTTCTGATCTGACGCTATCTTCATGACAGTCGCATCCCCTCGATGCACGGTCTTTCTTACAAGATTATATTTCCCCTTTATTTTCTTGCACCTCTTTTGACTCCTCGATTCTTTGGAATTAGCTACAGCCCCATTGTTATCACAGTAAAGGATCAATGGCTTGTCCATATCTAGAACTACTTCCAGATCAGTATAGAACTTTCTAAGCTATACCGCTTCTTTCACAGCTTCACAAGCCGCTATGTATTCAACTTCCATAGTGGAATCTGTAATGCTAGATTATTTGATACTTCTTCAGACTACAGCTCCTCAACCTAGGGTGAATACTGATCCAGAGTTTGACTTTCGACTATCTCTGTCTGATTGAAAATCTAAATCAGTATATCTAGTTAGGTTTAGGTTTCCACCTGAATAAACAAGCATATAGTTTTTCATTCTCCTAAGATACTTGAGAATGTGCTTTACTGTGATCCAATGTTCTAAACCTGAATTCGATTGATAACGACTGACAATTCCCACTGCATAACAATTGTATGGTCTCGTAAATAACATGGCATACATGAGACTACTAATAGCTAAAGCATAAGGAACGTTTCTCATATCATCCTTCTCCTAAGGTGTTTTAGGACATTGCTCCTTGGAGAGCAAAATTTCATGTCTGTTCGGTTGTTGACATTTCTTGGAGTTCTCCATAGAGAATCTCTCCAACACCATATCAATATAAGATGCCTGAGAAGGTGCCAAAGAGCTTGTTTCTTCTATCCCTTAGGATTTGGATGCCTAGAATATGACTCGCCTCTACTTTCCCACATACACCTCTTTTCTTCTTGAAGATCCATTTACATCCAATGGGCTTGATATTTTTAGGTGGATCTACAAGTTCCCAGACGGAATTGGAATACATCGATTCCATTTCCTGGTTCATGGCATCTTACCATTTCTCCTTTTCAGGATCATCCATAGCTTTTTCATAAGATAATGGATTGTCCTTATCAGTGTCAGACACTGGGACATGTGCCTCTAGTTCATAGCTAATATGTTGTCTTACAACCCTCACACAACGATGTTGCACCAATGTTTCTTTAACAGGAACTGTGATTTCTGTGGTTTGTTGTTTATAAGTTGATAATAAAGGTGGTCTGATCTCATCAGACGCTAATTCCTCAAGAACTACTTTCCTTTGAGGTTTGTAGTTTTCCATATAGTCGTGTTCAAGGAAGGTGACATTTGTTGATACAAACACCTTTTGATCCTTATGATATAAAAATACCCACATTTAGTCTTTGGAGCATAGCCAACGAATATTCATACTCCAGACCTTGAGTCTAACTTTCCAGTCTTGGGTCTAAGAACGTGAGCTGGACACCCCCCACATACAGATATGATGCAAACTGGGTTTGAAGCCATTCCATAACTCTAAAGTTGTCTTACTTACATACTTAGAAGGCACTACATTCAAAATGTATGTTGCCGTGTGTAATGCATATCCTCAAAATGTAAGTGGTAGTGATTAGTAGTTTAACATCGACCTAACCATATCTAATAAGGTTCGGTTTCTCCTTTCTGAAACATCGTTTTGGTTTAGTGTTCTAGGTGTTGTGAGTTGGGATAGGATTTCATACTCCAGCAAGTAATCCTTGAATTCTAAATCCAAGTATTCTTCACCTCGATCTGATTGAAGTGTTTTTAATGATTTACCTAATTACTTTTCAGCTTTAGCTTTGAAGTCTTTAAACTTTCCAAAAGTTTTAGACTTTCGATGCATCAGGTAAATATAACCATATCTTGAGTAATTGTCAATAAAAGTGACAAAATACTCATACCCACCTCTAGCTTGTACATTGATCGGTCCACATACATCACTATGCACTAGCTCAAGTGGTTTATTGGTTCTTTGGCCTTTTCCAGTCAAAGGTATCTTGGTCATTTTACCCTTTAAACAAGATTCATAAACAAGAAGAGTTCTAACTTTTAGGTCTTTCAAAGTACCATCCTTTGTTAACCTATTTAACCTATGCAGATTAATATGTCCCAACCTAAGATGCCAAATATATGTGTTATCATCATCATGATAAATTCTTTGTCGTTTGCTACTTTTACTTTTAGGTTTTACTATTTTAAATAATTCAGAATTATTTAATGCGTGTTCAGTTGATTTAAGCATATAAAGTCCATTCAATATTTTTACATGACAAATATTGAATCCACTATTAGAAATAATAAAACCATTATTAATTAAAGAAACTTCAAAAAATTGTTCATGTAGTAACGAAAGAGAAATCAAAATTTTCAAAAATTCAGGAATGTAATAAACATCGTTCAAAACTAAATAATTATTTCCAAAATTAAGGCGGTCTGTCCCTAATGCTTTCAGTGACACAAGCGCACCATTACCAACTCTCATAATAACCTCGCCATCAGTCATCTCCCTTGACGAATCAAGCATCTGCAAAGAAGAACATACAAGGTTAGTGGCTCCTAAATCCAATATCTAGGATGAGAAATCATATTCCACTAAACAAGCTTCAAATACAAGTAAATCATATTTACCTTTCTTTTTCAGCTCGGAGAGATACTTGTTACAGTTTCTCTTTCAATGACCTTCAACCCCACAATGGAAACATTTTCCAATGCTTTCGTTGTCAATATTGTTCTTCTCTCCCTCAACTGACTTTTTGACCTTCTTTTTATTATTATTCTTAATTTTTTCCTTACCATTTTTCTTCTTCCTTTTATTACTACTAACAATAGAAGGAAAAAGGTTTTTCTCGATAACATTTACCTCACCCCCAATGGTAGCCCTTGTGTCAATGACTTTCAGGTAATACTTAACTGTTAATGTTCACCTAAAATTTGTACTTACATTTATTTATCCATTATAGATGGTGTTAGTCAACAACAAAAAGAGAAAAGATAAGAAAATATTTACAACCATCGATTGTCAAGAAAGGGGTACACGGGCTTGGAAGAAGAAATGGTATATATCTTTTATTAATTTAATACTCATTTTTATTTATGTTGTTATTATTCTGAATATGTTATTCATACCGTGGGATAGAAAAAGACGTCAGGTACGACAAGTGACATTAGTCGTTTTATGTTATGGAAGGCGGCTCGCACTAGAAGAAGGGAGTAATTGAGGATGTGGTTATAGAGGCATGTGTTAATAGGATTGTAAGTACTATATTCTTGTTAAAGTTAATATATTTACAGTTTTAATTAACTAAAAAGACAATGAATTTTTTTTCTTTTTTTCTAGAATGAGTTTGAAAATTCAGGAGTAGTTACTTCAGGCAACAATGATGCATTAACAATGGCGTTGGGCACTCCAGAACCTAGCGGGCAATAAGAGGCATCGAAGGTTTTGTCACTCCTTCAATATTCTTCCACATCGCTCGAAATAATGCAAGTATCCACTTGGAGGAAGTTGTAGAGCGACAAGATAGGAAAATGGAGATGTACTCGTAATCGGTGGCCATTGAACTGAGAGGGAATGATGAGAAGATTGCTAAATTGGAAGCAGAGATTGCTCGCATGAATAAGGCAGTGACGTTATCTGATAAGGGAAGTTGCACCAAAGTTAAATAAGATACTCGTGTAGTCCAACTTCATTCTAAATGGAGTAGTCCAACTTCATTTCAACAAGGAGTCCGTAAAGAAGGTAATCAATCATATTTAAGTTGACGACATGTTTTTTCATACAAACTAGTTAGGACAACTCATTAGCAACTTATTTTCTAAATATAGAAGATACTCGTGTAATGCTTTTAAGTAACTTTTTCTTTTCATACTAGGGAAAAATGCAATGTTGTTTATAGAGATTAAAAGTGATTTTATTACATATAGTACACAAATTAAATTTGATGAGGTTGACCCTATGGTGCATAATGTCCCATTTGGACCAGACAATGCACGAGTATCAATTGATATTGTTATTGACTCGACTGCCCCATTGCCTGTACTAGTTTGAAATGAACTGAGAACTGTTGGAGATGCACTTGGTTCTCTTGTGAGCTGGCCGAAGAGTCTCATTAGGGTTGGGAGGATGAAGGTGTTAGTTTTTTATTAGTTACATCATTTATTAAAGTTCTAGTGTTTCTTGGGTTTTAATATTTATCTTATAATAGGAGAAAGGAAAACAATCATCACTTGGTTTTCTACTAGCATGCCTTCAGAGTTTAAGATGCTAAGTTTCTTTACGATCAAACAAATGGGTGATCATACAATTCAAATGAATTCAATGAAACAGATGATGGGCAAAGACCGTGATATATATTGCCATAAAGATGATATTTTGTGTTTTGCTAATATGCATGAAATCATTGTGACATGCATTGTGATATACATAGGGTAGGAAATGCTTATTTTCATTATTTTTCATTAATTATAAGTTTTTGTGTACTTATGTTAGTTTTTTGTAGGCTTCCTTTTGAGCAAATGAAAGAGGCAAACATACAGACTATGCTTTTATTTGTTGATTGATCAGTTATCTCCTTTAGAGGAGGTAAAATGCATAATAGATCTCACCATGTAAGTGACGTTATGGTGAAGTCGTTACCTGATCAATTGGTGCTTGTTCCTTATAATGTTGGGTGATAATTTTTGTTCTTCTTATAGGAGATATATCTTTCTTGAGTCTTTGTAAAGATATAATTGTATTCATGTTTCTATCAAGTGGTCACTGGGTACTATATGTCATTGATGCTGCCAAAATATTGTTTACCAATTGGATTCAATGAGGTCAAGAGATATCTATCATGACGCCCTTGAAGTTATAAATGTGTAAGTTGCCATTATGTATATTTCTCCAAAAAATCATTTGATAAGAAGAATATTTGTAGATTATATGCTCATGTCATTATCGATCATTCTTTATAAATGTGGGGCGATAATAATTTATAATACTCACAAGGGGAACAATCATGGGAAAAAAAGTCCTCAATGGAAGAAAGTAATGAAGGTAAGTGCAAGACATTTAATGTTATCTAAGCCATTTTAGATTTGCTATTATTATTATTAAGCTAACTATTTTTCTGTTTAGTGCCATCGTCAACCTGGGAACGTTGTGTGTGATTACATTTTTTTACGCTTTATGAAAGAGATCATATCTGACCAAAGTCGTCGTGACATTCTTAAAATGGTAAAAAAATACTACTGTAAATATGTTTTTGTATAGTTTTATAATCTCCTTCTAAGGGTTAATGTTTATGATGCATATCTCCAAGAGAGTTTTACACTAAAAACAGCTCTATTATGGACAATCAATGATTTTCTCACATATGGAAATCTATATGGTTGTACTGTTAAAGGGTATCATGCATGTCCAATATGTGAGAAAGAAACTTACTCAATAAGGCTGAAACAAGGCAAACACAATGCCTATATAGGACACAAGAGATTTCTACCATGGTCTCAGCCTTACAGAAAACTAAAGAATGCCTTTGATTATAATCAAGAGTTTGGAAAAGCTCCTATTGCATTGAGCAGAGAGAAAATATTAAAAGAAGTTGATTGTCTTCAATTCAAATGGGGGAAGAAGAAAGTCAAATCAAAAGAAAAAGATGGATGTAACAAATCATATTGGAAAAAGAAATCCATATTTGCGGTTGAATATGGGAAACATCTTTATGTTAGGCATTGGTTAGATGTTATGCATATTGAAAAGAATGTTTGTATGAAATAATTGGAACATTACTTGATGTTCCTGGGAAGACTAGAGATGGATTGTCATTACGCTTGGACTTGTGGTGGTGGGTAGCAGACTTGAATTGGCTCTAACATTTGAGAAAAAAAATGGGCATTTCTACCTCCAGCATATTACACTTTATGTAGATGCGAGAAGAAGGAAGTTTTGAAAGAGCTTTGGCAAACATCAAAGTTCCCTTAGGGTATTCTTCAAATGTAAGAAATCTGGTGTGTATGGAAGGTTTGGCACTAAATGGTCTGAAGTCTCATGATTGTCACATATTAATGTAATTATTATACGAGGGGTCTTGCCTAAGCATGTAAAACTGCTATTATTAGATTGTGTTTCTTCTTCAATGCTTTATGTGATAAGATGTTGATGTTTCACGTTTAGAATATCTACAAAATGAAATTATGGTGACTTTATGCATGCTTGAAAAATGCTTCCCACCATCTTTTTTCACCATAATAGTTCACCTCACAGTGCATCTAATAAGAGAAGTACGCTTTGTGGACCAGTATACTTGAGATGGATGTATCCATTTGAACGATTTATGAAAGTGTTGAAGGGTTATGTCCGGAATCGTAATCGTCTAGAAGGTTGCATCAGTGAGTGCTATATTACAGAAACTGTTGAATTTTACATAGATTTCTTACCAGGGATGCGTCCAGTAGGATTTCCATCACCCAGTCATTTGAAAGGTAGACCATTATCAAGTGGTCATGGTGCAAGTATTGATCTTGATGCATGGGAACAAGCCATCATTATGTGCTACAAAATACTAATGATGTTGAACCATATATCAAGTAACTACTAATCCTTGTGATTATCACTAAAGTGCTACGTTTCTCCTCAAAATATCAATTATTATGAAATTGTATTAGTTATGTAATTTTTATTTTTTGTCGACAACATATGGAATTTTTGGAGCATCAACCCATTAAATCAAAGAGACAAAAGTGGATACAAGATGAGAACAATTGTACATTTATATATTGGTTTCATGATTAAGTAGGTTATAATTATATATTGTGAGAAACAGTCTTATTAATTTTTTAACTACAAAGGTCTTACTTGGCCTATGCCTATATGCCTAGGTTTCAAAAGATATTGAAACCTCTAGTAAAGAGGTTTCAGAAACAATAATGTGGCTAGCTCAAGGGCCAAGCATGGAAGTGATAAAATATCATAGTTATGCCATTAGTCAATATCACTATAATACTAAAACCCGAGATGATGATGGTTTCTTTCAAAACAGTGGTGTTATAGTGGTAGAGACAATGTAGATTGCAAGTGCAAAGGATGAAAATCTCATCATTACTGATATGTCAATTTATGGGGTTATTCAAGAGACATGGGAACTTGATTATTACATTTTCAAGTTTCCAAAGTTCAAATGTGATTGGGTTGAGAACCATAACGGTATCAAAGTTGATGAACTTGGATTCACATTGGTAGACCTCTCGAGAATTGGACACAAATCTGATTCTTTCATCTTGGCCTCACAATCAAAACAAGTGTTTTACATTGAAGGTCCATTTGATTCAGGGTGGTCAGTTGTCCTATCATCTCCTAAAAAAGACCATTACGATAATATAAATGATGATGATGATGATGATCTGGGTGCTATTATTAGAGAATGTAAATCGCATACAAGAGTAATGCCCTCAATTGAGTCATTTGATGTAGCAGGTGAGACTGAGACGGCTTATGTTGGTGGTCATCAAGATGGTATATGGCTTGATATATGAACTGAATTGACAGGTACATGTAAATTGATTATTCTATCTCAATTATTTATGGTAATTGATTAGTTGATTTCATGTCTACTTTATCAACATAGAAATTGTCTCTAGCCCTTAACATACATTTTTCTTCACCCAAAATGTATTTGTGTTGTATTCTCAGTTTCGTAGACATTTTTCAAAGTTGTTAGAAGCTGGGCCTAAAAAAATTTCATGATTGAATGGGGCGTTAACATTTCTCTAGCCTTTAATTCTCTATGATGTAAATATATTACAGTGATGATTACTTTCCCTTATTCATTGAGAATGTAGAAGTATATTACTTGTATTATCTTTGATAATTCTCTATGATGTAAATATGTTGTAGTGATAAGTACTTGCCCTCACTCATTGAGAATGTAGAAGTATGTTACTTCTATTATCTTTGATAATTAATTGAAACAATAGCTCTCGCGATTTATAGTTTTGGCTTGGGGGGGTGATCAATGTTCTTTTGATTGACTAGTTTTGGCTTGGAAGAGTAATTATTTTCTTTTGATTGACTAGTTTTTGCTTTGGGGGGGTTGATTATTTTCTTTTGATTGACTAGTTTATCCATTGTGAGATTGTTGAATTGATAATATCTTTCTCAAATATCTATTACTTTCTAGGATATATGAAGTCTTGGATATCATCATACGCCTTTCTATTTGAAGCTACCATCATGATCTGTCCGTAAACATTTTATGATTTCTGAATATGCTACCAACACTTGGTATTTTATCAGTTAATAGTTCTTTGATAATGAAACTTATTTCTCATAATGAACTTTATTATAGTTTTTGGACAATATGTAATGATGAGATGAGATTAATGTGTATGTTGTTGGTTAATTTTATGATTTATATTATCAGTAGGGAACTATCTAGGATGAATGTTATATATTGTTAACATAAGTATCTAGAGGATTTATGATTTATATTATTGGCTGGGACCATCTGGGATTTTATGATTTATATTATTACTGGCAACCATCTGGGACCAATATTATATAGCCGCGTAAATTTCATTAAAAAAACCTTTTAATTTTTTCTTTTCTTAAACTTTAGATGATTGAGATTCCCCGTCATCTATTTACTTTACGTGGTACCTAAGATGACGAAGATCCTCGCCATATATGCTTTTGGTGGCACTTAAGTGACGGGGATCAACCGTCATATATCTTTTAGTGGTACTTAAGATGACGGGGATCAGTCGTCGTCTATGTTCTTTTGGCAACAACTAAGATGACGGGGATTTCCTGTCATCTATATGCTTTCTGCAGTGACTAAGATGATGGGCAATCCCTATCATTTATCTATTTTTTACGGTACTTACGATGACGGAGATTCTCTGTCATTCTACTCCTTTATAATGATGATTTTTTTTAATGACTAAAGATGACAACCCAATAGATGACATGCGATCAGTCGCCAATATATGGTTATAATGACGGGTTTTACCCTTCATCTAACCCCTTTTTTGTTGTAGTGACTTAATATATATACATGTATGTCAACAATTTAAATGGAACTGCGGTTCTTGGCGCATTCTTCTGCTTACCTTGCCAAGACGCGACAACCTGACGTGTTTCTAGTTACATACCAATTGCTTCACTACTCTAGTTAGATACACATGAAGTACTCCCTTCAATCTTACCGATTACACATTAAGTGCTCCTATCGTCAGCATGGATCGATGAATACTAAGGGTTATATTACGATGATATTGAACTTAAATTATGTCATGCATGGTCTCATGAACTACTGATAAAATTAAAATAAGAAGACAACTTACTGGAATATGCAGTCGAGAATTTATAAACTTCAAAATACCAATTTTATTATAGAGAGAGAGAGAGAGTACATAGAGAGTGGGAGAGTGGTTTTCTCAACACATGAGTTATCTAAAAATATGCTTTGCCTTCAACAAAGGGTGAGACTTTTCTTTTATAATACAAACAGTAAGATAGATAAGGTTTCATGTCATAGGCAAGTGGAGTCATTCATCTTTATCCTCTTAATTGTCCTTGTGGTGGAATCTACTTTTGGAAAAATAGATTTGTCATCATCCTGTGAGTGGGTATCTACTTTTTGAAAGTAGTTTTACTGTTGATTGTGGGAATCTACTTTATGAAAAGTAGATTGTCTTCATGTGCCGGCGTTTCTGTTGAAGAACGTGACTGGATTAATTCTGTTTTTCTTACAGTGGGGATAAAGCTTAGGCCGACCCTTTTCCCTTCTTGTCCTTGTCCAACTTGTCTGAGATAAGACTAGTAAGAGAGTACAATAAATCTTCAATAGAAGGGACTTGATCTTGACTTTTACTAGCTAAAATGCGAACTCATTATCATCCTGGTCTGAATGATTGCTGGTTGTTTTTATAGAAGCATCTTCTGGTGCTATGGACTGTAAATATTATTTTTTCATATAGTCCATAGTCTTGATAATTAATTCATGATCTGTTAACTCCAGAAAGTTCTTTTTAGTTCTGTTTGTGCCATAACAAATGGATTTCATGATGGGGTAGGAAGAGCCTTTGGAAGAGAATAAAGACATGCCTGTGTGTGGGTCTTGATTACTTTAATAAGTATTGTTAAATTGGGGTTCAGTCCCTTATCCCACCATTTTGTATAGAATATCTTCTTAAGGCGCGAGATCTTTTTCAGTTAATCACATTGAACATCCCATTTCTATATCCATATGATGCTGAACCTGATAATAAAATGTACTAACTTTGACATGGAGATGTCTTTGTTGAGTGGAAGGAGGGAGTAGGCAGCTTTCCATTCTTTGAATGCTGCTTGAACTATTTTTGGTAAGGCATCTAGAGTGATACCGAATTTACCCCACCAAACGAGGAACCAGGAGGGTAGCTCATTTTTTAAGATTTTGGGACAAATCCTGATGAACCATGTATGGTTATGTACTAGATTCTGATCATAAGAAACATAGGGAAAAGAATCGATGTAATCCCAATAACTATATTTTGTTTCCTGGTTGTTGCTATCGAGACTTCTGGTGGTGTGAGGATGGAGTCCCCATTGTCCAATAGGCATAATATTCCAGATAGCAGCCTTACTGAAAGAAATAAGGTTGATTTTTCTGTTGGGGTCATGGAGGGTATGATTAATCTCCATGGTTGTTGTCTCAAGCACTATAACTTAAAAAATGTAGCCATACTGGTCAAAATGAGTGGGAAATTTGTGAGTTGATAAGTATAATTTCTTAATTTCCCATGGATCACATCCATTTCGCATCTATTGTTTCAATGAAGAGAATAATCTCCTCAATCATACTGTTGAAGATATACTGTTCTGGTATAAGAAGGACATCTTTAGCAGATTTGCTAGAAGAAGCCTCTTGTATACAGTTAAAGTTACTGTTTAAGCTTATCTTCAAGCTTGGAAATTATGTTATATAGGGATTTCCCCTGCCTTGGCATCAATGACCTCGGCTGTGATTCCTGTTCATGAACTTTGCAAGTATTCACAAATTAGAAAGTCTGGTAAAGAGTTATGTTCACCTTTGATATGCTCAATATCAAAATAAAATACTGATAATAAACTTTGCCAAGAGGAAAATATCTACTTTAAAGTAAGATTTTGTACGTCTTTTTGAATATTTGTTTCGCTGCAGAACAGTCAACTCTGATAAGAAAATGTTGGTTAAGTAAATCCATCCTGAAATTTTAGAACACATTTTACAATTGCTAGACATTCATGATTAATTGTTGGATAATACAACACTGGTCCTTTCCAAAATCCGAAGGTAAACCTAATGAGTTCTTCTTTCTGATTATTGAGATTAACTTGTTGAAGGATCCCACCATATCCCTGGTTAGAGGCATCTATTTCAATAATCTTATTCCAGGTAGGGTTAGATAAAGATAAACAATGTAATAGTTGTATTTTTTGCTTTATTTTCTGTATTGCCAAAGTATGTTCAGTTGTCCAAGCAGAAGAGTTTTTCTTAAGTCTGTTATAAATGATAGAGTTATCTTTTATCTAATATAATTCGGACTGGTAGAAGTCTCTAATATAAATCTGACTTCCTAAAAATCTTTGTAATTGATTTTTATCTTTTATCTCGTCTGAAAATTTAGAAGCAAATTCTATACTTCTGTTTATAGTAATAATAGTTTCATTAGAAATATTATGTCCTAAGAATCTAATCTCTGTTTGAAAAGTTTCATCGTAGATGCAGATAGAACTAAACTATTTTTGATAATAACATGCTTGAAGATATGCAAATAATTTATATGCTGATCAATGGATGATGAGAAAATTAAAATATCATCAATGTAACAGATAATGAATTCACTATACGAACAGTCCTCTCCATTGCTCTAGGCCAAGGCTGGCAAATAAAACCACTTTATGTTAACAACACCTTTCACTTACGACATTCATGAAAATGAATGAGGTGCGCGCGGCAGACGGGAATAACAAGACTCTATGGCTTAACAAGTTCCTTCCCCACCAAAACCCTTACTCGGGCCTCGACAGGGTGAGAGTAGTTGGGTCGAAATGAGCGTCTCCTTTGCGAGGAGGTTGCCTTGCTTTCGCGTGAAGATTAAGGACCTGCAGACGGCAGAATTAGCGTATGTTAAGAAGGATTTATATGAGGTGGGGGGCGTGCGTGAGCGTCCCTCTCCTTCTACTGCTGTGAGTGCTTATCATTCATAATATACTAAAATTCTGAAGGTCCATTCTTAACTCCAAATGGTAAAACATTACAATCATGATGACCAAAGGGTATTGTAAATATACTCTTATACCTATCCTATTCAACAATTTGAATTTGCCAAAATCCTAATTTTAAATCCAATTTAGAAAAGATTACTGAATCATGTAAGGGATCTAAAAGATCATTTTTATTCGGAATAGGATACCTAATCCATTGGAGGGCGTCATTAAGCAGTTTATAATTAATAACTAAACGAGGTTTTCGTCTTTCAATTTAATCATTTTTATACACATAGAATATAGTACAACTCCAAGTGGAGTGGTTAGGTATAATTAATATTTTCTGTAAAAGGGATTCAATTTTTTTTTTGAAAATTTCTTAATATTCCTTCTTCATCTGGCTAGGCCTAGATTTAGTAGGAATATATTTTTCATCAATTTCTGTTTGAAAATCGCTGCAAATTTCTGTTTGAAATTTTCTTAAAAATAATTTTGATTTTACTCTGAACAAATGGTTGTTGAATTTTCTGTTCTAAAGTTAGAAATCGAACTTCTTGCTGAATAAAATTGATTTGATTATCTTTATTCTAGATCAGATCTTTAATAAGATCTAATTCTTAAGTTTACGGTTTAGTAATGAATTCAAAACTAATTTTTCTGTTATTAATGGTAGTATAAATATCATTAGTATCAACTTTATCCATAGGTATCAATAAACCCACAAAAGGATTGCCTAGGATAATATTATGGGTCATGTTTTTGAATAAAAGAAATGAAGTGGGTAAACAAATACCTTTGTTACAAATTAAAACTTCTGGTAATTTAAATTTTATTCTGTTACCACTCGAACTGGTAAGAGATTGTGTGGTTTTCTGAAAATACTTGGTACAGATTAACCCTTCTTGAATGCAGTTCATATCAGCCCTTGTATCAATAAGGGCGATAGTATCTTTAATTATAAAATCAGGTTTTATAATAAAAGCAATTCGGGTGTACCATTTTGAAAGGTAACTTTATTCATATGCATAAGATACTGGTTACTTTCCTAAGCATTTTGAGGAGATGAAGATTCTAGATCAATGGGATCTTGGCCTCTAGAGGAAAGATTTCATCACGTTGAAGTTGAGTGAGACAATTATCCCACCATCCTTTTAGAAGTCCGGTAAAGCCATTAACAAAGAAATCTGACAATTTATGATCAGAATTTTCATTCTATTTACAAACAGATGCATACATCATCATATGGTGTATGCTTTCAAAAATCTGATATTCAGTTTTACCATCTATGTTCCATTCATAGATAGTTTTCTCATGATAGGATTTTTTAGTATGAAAAAAATCTTCTTCATATAAAATGTCTTGTGAGGTAGGTCTAGGATAATAATACCTACCATCTCCGTGTAAAGCCTAGACTTAGAGTAAGAAAGCTTATTGATGCTATCATCAAAGTTTTTCTGTATATCATGAATTTGGGAGAGAGTGTACTCATCATTTTCATCATCAGTAGCAGGTAAAGATGAATCACCCTGGTTCATCATGTTAATCTGTTTCAGAGATTTTTGTCCTGATAATTCGGGTTCACTGATCTTCAAGTCTATTATTTTTCTAATAAGAGTAGCCATAAAGTCTTCCTCTTTCTTAGTCGATTTCAACTTAAAATCATGAACTTCAAGAGGAGGCTTGATAGTGATTGGTTGAAGGTGAATAGGTTTAGGTTTATTTGGATATTTGTCTTGTTGGTCTTCAATTTTATCTTGTATTTTGTCTACATGTTCCTCAATACAGGTGAGTTGATTACCTATGGTTTGGAGGAAAATGTTAGTATAGCTATTTTGTTTGGTTAAAGGTACAATGTCTTTGACCTTTAAGGTTTCTTGCTGCATGGATTGTTCAGAAATCTCGACGTAAGGAGAGATGACTAACGGTTTGAGATTATTGATCTCATTACCCGGAGCAAGCTCTAAAGATAAAAGTGGAGGATGAACAACTTGGAAAAGCTTACCGGTTGTCGTAATCCAGTTCTTTTGAATTCCTGTTAAAATATTTATTTGATCTTTATCAAGAATAGGTACTTTATGGGAAAAATCACAATATCATTCTGGGAAAGATCTAAGAGTCGGGTTTTTCCAAAGGTGGTAATAATACTGGCTTTTAAGGGTTGCTAACTGTTCAGGAGTATGGGATCTAAAATCCCATAATATAAATTCCTGATATTCATCTTGCATAAAGTCCTGGTTAAGATGTTTACACAATTCACTATTAGGTGTAAAATCCATTAAATATACTCTCTCCCCATACAAAAAAACTTTGATGATAGCATCAATAAGCTTTCTTATTCGAAGTCTACCCAACGTATGGCTTTACACAGACCTGGTAGGTATTATTATCCTAGACCTACCCCACATGACATTTTGTATGAAAAAGATTTCCTTCATACTCAAAAATCCTATCATGGGAAAACTATCTATGGATGGAACAAAGATGGTAAAAATGAATATCAAATTTTCGAAAGCATACACCACATAATGATGTATGCATCTGCTTGTAAACAAAATGAGAATTCTGATTATCAAACTGCCAGATTTCTTGTTAATGGCTTTACCGATCTTCTAAAAGGTTGGTGGGATAATTGTCTCACTCAACTTCAATGTGATGAAATCTTAAACTCTTTTAAGATTAATATAAATCCTTTTACTCATACTGAAACCAAAATTGAAGACGCTTGTTATACCTTAGCACAAGCCATCATACACCACTCTGTTGGATTAAGAATCATTAATACTGATCGGCACTTTGAACTTCTTCAGAACCTTTGTTGCCCATTCTTAACTCATTTCAGATGGTATAAAGATGTATTTTTACTGAAGGTCATGCAAGGTATTGATGTCAACAGTGATCATTGGAAGGTCAAATTCATTTATCATCTCCTTAATCTTTTTGCAGAAAAAGTTCGTAAGAATTTTTGGGATAAACATAACCAGGTTGATATTCCCTACCACCAGCATACTTATGGATCTCTCATTGCAGTAGTTATTGAAGAAGGACTATCCCTATGTAATGATATGATCTCTAGCAAATGATGAAAAATCAAAGCTTATCCAACCATAAAGAGTTAGGTGAATTTTGTGATCAATTCGCCAATGACACCAAAATTCAGTATCCCTCAACTTCCAGAAACCCTAAACCTTCTAAGAAATATAAAAGGTTCTATTCCAGAAAAGATCCTAAACCTAACTTTCAAGAAGTTCACAGACGGAAACTCAGCAAAAACCAACTCCCAAGAAAGATAAATCATAAGTTAAGTGCTACAGATGTGGTACTAAAGGGCACTATGCTAATAAATGCAAACTCAAATACTAACTCCATGAGATATGCTTAGGATGAGGAAGCCCAATAGCAGATCCTTAATTGCATCTCTGACAAAGACTATTCCTCTTCAGAATCAAGTTTAGACAATGAATTAGCAAAAATATATTCTTCCGATTCAGATTCATCTTCTGATCTAACTAAACCTCATTGCAATTGTAAGAATTGCAACATGTTAACAAAAGCTAGTTATTGGAAAGCCATCGTTGAGATGAATGGCCTTGATCTAGGTCAACCTAGTATTAATGTTATAACAGAAACTTAAAAATCTATGCTCAATTTTGTAGATCAGATACAGGATCCAGAAACAAAATTAATGTTTTTGGAAGCTTTATGTAAGGATCACGCCAATGAGCACATTACTGAGGATACTCTCCCAATTGAGAATTATAGTATGCACGAGATTATGAATCGTATACAGAATAAATATGTTACTAAAAAGCCCATTACCATTTATGACCTCAAGATGGAAGTCAATATTCTCAAAACTGAAGTCAAATAGTTACAGTCTATAAACAAACTTATCTTTCAAGACCTTGCCCATATTAAATAGGAACTTTTCTCTAGAGGCCAAGATCCCATTGATCCAGAATCTTCTTCTCCTCAAAATGCTCAGGAAAGTAACCAGTATCTTATGCATATGTATAAATTTACCTTTCAAAATGGTACACCAGAATCACTTTTATTATAAAACCTAATTTTATAATTAAAGATGATATCGCCCTTATTAATATAGGGGTTGATATGAACTGCATTCAGGAAAGGTTAATCCCTACCAAATATTTTCAAAAAACCACACAATCCCTTACCAGTGCGAGTGGTAATGGAATAAAGTTTAAATTACTAGAAATTTTTAATCTGTAACAAAGGTATTTGTTTACCCACTTCATTTATTTTATTAAAAAATATGACCCAAAATATTATCCTAAGCAATCATTTTATATGTTTATTGATGCTTATGGATAAAATTGATACTAATGGTATTTATACTACCATTAATAACAGAATAATCATTTTTGATTTCATTACTAAACTGTATACTAAAGAATTAGATCTTATTAAAGTTCTTTTTTTCAAAATAAAGAAAATCAAATCAATTTTATTCAGCAAGAAGTTCAATTTCTTACTTTAGAACAGAAAATTCAACAACATCTGTTCATAATAAAATCAAAATTATTTTAAAAAAAATTTTAAACAGAAATTTGCAGTGATTTCCAAATGCTTTTTGGTATAGGAAAAAGCATTTAACTCTCTTCCTTACCATCAAGATTTTGATGAAAAATATATTCCTACTAAATCTAGGCCTAGCCAGATGAAGAAGGAATGTTTAGAAATTTTCAAAATAACAATTGAATCCCTTTTACAGAAAATATTAATTAGACCTAGCCACTCCCCTTGGAGTTGTATTGCATTCTATGTGTATAAAAATACCGAAATTGAAGGAGGACAACCTCGTTTAGTTGTTAATTATAAATCACTTAATGATGCCCTCCAATGGATTATGTATTCTATTCTGAATAAAAAAGATCTTTTAAATCGCTTACATGATTTAGTAATCTTTTCTAAATTTGATTTAAAATCAGGATTTTGGCAAATTCAGATTGTTGAACAAGATATGTATAAGACTGCATTTTACAATACCCTTTTATGATTATGAATGGAATGTTTTACCATTTCGAGTTAGGAATGGACCTTCATAATTTCAGCATTTATGAATGATATTTTCAATCTATATACTGAATTCATTATCTGTTACATTGATGATATTTTAATTTTTTTATCATCCATTGATCAGCATATAAATCATTTACATATCATCAAGCATGTTATTATCAGAAATGATTTTATTTTCTCTGCATCTAAGATGAAACTTTTTCAAACAGAGGTTAGATTCTTAGGATATAATATTTCTAATGGAACTATTATTCCTATAAACAGGAGTATAGAATTTGCTTCTAAATTTTCAGACTAGATAAAAGATAAAAATCAATCACAAAGATTTTAGGAAGTCTTAATTATATTTAAGACTTCTACCAAGAATGTTCCCAGGATAGCTCTATCCTTTAAGAAGATTCTGGATCAATGTGATCTTGGCCTTTAGAGGAAAGTTCCTGGATCAATGTGATCTTGGCCTTTAGAGGAAAGTTCCTGGATCAATGGGATCTTGTCCTCTAAAAAACTCTTCTCCTTGGACAGCTGAACATACTTTGGCAATACAGAAAATAAAGCAAAAAATACAACAGTTACATTGTTTATCTTTACCTAACCCTACCTGGAATAAGATTGTTGAAACAGATGCCTCTAACCAGGGATATGCTGGGATTCTTCAACAAGTTAATCTCAGTAATCAGAAAGAATAACTCCTTAGGTTTACCTCCAGAGTTTGGAAAGGCTCAGCACTAAATTATCCAACTATTAAACATGAATGTTTAGCAATTGTTAAATGTGTTCTAAAATTTCAGGATGATTTACTTAACCATCATTTTCTAATTAGAGTTGACTGTTCTGCAGCCAAACAGATATTCAAAAAAGACATATAGAATCTTGCTTCAAAGCAGATATTTGTCTCTTGGAAAAATTTATTATCAATATTTGGTTTTGATATTGAGCATAGCAAAGGTAAACATAACACTTTACCAGACTTTCTAACCCACAAATACTTGCAGGGTTCATGAACAGAAATCGCGGCTAAGGCCGTCGAGGTTGAGGCAGGGGAAACCCCTACACATAACAGAATTCTCAAGCTTGATCACAAGCTTAAATAGTAACTTTAATAGTACACAAGAGGCTTCTTCTAGAAAATCTGTTAATGATTCCCTTCTTATACCAAAACAATATATCTTCAATAGTATGACTTAGGAGACTATTCTCTTCATTGAAAAAGCATATACAAAATGGATATCAGATCCATGGGAAATTAAGAAACGATACTTATCAACTCACCAATTTCCCACTCATTTCGACCAGTATCGCTACATTTTTTAAGCCATAGTGCTTGAGACTGCGGCCATGGAGATTAAGCATACCCTCCATCACCCCAACAGAACAACCAACCCTATTTATTTCAGTAAGGCTACTATCCGGAATAATATGCCTATTGGACAATGGGGACTCCATCCTCACACTACCAGAAGTCTCGACATCAACATTCAGGAAACAAATATAGTTATTGGGATTACATCGATTCCTTTACCCATGAGTTTTATTATCTGAATCCAGTACATAACCATACGTGGTTCATAAGGATTTGGAGGGGTAAATTCAGTATCATTTTAGATGCCTTACCAAAAATAGTTAAAGCAACATTCAAAGAATGGCAAGCTGCCTACTCCCTCCTACCAGTCAACAAGACATCTCCATGTCAAAGTCTATAGCTCATTTTATTATCAGGTTCAACATTCCCATGGATATGGAAATGGGATCTTCAACGTGATTACCTGAATAAGATCCCCCATCTTAAGAGGTATTCTATAAAAATTGGTGGAATAAGGGGATGAACTCCAATTTAACATAACCTACTAAAGTAATAAAGACCCACACATAAGCATGTCTTGATTCTCTTCCAAAGGCTCTTCCAGCCCCATCTGGAAATCCATTTGTTCTGGCACAGACAGAATTAAAAAAGAAACTTTCTGGAGTTAACAGATCATGAATTAATTATCAAAACTATGGACTGTATGAAAGAATAATTTTTACAGTTCGTAGCTCCAGAAGATGCTTCTATGAAAACAACCAGCAGTCATTCAGACCTAGATGATAATGAGTTCAACATTTTAGCTGGTGAAAGTCAAGATGCAGACCCTTCTATGGAAGATTTCTGGGATTCTCTTACTAGTCTTATCTCAGACAAGCTGGACAAGGACAAGGACAAGAAGGGAAAAGGAGTGGCCTAAGCTTTGTCCCCATAGTAAGAAAAATAGAATAAAGCCAATCATGCTCATCAACACAAACGTCGGCACAAGAAGACAATCTACTTTTCATAAAGTAGATTCCCTTAATCAACAATAAAACTACTTTAAAAAAGTAGATACCCACTCACAGGATGAAGACAAATCTACTTTTCCAAAAGTAGACTCCACCACCAGACATCTAAGAGGATAAGGACGAACGACTCCACTTGCCTAGGACATGGAACCTTATCTATCTTATTTTTTGTACTGTAAAAGGGAAGCCTCACCCTTTGTTGAAGACAAAACGCATTTTCAGATAGCTCATGTGTTGAGCAAACCACTCTCTAACTCTTTATGTACTCTCTCTCTGCAATAAAAATAAAAGTTTTGAAGTTTATAAATTCTTGACTGCATATTCCAGTAAGTTGTCTTCTTATTTTAATTTTTTCAATAGTTAATGAGACCATGCATGGGATAATTTAAGTTCAATATCATCATAATAGAACCCTTAGTATTCATTGATCTATGCTGACTATAGGATCACTTAATGTGTAATCGATAAGATTGAATGGAGTACTTCACGTGTATCTAACTAGAGTAGTGAAGAAATTGGTATGTAACTAGTGATTCGTTAGGTTGTTATGTCTTGGCAAGGTAAGCAGAAGAATGCGCTAAGGCCCGTAGTTTCATTTAAATCGTTGATAGACATGCTAGTTTACGTTGGTGAGCTTCTTGATTTCGTTAGGTTGGTATGATTTAGCTCCTTCGCTTATTGAGTGCGCGTTAGTTAGGCCCCCATTTGGTATCAAGAGTCATGAATATATTTGGTTCAATTATGATTATATTCCTCTTAAATTATACATACATGGTCATAAGAAAACATGACTGAAATTACTTCTATATCAACTGTAGCTAATACAATAGCTTCAACTTCAGAAGCAACAAAACTTATAGCATATCAGGATGTAAAAGAAACCTTAGACAAATAAAAAATACCTAAGTTTAAACCAGAAACAATTTATAAAATTAGAACTTTTGATTTGACTAGTAGAAAAATAATTAAAACATTTGAGCATGCTATACCTCTATAGAATAATGATGATATTGTTTATCTATTGCATGTGCACGATTTGTACCATTTCATGCATAAGTACAAGTATGTGCATATAGGACTTGTACAACTAGTCTTTAAGCCTTTGACTTTACTTGATCAAAATACCAGCATCCAGTGTACCCTCTGAGATGGACGGTGCCTTAACTGGAAAGTATCACTTATGAGAGCTATTGAAACTAGCTTATCCCATGGACCTGTTTCTTTTAATATTTATCATAACCTAAGTGTTTTTCTCTCTGACAGTAATATTTCTAAAGTTTTAGAACTACGAGTGATTTCTCATGGTTATGAGTACCTTTGAGGATCTCCTCCCTTTGGGATATTCTTCAGAATCCACCTAAAAGTTCTTTCCACCTTGAACCCTTACACTAGAAAGCATAGTGAACAATGAAACACTGTCCTCATCAACACCAACCTCTTCAGCAGTCAAGTAGCCACCCTTAAGATGATATCTTGGGATGAAATTAATTTTCTAGAAAAATGAAAAATTCCTAATGCTATGCCTACCAGGTCTATCATCAGACAATTTATCGAAGATGTTGTCCAAACTCAAGGAGGTAACATATACCTGAAACCCTTAACTAGAAGCCTTTCTAGTACTACTTATAGGAGTATTCCCCCCTATAATATTGATTTTCCAAAATCTTCTAGACCTTCCAAAATCTATCAATTCTGATCAGATACCTGAAACTCACTTCACGGGTATACATATCACAAAATCAAATACCTCATGCAGTTTATGAAACAGACCCAACATTAGAAGGCCTAACAGTCCAACTGCCAGTGATATGAAATTTGATATTTAATGGATTTTACATCTAATAGTAAATTGCGTAAACATCTTAACCAGGACTTTATGCAAGACAAATTTCAGGAATTTAGATGATGGTATTTTAGATCCCATATATACATACATGCCAACATATATATATATCAAAACTTGAAAATACTCATATATATATATATANTATATACACACGTACATACATATATACATACATATATATACAAAACTCAAAAATACCAATTTCAATACAAAACACTAACCCACCCACGACTAACCCCATGTCCCACCCACCTCACGAAACCATTTTCGCGACTTACTGCCGGGTGAGAGCTCAGAGCTCAAAGCTAAGAGCTCTTTCTTCGAACCCTTTTGATACCTGAAATTGAACCTTTTGGCGTCTTCTTCTTTAGTCTCTGACAGTCTTCTTCTTCGACTGTCTTCTTCTTCTTCAGTTCAGAGCTCAGAGCTTCTTCGACAGTCTTCTTCTTCGGCTTAGAGCTTCTTCGACAATCCATCTCACCACCACAAATTGCCCTAAATGTCCGTTCGTTTTCCTCGTCCCGTAATAGATCCCTAAACATTCGTCCATCTTCCTCCTTTCATCGCAAATTACTTCTGCTTCTTTCTTTTGGAGAATCCATGATGCCTCTACTCCATCTCACCCCAGATCTGTCACTTTTGAGTATACTGCTTAAGATGAGATTTTCATTTTTTAAGAGTTTTATGCAGTTATTTGTTATTGTGACTGACCTGAATCTTTGTTGAGTTTTGGGTGTTATTAGCTAGACGTTTGATATGCTACTTTTTAACTCAAAATAGGTGAGAAAATTTTCTGATTACTAATTTGAGAACATGCATCATTTCTGATTAGCTAGAAGTTTTCTGTCTAAATCAATACTATTTTCTCTAATTAGTTAAAAGAAATTGATATTGTTCATTTGAGAAAATTTCTTAGCTAATGAAGTCATTGGGTAATAGTTTATTTTTATCCTTTAGGCGTGTATATATTAATGCTGTAAAAGCTAAAAAGAGCTCATTCATCCAGCAATATTGTAATACAAGAGAAATATATTTTTTCTTCATCGTCTTCCTTTTATTCTAATTGTACACGAAGAATCAATTTTCCTTTTTCTTTTCCAACCGGACCGTATAAACCGACCAGATAATTTTTGGTCTAGTCGATTCAGCTTATATAGACTACAACGATCAGTTCGGTCCTCAATATGGGAAGACCGTGATTTTCAGTTTGGTCCTATTTTTATGTGAAAAATCTGATTGCACCGACCGTACACATCCTAATGTTTTGATGATTTTTGATTAAATTGTGGATAGGGATATTTTGGACATTTCATTGTCCATTTAATTGTTGTTAAAAAATTTTTGTTAAAAATTAGACCTATTTGTTTTAGAATGTGAAGTACATGGGAGGTATGTGTAATTATCGAATATATAAAGAGGGTGTCTGTGTAATTTAATCAAACTACATGAGAAGTTGGTGTAATTTTCCCATACGTTTAATATATTTGTTTTGTATTTCTTTGTTAAAGGTATTACTCAAAATAGAATATTGCTGTATGAACTTTGCTTTCGACAACCATACAAGTATTGAGTTCTTAGAACGTACGTGAAATGAAATTAAGGTCCTTCAATTATTGCATTCTATCTCTACCTGGAACGAATCATTTGGTAAGGGTGTAAACAGTAATATTTGTAGAATTATAAGTTATATACATATATGTATATATGTGTAAAGAAATTATAAACTAGATTTCGTGAAAAACAATAATGAAAATTATTAGTATTTTGAGATATTTACAAATAGATCAAGCGAGTAATGGATCTCAAAATTGTTCAAAAGTGTAAAATATATTAAGTATGGAGGGTAAAATAAAAGATGAAGTTTACGTAAAGTTACAAAAAGTAAAAATTAGAAGAAAAAGAAAATGTTGATCTTCCGAAGGCTGAATTCTATTTATTTAGATAAGTTTAGCTGCTACATTGTAATCTTCCGAAGGCTGACGACTGCCCTCCCTTTGCTTCAACATATCTCAATTCGTGAATAAGAAATGACAAATTGTTCAGTTATCTAAACGTATGAAGTGAACGATCATAGTTTCTCACTAGCTTACCTATATAAATAAATTTGTAAACATAAAGATTTCATGCTTCAAACACTAACTTAACCATTGTAGGCTCTTTAATAAGGCATCATTACTGACAGGTTTATCTCAGAGTCAACTTGTAGGATATCAGTCCGGATTCGGAAGATCATCATCGTCGAAGATTCGTGCTCCAACAATTGACACTGTCTGTGGGAAACTAACTATCATCTTTTATCATATTTCCAGCCCCGAACCAGTAACCACCATTGCTGAACAATTTCTCCAACATTTTTGAGAAGCATTGGAGAATTCCAGAACTTTTAATGGAGAAGCATGTAACTCTAACCCTTCCAAGCGTAAGGTACGAAGGAAAAAAATCAATCACGGAGATGCACAAAACAGTATTGAATGTGGCAAATGAACAAGCCACGTTATATGGTGCAAATCCACATCTGGTTAGGCCATCTTTTCTGAACACTGATGTGGGATTCGTGCCTATTGCACCAATTGTTGCAGGAGGAAATCATGTTGGGCCCTCCAAGCAAAAGAATGCACTTGTCCAAGACCTCCAGTAAATCAATCTAGAAGAAGTTGAAATCAATCTAGAAGAAGTTGAGGACAAGGAGTTCAATCTTAACCCTGCTGGTAGGAGCAATATAGGGAAAACTCAGGAACTAGAGAGCTGGGTCAGGTTGAATAAACATTAAATGTTATTTTTAGTGGGTGTTAAATTTAAAAGTTAGTGAAAAAATAAAAGGTCAAGAGTCTTTGTAGATGAAAGGCTAAGGGGTGATAGATTTAATTGTTTTTCAGTTTTTTGGCAAGAGTAGAGTCTATATAAAGACCTTGTTGATTTCATTTGAAAATACAACTTAGAGGAATACAAAAGTTAAATATTTCAAGTGAGTGTATTTTAGTTTTCAAATTAGTATCAGAGCCAATGGTGAATGTGATGGGTCAAATGCCGCTACCACGACTAACGAAGGTGAACTACGAGAACTGGAGCATTCAAATGAAAGCTCTTCTCGGCTCTCAAGATGCATGAGAGGTTGTCGAAGAAGGTTTCGAAGAACCAACAAATACCACGGGATATACGGCGTCTCAAAACAAGGCGTTGAAAGAGGCGCGAGCGAAGGATAAGGCGGCATTATACATGTTGTTCCGAGCCGTTGACGAGTTGGGCTTTGAGAAGATTGCCGGTGCAACTACTTCAAAAGAAGCGTGGGACATTTTAGGAAAAGTGTTCAAAGGAGCCGACCGAGTCAAGCAAGTGTGTCTCCAAAATCTTCGTGGCGAGTTGGAGAGCATGAAGATGAAGGAGTCGGAAAGTGTATCTGACTACATCACGCGTGTACAAGCCGTGGTGAACCAACTCATTCGTAATGGCGAAGCGTTAACCGATGCGCGAGTTGTGGAGAAGATTTTGAGATCATTAACCGACAATTTTAAGAATGTTGTGTATGCGATAGAAGAGTCAAAGGACCTTGCGACGCTCACAGTCGACGAGCTTGCCGATTCTCTCGAGGCACATGAACAACTTAAGAAGAAAAAAAGTAGGAGACACTCGAGCAAGCACTTCAAACCAAGGCGTCAATCAAAGACGAAAAGGTATTCTATTCTCAAAATTTTTGAGGTAGAGGGCGTGGCCGTGGAAGTCATGAAAATGGTCGTGGTGGTTAAGGCAACAGTCATGAAAGGTACTATAAGGAGAAGGGACAGTCGAGCCAACCAAATTAGCGTGGAAGAGGACGCGGTCGAGGAAGAGGCAGCCGGTCGAACTATTCCAACTTCGAGTGCTACAAGTGTTACAAGTATGGTCACTATGCGAAGGATTGTAACTCCAACAAATGTTATAATTGTGGTAACATGGGGCATTTTGCAAAAGATTGTCGAGCTGATAAAAAGGTGGAAGAAACAACCAACCTAGTCTTGGAAGACGAAGTGAATGAAGGCCTTCTCTTGATGGCTCAAAATGAAGTCAACATCAACGATGACAATCTGTGGTACCTCGACTCGGGGGCAAGCAACCATATGTGCGGTCATGAGTGCCTATTCAAAGAGATGCAAAAGATTGAAGATGGTCATGTGTCATTTGGAGATGCATCAACGGTGGAGGTCAAAGGTCGAGGTACGGTTTGTTACTTACAAAATGATGGCTTAATAGGGTCAATCCAAGATGTTTATTACGTACCAGACCTCAAGACCAACATTTTGAGTATGGGGCAACTCACGGAGAAAGGTTACTCGATACTTTTAAAAGACTGGG
Organism: Datisca glomerata; assembly: GCA_003255025.1. NCBI lineage: Eukaryota > Viridiplantae > Streptophyta > Magnoliopsida > Cucurbitales > Datiscaceae > Datisca > Datisca glomerata. The sequence continues at coordinate 174,306 of QANY01001579.1, forward strand.
TACTACACTTGAAGGACAAGCAATGGCGTCTGCTTGCTCTAGTCGAGATGGAAAGAAATCGGATGTACAAACTGAATTTGAGAAGCGTGGGAGAAAAATGTTTGCGAGTCAACGTAGAAGACAAGGCGTCGTTGTGGCATCTCCGCTTTGGTCACCTACATCATGGTGGTCTAAAAGAGTTAGCAAAGAAGAACATAGTGCACGGGCTGCCGAACATGGACTATGAGGGTAAATTTTGTGAAGAATGTGTGCTTGGCAAGCAAGCGAGAACCTCGTTTCAAAAGAAGGAAGAATATCGAGCTAAACATACTCTCGAGTTGATTCATACCGACATATGTGGACCAATCCCCCCTGAATTTTTCAGTGGGAAAATGTATTTCATTTCCTTTATCGATGATTTCTCACGAAAAACTTGGGTTTATTTTCTGAAAGAAAAATCTGAGGAATTCGAGGTGTTCAAAAAGTTCAAAGTGATGGTGGAGAAGGCAACTGGTAGACACATCAAAGCCGTACGATCCGATAAAGGTGGTGAGTATACTTCCACGGCTTTCATGAAATATTGCGAGGAGCAAGGCATAAAGATATTTATGACCGCACTATACTCTCCTCAACAAAACGGTGTGGCTGAGAGGAAGAACCGGACTATTCTCGACATGGTTTGATCAATGCTCAAGAGCAAGAAAATGCCAAAGGCATTCTGGGCAGAAGCCGTGCAATGTGCCATCCATGTACAAAATCGATGTCCACATGTGAAGTTAGATGATTAAACACCACAAGAGGCATGGAGCGGACAAAAGCCGACAGTTTCTCATCTCAAAGTGTTCGGTAGTGTGGCTTATGCACACGTACCAGATCAACGAAGAATGAAGCTCGAAGATAAAAGCAAAAGGTATATTTTTATTGGGTATGATGAGAAGACAAAAGGGTACAAGCTACTCGACCCGATAAGCAAGAAGGTGATGGTAAGTCATGATGTGCGAGTAAATGAAGCAAGCGAGTGGGACTGGAACAAGTCGACAGAGGTTATCATCGAAGTTGGAGAATCATCAGTCGTTGCACCAACAAGTATACCAACAAACTCTGAAACTACCGATGATGAAGATGAACCACGACAACCAAAAATGTGAAGTTTGCAAGATTTGTATGATGCGACAAATGAGGTACACCTTGTATGTCTTTTGGCAGATGCTGAAAATATCAGCTTTGAAGAGGCGATGCGAGACAAGAAGTGGAAAACTGCCATGAACGAGGAGATTAAGGCGATTGACCGCAACAACACATGGGAGCTAGCAGAATTGCCGAAAGGCAGTCATCCTATTGGTGTGAAGTGAGTGTTCAAGAAAAAGATGAATGCTCAAGGTGAGATAGAACGGTACAAGGCGAGACTTGTTGCGAAGGGATACAAGCAAAAGATAGGAATCGACTATGACGAGGTGTTTGCTCCTGTTGCAAGAATGGAGACAATCCGATTACTCATTTCACAAGCTGCTCAATTCAAATGGCCAATATTTCAAATGGATGTCAAGTCGGCATTCTTGAATGGTGTGCTCGAAGAAGATGTCTACATCGAACAACCACCCGGGTTCATGAAAATCGAAGAAAAGAAGAAAGTGCTAAAATTGAAGAAGGCGCTTTACGGATTGAAGCAAGCACCGCGAGCATGGAATACACGTACGATACATATTTCAAGGAGAATGGGTTCAAGCAATGTCCCTATGAACATGCCCTTTACGCAAAGAAGAATGGAGGTAACGTGTTATTTGTTGCTCTTTATGTCGATGACCTCATTTTTATGGGAAACAATGATGAGATGATAGAAGAGTTTAACTGCACAATGACACGGGAATTTGAGATGACAGATTTGGGCTTGATGAATTTTTTTCTTGGTTTGGAGGTTAGACAAGTAGAGACGGGTATTTTTGTATCACAGGAGACATATGCAAAAGAGATTTTGAAGAAGTACAAGATGGAAAATTGCAACCCGGTATCAACACCAATGGAACCAGGTGCAAAACTCTCGAAGTTCGATGGAGGAGAACATGTCGATGCGAGTAGATACCGGAGTTTGGTAGGAAGCCTTCGCTATCTCACATGCACAAGGCCGGATCTTTCATTAAGTGTCGGTATTATAAGTCGGTTCATGGAGGAGCCGGTTTATTCACATTGGAAGGCGGTGAAGCGAATCCTACGGTACATCCAATGAACGGTGCCACTCGGATTGTTCTACTCGAAAGCAGAAGATTACAAGTTGGTTGGCTACTCCGACAGCGATTGGTGCGGAGACATAGACGATCGGAAAAGTACATCGGGATATATGTTCTTTATGGGAGATACTGCGTTTACTTGGCTTTCAAAGAAGCAACTGATCGTGACGCTCTCGACGTGTGAAGCTGAATATGTGGTAGCATCTTGGTGTGTATGTCATGCGATATGGCTTAGAAATTTGTTGAGCAAGATGGAGCTAAAGCAACTAGGTGCAACTGTGATTCAAGTTGACAACAAATCAGCAATGGAGTTGGCAAATAATCCACTGAACCATGAAAGAACCAAACACATTGACGTTCGTTTTCACTTTATCCGAGCTCATGTGAAGGAAGGAAGTGTGGAATTGGTGCATGTGTCAAGTCAGGATCAAGTTGCGAATATTTTCACAAAACCGCTACCGAAAGTACTTCTCGACAAATGCAAGAAAATGATTGGCATGACGGATGGTAGAAGCATTTAAGTTTATGGGGGAGTTTTGTTGAATAAACATTAAATGTTATTTTTAGTGGGTGTTAAATTTAGAAGTTAGTGGAAAAATAAAAGGTCAAGAGTTTTTGTAGATGAAAGCCCAATGGGTGATAGATTTAGTTATTTTTCAGTTTTTTGGCAAGAGTAGAGTCTATATAAAGGCCTTGTTGATTTCATTTGAAAACACAACTTAAAGGAATACAAAAGTTAAATATTTCAAGTGAGTGTATTTTAGTTTTCAGGTCATTGGACCATACAACTCAAAGTGATAGTCAAATGCTCTGAATTGATCGACTGGAGGACAATGTTGAGGAGAGGAGGGAGAACCGTATTGGAGTTCCACCTACACCAACCGACTTACTGGTAGAACAACAAGAATCACCATTTGTAGCTGAGATTCAAGCTGTCACAGTCCGACTGAAGTTCAAACCACTAAGCATCTCCCTGTATGATGACACTAAGGATCCCTTTGAAGATGTGGGATTATTTCAAGACTTTGATAGAGATGCATGGTTATAGCTGAGCTCTTTATGTGCGGAAAAATTTCACTGTTGATTACGGCATCCGCCAAGAAGTGGTTTAGGCAGTTGAAGCTGAACCCAATTTCTTCGTTGATGGAGCTTATAAAACTTTTCTCTAATCAGCTCATTGGAGACATAGAAAGGATGAAAGATAGCGCACTTATCTCCTCACAAGCAGACATCAACCAAATGATAACCTCAAAGACTATATGGCGCATTTTAACTCAGGTATACAGTTAGTTGAGAATTATACTGACGACATATCCCAGAATCCCTTACTGTAGGTGTCACTCATGAGAAATCGAGTTTCTAAATAGCCAAGAAGCCACCAAAGAACAAATGCCGAGCTCTAGAGCAGGGTCCAAATATTCACAAAACATAATATTGCTGTATGAATTTTGCAGCCGACAACCATACAAGGGGTTCTTAGAACGTACGTGAAATGAAATCAAGGTCTTTCATTTATTGTCGTTCTATCTCCACCCAGAACGAAGCTAGAAAAATTTAGTGAGGGGTAAACAATAATATTACTAGAATTATGAGTTATATGCTTATATGTATATAAGTGCAATGAAATAAACTAGATTTCGTGAAAACAATTATGAAAAATATTAGTATTTTGGAATATTTACAAATAGATCAAGCAAGTAATTGATCTCAAAATTGTTCCACAGTACAAAATATATTCAGTTGGAGAGTAACATAGAAGGATCAGGTTTACGTAAAGTTAAGAAAATTAAAAATTAAAAGAAAAATTAAATGTTGAAAATCAAAAATAAAAAGGGACAGAATTAGATTTAATTTATTAAGATAAGTTTGGCTGCTTCATTGTAATCTTCCGAAGGCTGACAACTTCCTTCCCTTTGCTTCAATGTATCTCCATTCTTGAATAAGAAGCGACTAGCTTGTTCAGTTCTTATAACATCTGAAGTGAACGACCATAGGTCCTTACTAGCTTATATGTTTGTTCGCACGTCTGTATTGTGTGATATTAGCCGACAATCATCCTCTTCGGTTCTTGTCCCTCACTTTTACGTCTCCCCCTGTCGGATCAATCTTATAAATCATAATATGATTTTGTAATTGTTTTCTTAACATTCTTGATTTTCAATAAAGATGTGAACTTTTGATTATGATCCCATACGTGATATGGATCCCACCAAGGTTATATGAATAATTAATAATCATTGTCTATTATTTTATTACATATTAAATTAATTATAGGGTAAAATACACATTTGAAATCTTATAATTTATTGTCAATTTTAGACACTAAACTTTAAAAAGCATCAATACCCTAAAATTTCATAACAGTCTCACACTAAACTTTTCATCACTATTTCAGTCACAGATATAAATGGTTGTTTTAACAACGTGCACACGTAACAGCTGTGTTGTGAATTTTTTTTCTTTACCGCATTATTTACTTTCAAATTTCTATTATAAAGTTTCCAGAAAACCTTTTATTAGGAATAAATTTACTTATTCCTATTACTTGTTTCGTACTTTTTTTAATATCTTTAAGATTTCAAATCTAGGAGTAGCAGTTGGTTCTCCTCTTGAACCATTCGGCATCGTGAAGTGTTCATCTTCGTCAAGCTTTCTATTCCCGAATTATGAATCAAAATTGTCTGATAAGAATTAGGTGGGGAAAAATAATTGAACATGTGGAACTACATATGTAATTAAATGTGAGTTAAGGGCTATCTTAAAGTTTAGTCCATTTAAAGTGATCTTATCAAAGTTTATTGTTAATGGACATAGAGCATTGATATTGTATGAATTTATCATGTGCAGAGACGTAATTCTATATTTTTAATTTTATGATATGTCAAAATATAAATATGTATATACACACACACATACGAAATATTACTCATATTCTCTCTAATCTCTGATTCAAAAGGTACGAGATATGATTCATATTCTTTTTGACATCCCATCATTGTTGAGAATATAGAGATCATTCTCCAAGAAAAAACTGTATTGAATAAAAAGATCTATAAGTGACAATCATCTGTTTTCACGGATTAAGGTATGCATCATTTTTCATTCTTTCAATGATTTGACATGGAGAATCTTTGTTGAATAAGGTTTTATCTGGATTTTGATTTTAATAATTTTCTAGTATGTGGTATTAGAGCTACACTATGTTAAGTCATTGAGAATCAATTTTTTCTTCTTGAATTGAATTTATGGTTTTGACTTATTTAAAGCATTCATGAAAACATAAATTTGGTGTTCAATTTTTTTAGGTTTGATATATACAGTTCTGAATTTATGCATATCAGGATTGAAGGAACATATATAATTTTTCCGCAATTATAAATAGTTTAAAGGGATAATTGGACTTTTACCATGCGTTAAATTACAAGATTAAGGGAAATCTTAAAAAAGGGGGTCGAAGATGTTACACGCCCACAATGTTTAAGTGAATTGGGGCTAAGTAAGCTAGGGAATTACTTTAATTGTTAAAGGGTATTTTCGGTTATGCATGTTTTTTTAATTCAATTGGGTCTAGATTAAGTCAATTGTTATTTGTTAACGCACCAGTCCGTGCGATGTGGGTCAGTTATTTTCTATTTCATTGCAAGTCTATAAACGGCTATAAAGGCCAGAGTATTATGAATGAAATCATCATTTGTGCCATGTGCGCCATGTGCATCTGTGGAGGTTTTCTGGCTCCTCAAATTGCTATAATTCATCGAAATAAATTTCCTAGGACTAAGAAGTGGTATCAGAGCCGTGTTCCCGCGACATGGCTGAGGGAACACGATTCTCACAGTTATCTGAAACATTAAACAATTTACAAAGGGTAACCACCGCCTGAAGGAAGAGCAATCTAGGCATGGAATGCTAATAGAAGTGTACTGCAGCAACTCAATAATTTGGCATCAAGTTATGACAGCTTGGTACAGTTACAAATAAACTTAGCTCAGGGGAAGGGATTCCTATATATATATATATATATATATAAGAGTTATGGTCCTTGATTTAAAATGTATGAAATATTATTTATATTCTCTTAGATATTTCATCATTATTGAGAATACATATATTCTTTTCTATGAAAAACTGTATTGAATCAAAATATCGATAACTGATAATAATCTTTTTCCATGGATTAATGTACATTTTTATTTTCATTCTCATAATGATTTGACATGGAGGATTTTAGTTGAATTAGATTTTATCTGAATTTTAGTTTTAATGGGTTTTAACATTAGTAACTCCTTGTCAAGGTTGGATAGCCATAAAAAAGAAAGAAAGCTCAAAATCTAATAGTGATGCGGAACAAATTAATGGAAAAACCAAGAATACAAAACTAATATAACAATTCTAAAAAGCCTATACTTGAACTCCAAACAACCCAGAGGGGTGAATATGTTGATGTCTAAATGTTCAAATTTTAATCAAATCAATTAAGCACAGTGGATGATATCATATTAAGTCAGATCAACCATTCATCGTACCATCAATAATTTAAAGATATAGAGATGGAGAGATAGAATATACACGTAAGATTCTTACATGAAAAACCTAGTCAGAAAAAATCCCGGGACCTCGTCCAGCAAATAATCCACTAAGAATTTAAACGAGTACATAGACAGAACTTACAAACCATCTGAAGTATCTCTGATCATTTTGTCACATCTTTGACTCCAAGTACCAACATTTTAGCTTCTTAGGAACACACACTTGTCAATCTTGAATCCTCTTCAAGACACAAGCAACCACCACACTCGTCAATCTCGATTTTCACGTCCAGACATAATTGATCTCAATCTATTCTTCTTGGAAACCATCCCAAGGTACTAGTATCACAATCTTGTCAAATTTGAACTCACTCCAAGGCACAAGATTCACATGGAGTATGAATAAATAATAATTTATGTGTTTTCTCAAAAATTTGCAAAAAACCACTCAATGTAGGACTGATTTTTCTTTACAAAACAAAATCATTTTAATGCTTGTAAACTTCAAGTACAATGTAAAGTAAAGATTAAAACTAAAAGTCCAAATCAAAAGAATTAACTTGAAGCAAGAAACACTTTTATAAAATAAATAGGAAAAATTCAATATAAAAAAGAGTAAGATAGAAATCGATTGAAAACACTATTTTTTTTCTATATTTTCTTTGTAAGAGACTAATGTGTAAGTGTAGGAAGCTTTTTGAGCAAGACAGGCCAAAAAGTTACCCTAGAGATAAGAAAATATTATAAAAAGATTTTATTTGAATTTTGAAATAAAAAAATCTATAATTCAAGATTTTTTTAATCAAGAAGATATTCACCACCATAACTAAATGATCAAACCGTACATCTAATACTAGATAGACTAAAATTAAAACTTGACTTGAACTATTTTATTTTGTCTACGGAGCTTCCAATATTATAAATAATTAATGTATCAACTTTTTGAAACAAACTCCCCTTTTGGCAATTCGGTGAATAACTTAATTCAATGAAACCTCCCAAATAATGACTCAAATCTAACTCCTACATGGATCAACAAAAAACTTTCAAAGATCAAGTATAAGTAGGTAAAAGAAAAAAATAGATGGGTCAATAAGTAAATAACTCCCCCCCCCCCCATTTTGTCAAGGAATGATAAAAGTAAATAAATTCCATGTCAGAAAAGGATAACCATAAACTAATAAGAGGATTATAATCAATCAAGCAAAGTAAGGAATGGATTCTAGTTTAATGACACCCAATCAAGAATTAAATCCAAAATAAAGAGAAATTGAACTAAATAAGAATAGATGAGAAGCATAAACAAGAAGATATAAATCCAAATAAAATAGCCAGTCAGGGAGAACAAAGAGCAGCAATTGTGGTTGATCGTTGATTTTTATTGATCGATCTTCGCAGGTCAGTAGAAAATTCAAAATTCATGGTTGATATGAAATAGCGTGGGCGATCATTTGCTAAATCCTCCCGATTGATTGCTACAACTCAGTAACTAAAATTTTCTTTGCCGTTCAGTCACCAGATTTTGTCGTCGACCATAACCTACTAGCCACCTTAAATCTTTGTTAATACGCGATCGATCTCTATGAATTAATGGTCGATTGCTAGAGCTAAGTAAGCATATCTGAAACCCAAGCAAGATTCCTTGTTGTAAAAACGTTCTCAATTTTCATCTTGATGAAGATTCACTTGTACAATTAGGTGATATTATAAAAAAAGTTAGTTTTACGAATAATTTACAAACAAATTATTATTAAATAAAAAATTAACTTTTATTACATAAATTAAATGAGAAAAGAGATGCAATACTTAATTTTTACTTATTTTAAGATAATATAATACGGAGAATCAGAAATTTTTTATTTGAAAACTCTTTTAATATAATAGAGATATAATAAGTACAAACATTCTTCTTTTTTCATTTGCTTGCTTATCAACATTTTCTTTTTGTTATATTGGGTTTCATTCTAGAGAACAAGTAATCATGTCCTGTAAGTAAATAGATAAGGCTTAATTACACTAGAGTCCCCTAACCTTTTGGACTTAGAATAAACAACTCCCTGACGTCTAAAATTACACGAATGCCCCATGCCGTTTATTTTTCTTCTACTAATGCCTCATACGGGCATTTTTATCTAAAAAAATATAGAAGTAAGACACTTGACAAATAATTTAATACATTTAAATAAAGCTACGTCATTTTCGTTTCTATCTCTCTTATCCTTCTCTGGAACTACGTCATTTTGGATCTATTTTTTTCTTATGTCTCTTCTCTCTCTTCTCTTTCTCTCTTCTCTCTCTTCTGGTTGTCTCTCTCTAGTATCTGTCTGATATGCTTATCTCACAAAGTTGGAGCTCTCATTAATTTTTTCCTCTCGACCAACATTACATTATCCAAATACATTGTTGCAAACAAACCACCCACCTCTCTTCATTCCCAATATCCCCAGATCCAATCTTCTTTAGTAGCCTGAGATGCCCCGATCCCAAATAACCATCTTTTGCCTTCACAAACTAAATCGCATTTCATCAGATACAATTGCCTTTATAAGATCTTCGTCACTTGTGTCTTTCCAGAAGATATATCTGACAAAAATTAAAAACCCTTTTTGTTAGATAAAATCATTATCGGTATAAACCGTATTTTAAAATTCTAAGAATTCATGTTGAACACATACAGAATCAAATAACTATAAAAGCGGAAGCGTACTTCAATCTATGCATTAGATCATTTTTAGAGTAGAACAGTTGGTCTTCTAGTCCTACACGATTCTCTATCAGATAGTCCTTTTTAGTTAAGCCTCTCTATTTTTTCTCTTACGATGAGATATTAGAGAGAATATAATGGTTGCTCTTAATCATGTGATTTGGAGACTATAATCATTTATAGATAACATATCTATTATATTTTGATATTTCTATTTTAGCTCAATCATAAAAATATAAATAACCCTAAAGTCTCCATACATTATAAGTTTCACAACCGATTAAATACGTTAAAACTCAAATTATCCAAAATATTAGTCGAATACTTTTAATTGGGTTTATCCTTATTCGACAATCTGTAATACATAATTATTCATATATATAGTCCAACGTTGGATTAAGGATCTAACAATCTTCCACTTGGACTATATGTGTAACCTTATAATTATGCTTTGCAAAAATAACTGAACGAGCTCAACTTTGCTATCATTACCGAAATGTATATATAACCAATTCGGTCCATCAATCATACCAACATAGGATCAAAGCAGCCTTCATTACGTTAATCGTAACTCAACCCACCAATGGCCATGTATGTCAATACAACTGAATGATATGAATTATGATGTGGACGTGTAGCATGAAAATTTCATGTCATGTGATCTTAACATGCCTATTTCTAACTGGTCCACCGAAAATCTTAGTGAGATCAAACAATATCAGAGTCAGAGTGTGAATAAACTAAAAACTTTATTTTTCCAGAAATTACCTTAAAATATGATATAAATCAAAATAACTAAAAGTATATTTATAAAGAAGAGCATCCAAAAGCACAAACTCCCACTAAAACTGAATATCATCAACCAATATGACACCCATAAGAGCAATGTGCTCATGAAAACCATTTGGGTTGCAATCCCTTAGTAAGTGGATCCGCATATGGAGTTTGTTCCGACGTGCTCTATAGACAACTGTCCACTCTGAACTCATTCCTTAACAATCAGGAACTTGATATCTATAAACTTCAACTTTGTCGAGTTCCTGTTGTTATTGGAATACAGAATTGCTGACTTATTGTCACAAATTAACTTGAGGGGCCTCTCAATACCGTCTACTATGCGCAGCCTTGTGACAAAATTCCATAGTCATATTCCAAGATTAGATGCCTCATAACATGCTATGAACTCTGCTATCCTAGTAGAAGAGGCTATAAGTAACTATTCAAGACTCTTCTAGGAGACAACACCTCCAACTAGCAAGAAATATAACTCGAGGTAGATTTCATACTATCTTGGCATCCAGTAAAATCAGAGTCAGTATATCTAATGATTTCAATCTGATCTAACGTCTGATACGTGAACATGTAGTCTTTTGTTCTCCATAAGTACCGTAAGACCCGTTTAGTTGCTTTCCAATGGTCTATGCATGGATTTCTTAAATATTTTCCCAACATCCCAATCACGTATGCAATAGCTGGACGTGTACTAACTTGAGCATACATTAGACTATCTACTACTAAGGCATGTGGAATCTTCTACATTTTTTTTTCTTCAAAATCATTCTTAAGGCACTGATTGAGACTAAACTTGTCTCCCTTAGCCACAGGGGTATCACATGATTTATAATCTTGCATGACATATCTCTGGAGAACCTTTTCAATATAGCTCTTTTGTGACAATCCAAGAATACCCCGAGAATGATCTAGGTGTATCTTGATCTCTACTACAAAAAGGGCGTCACCAAGATCTTTCATCTCAAAATTCTTAGATAGAAATATCTTGGTATCATGCAATAAGCCTATATCGTTGTTGGCAAGCAAGATATCATCCGCGTATAAAATCGAAAAAATATGCTTGCTCCCATATAAGTTATGATATATACAATCATCGACCGAATTCATCTGAAATCAAACAAGATGATCACCTGAAGAAACTTGAAATACCATTATTGAGATGGATTTCATAACTTTACAAACCATATTATTTGGATTTCTCGACACAGTTTTCTGGTTGCACCACATAAATCGTCTATTCAATGTCACCATTGAGAAATGACGTCTTTACATCCATTTGATGCAACTCGAGATTGAATGCGCCGCCAATTCCATTATAATCCTAAAAGAGTCTTTCGTAGAAACCATCGAGAAATTCTCTTTATAGTCAATGTCTTCTTTTTATGTAAATCCCTTTATGACAAGATGAGCATGGTATCTTTTCACATTACCTTTTGAATTACTCTTGGTCTTAAAAATCTATTTGCAACCAATGGGTTTCGCATATTCTGGTAATGGGAAAAGACCCCACACATCATTGTCCTTCATGGACTTCATCTTCTCATTCATGGAATAGATCCACTTATGAGAGTTAGAACTTTTCATGACTTGATGGAAGTTATTCGGTTAATCTTCCATCACTCTGATGTCTACCTCATGTTCTTGAAGAAATACAATGTAATCGTCTGTCACTACACTTCTCCTCTCTCTAATGGATCTCCTTAAGGGCATAGGTTCTTGAGGTGCTAGATTTTATTCTTCCGAAGCAATCTCTTGAATGGGAGGTTGTGTGATATTGTCTTGATGTGTTGTGTCATTAGCAATATTAGGGATGAGGTCAGAATCAATACTAATAACCCTATAAGAATATCAACATATTCCTTCTAAAAGATGAAATCCTTAACTGTATCTCCTTCGCAAACTCAGTATCCTCAAAGAACCGGGCATTTCCCAGTCAAAAATCAACATAGTTATGGGATCATAAAACTTGTACCCCCTAGATCTTTCAGAATATTTAAAAAAAATAGCGACTAACCATCCTTAAGTCTAGTTTCTTTTCATTAGGCTTATCAGGCATTGCCTCAACTGGACATCCCAAAACGTGCAATTGCTTTAGACTAGATATCTTATCGGTCTGAAGTTCATATGAGGTCTTGGCAGTTACTTTAGTTAAAACTCTGTTAATGATATATATTACATCCTCAAGTGCTTCACCCCATAATGATTCTGGTAAGGTAGAATGTCCTTAAGTGTCTTGTTTCATCTTTCAGCAACATCATTCATAATCGGCTAATCTGGCATAGTGTACTGCGGGATGAAGTTGTTCACCTGAACTGTCATATCAACCATATTACTCACCGCCACGGCCGGATCTTATGCTTTTTTTCCTTCTTTTGAGTTGGTTCTGAACTTTAGCCTTAAAATTATTGAACACGTCTAATGATAGTGACTTTTCATGAATGAGATATATGTAACCATATCTAGAAAATTCATCTATGAACGTTGTATAGTATTGTTGACCATTCCAAGCAACCAAAAAGAATGACCCACAAATATTTGTATGCATAAGTTCTAAGACGTCCTGAGTCTTATTGGCATCAAATCTCCTTTACATTTTGTTTACCCTTTATATAATTAACACAAACACCAAAAGGTGAAATCTAAGGGACCGAGAATTTTATCTAACACATGTCTCTTTATTCTCCATCTGGATATATGACCTAATCTCTTATGTCATAATGCAACTGAATTTTCACTGGTTAATTTTCTTTTAGTACCTCATGTACTTACTTACAGGGATTCCTTAATTAAAGCAATCGTATCAAGTAAATAATGATTATCAAGACTTGATAAGTAACTAGAACCAACCGAATTTGAATAATGAAACAAACCAAAGTTTCCATCTCCAAATGAACAAATATAACTAGCTTTGTCAAAAATAGAGAGAGAAATCAAATTTCTTCTAAAAGAAGGTACAATAAAAGTTTCGTTATGATTCAAATAAAATTGAGTCTTTAACAATAATATAATATTCTCTAATGTCTTAATTTCAACCGTCTTTCCATTGCCCACATAGATGTATCTTTTAACATCACTTGGCTTTCGGCAAGTCAAGCAACCTTGTATAGACACATTGATGTGAGTTGATGTACCAGAATCTATCCACCATGTGTGTCTAGCAACCGAACTTAAATTAACCACAAAAAAATCAAATTAAGCATACATTTCTTAGCACGCAACGAAAGATAGTTGGTGCAATGCTTCTTCCTATGCCCTTCAGCTCCATAGGAGCAACCTTCCGGGTCAACTGATTTATTTTATTGTTTCCTGTCTAGTGTTGTATCTGCAACTTCCCTATCCTTCTTCCTTTTATTTCCTTTGCCCTTATCCTTAGAGGTTGAGGCCAGGTAAGCAAACTTTATCTTATCTTGCTACCCATTCCTCTTCCTAGACACAATGTGAGATGAGCTCATTCAGAGACCAAGTTTTTTCTACACAGTTATAACTCACCTTAAATGGGTTGAACTGCGTTGGAGGGCATATAAAAACCAAATGCACAAGCATGTCTTTAGAGAGTTTGAGCTTAAGTTCTTTCAACCTTAAAACAAGATGAGACATTTCCATGATGTACTCCATGATGTTACTTTTACCCTTATACCTCATTGAAATTAGACCTGCCAAGAGCGTTCCATTTTCAGCCTTTTCATTATTGACAAACCACTTTTCAATATCTGCAAGGAAATCCTTAGTTGTAGTAATCTTTTTAGATATAGTGCCCTTGAATATTTCTGGAATGACTTTCTTCATGATCATCATATATATGCGGTGAAGGAGAATCAACCCTTAACGCAAGGTCGATGTCCATGACACGAAGAACTATCAAGAAGTGCTTTTTCTAGAACTTGAAGTTTGAGCTATTTAATACTTTAATTTCTTGATACTGGCAATAATATTAGCATGGATAATAACTTGACAGAGAATAATTAACCAACCTACAAGCTCATTAAAGTCACATGCCGGGCGGCCAGAAGACTGCGCCAGTCACCTGCTATCGAAAATTTCATTTCTTAAATCTAACAATTTGTATACAATTATTAAATTTAAGAATATTACAATACAATTATACAAACTCGTATAATCATGGATCTAAACTCAAATTCGATTCTCAATGATTCGACATGAATAGCTCTAATACCAGTTGTTAGATAAAATCTATATCGGTATAAATCATATCTAAAACCCCAAGAACTCATGTTAAATACATCAAGAATCAAATAACTGTAAGAGTGGAAGCGTACCTGAATCTATGACAGTAGATCGTTATTTAAAGATGAGCGGTTGGCCTTTTAGATCTATACGATTCTCTATCAAAGAGTCCAATTTGGTTAAACCTCTCCATTTTCTATCTAATGATGAGATATTAGAGAGAATAAAATGGTTGCGTGGCCTGAGGACCATAAACATATCTATTATCTTTTTGTATTTTTATTTTGGCTCATCATAAAAATAGAAATTACTCTAAACTCTCTACATATCAAAAGGTCCAGAGCCTATTAGATACATTAAAACCCAAATTATTCAAAACCTTAGCCGATCACTTTTAATTGGGTTTATCTTTATTTGACAGTCTGTAATACATAATAATTCATATATAAGTTCAATGTTTGATTAAGGATTTAACACTTTTGACTATGCAAATAATTTTCCTCGTTTCATTTTTGTTTTCTGCAAGTAAAAGTTCGTATTTAGGCTTGAAAATCAAATTGTCACCAATTAAATTCCCACATTCACACTACACCATCTCATTTAGCTGGCTACTCTGTATTTGTTCTTATGTGTATGAGTATTGCCCATCGAATGTCCTTTTCAGTTTTCTCATTGCCCATTTCAAAGGAAACCCCATAAGGGAGCACTAGAGATAAAGAAAATTCAATTGGGGTTTTCTTCTTGTCAAGGAACAATGGGGTTTTCAATTTAAAATTGATTTTGACAAAGAGAAAGGCCGAGAGAAGAAAAATTTTGATTTTCTATTCAAGTTAGTTTGAAATTTTGTTCAGAGATGAGGCAGGGTTTAGCACAATCCAACTTCCCCTCCCCCTTGATTTTTTCAACTCCAAACTTCCCAGCCTAATCTCTTCCATGTTATCTCTCTAATTTTTCATAGACCTCAAGATCACGAGCTGAGCCAGCTAAATCAGAGAGAGGGAGACGTAGACAAGAGAGAAAGAAGTATAATAGAGAATGAATAAAAGGAAATGCAAAATGAATGTGTTTTGCAAAAGTAGAATAGAAAAAACAACTACCAAAATGGTGTGGTTTAAAAGTCTTTTTGAAGAACTAATCTTCATAGGGGTTATCACACTTGACTATGTGAAGTTGAATGTTAACATTGCGGATCCGCTAATCAAATGATTAAATAGAGAGTTAGTTGAAAATTCATCGATGAGAATGAGTCTAAAGCCCATGTAAGAATAAGTTGATACAAAGAAAACTCAACCTAGTTGACTAGATATCCCAAGATCTAGGTTCAAAGGGACTAATTGTATAAACTTAGTTGGAGAACTGTGAGGATTTTCCCTTTCCATTCCTATGATGATCATTTATTATGTAATACATTATTTCTTAGCCTTTACTGCAGCAACAGGGTTTGGCCCTCTTCTTTTGAATAACCTATTATCTTTTTCGATTCGAAGTCGAATAATAAGATCATCGATACTCATTTCCTTTCCTTTGTGCTTGAGATAGTTCTTGAAATCCTTCCACGCAAAAGATAAGTTCTCAATAGTACAAACCACTTGAAATGATTCACCTAGTATCATCCCCTCAGCATGAATCTCATGTAAAATAATATGAAATACTTGCACTTGACTGATCACTATTTTAGAATCCACCATTTTAAAATCCAGGAAGCGGTCCTCGATAATTGTCTTGGCGCCTGCATCCTCAATCTTGTACTTTCGTTCAAGTGATTACCATAGCTCGCTAGCTATTTTCCTGTCAAAATAAACACTATACAAAGAATCAACAAGACCATTCATAATATAATATTTCTACATAAATAGTCAGAATATTTTCAAGAATTAATAGCATTGATCATTTAAAAATATTGCTCATCGTCATTTACCTAAGGAACTTCTTCAGTCAAGTATTTTGCTAGATTCAGGGTGGTCAGATAAAAAAGTATCTTTTGTTGTCTCCTTTTGAAATTCAAAACCATTAAATTTTGCAAGTTTCTCCCCATGAGAATAGGCAAAGTCATCGTTGCCACACAGGCCACAGCAGGGTTCTGCACACTGAGGTTTGGCATTTGAGCCCCAATGTTAGGATTCTGCCCTTGGCTTTCAACAGCATTATTCGATACAATTTTTTTGTAAGTTTCAGTTGCCATATATCCTTATCTGAAATATAAATCAGAAGTTTATCAACACATTGAAAATTATGCTATTTTCTCGAACATAAAAATATGCTAATTTTTCAAAACAAACCAAATAGCACTTTTACATATAAATGTCAAGACGAACTGGTGGGGTTTTAAGACCCAATTCAAAGACTAGCCCTCTTGACAGTATTCATTTCCCAGTTTATTGGAGGGACAAATCCTCTTTAGTTCCAACTTCCTAGACATAACTGCTCTGTATCTTTACTTCTAGATTAAAATTTTTGCAGAATATTAATAAATATTTGAGGTTGAAAACCCAATTTAATTTTGAAAAATTAATCCTATAACACAATAACTTGTAAAGTAGTAACTGTTTTAAGATTGTTAAATAGGTCTCAGTTTGAATTTCTCCTTACTTTTATATTACAGTTATGTTGTTTATATATTTTTTTCAATACATTTATTTACGTTGGTATTTCATAATTATTGTACTCACGTTTGTAATTTAGAAATTGTTTTATTATCATAATTTCTATTTAATCTGATAATGCAATACATTATTTTTAACAATCTTAAAACAGTTATTGCGTTGCAAGTTATTGCATCATATGATTGATTTTTGGAAATTAATTTATTTTTTCAACCTATAATATTATTTTAATATTGTCCAAAAATTGATTTTTGAAAATGAATTTGGTTTTTCAACCTAAAATATTATTTTTAATATTCTCCTAAATTTTTGAAACTGGGAGTACATGTACAGAGAAGTTCTATCTAAGGAAATTAAAACTTAAGAGGACTTGTCCCTCCAATTACCTAGGAACTGAATACAGTCGAGAGGCTTAACTCTAGATTGGGTCTTAGAACCCCACCACTTCATCTTGAGAGTTATATGAAAAAGTGCTCTTTGGTTTGTTTTGGAAAATTAGCATATTTTCATCTTCTAGAAATAGCATAATTTTAAAAGTGTTGACACACTTCTGGTTTATATTTTAGATAAGGAAATATGACAACTGAAACAAACGACAATTTTGTATCAAATAATGTTAATGATGCCAAGGGAAAAACCTTACTATTAAGGCTTAAATGTCAAACCTCGATGTGCAGAACCCTGTTGTGGCCCGTGTGGCACCGATGCCTCTGCCTATTTCTCATGGGGAGAAACCTGAGAAATTTAATTATTTGAATTTCAAACGGTGGAAGCAGAAGATGCTCTTCTATCTTACCACCCTGAATCTGGCAAAAACTTGACTGATGAAGCTCCTAAGCTCAATGACGATGAGTAGGATTTCTGAATTATTAGTGTTCTTAATGCTTGGAAACATTCTGACTATTTATATAGAAAAATTACATTATGAATGATCATAATGATTCTTTGTATAATGTTTATTCTGACAAGAAAATATCTAAGGAGCTATGAGAATCTCTTGAACATATTGTACAAGGCTGAGGATACGAGAGTCAAAATTTTTATCATGAGCCACTTTCTAGATTTTAAGATAGTGGATTCCAACACGGTGATCAGTCAAGTGCAAAAATTTCAGATTATTTTGCACGAGATTCATGTTGAGGGGATGATGCTACGTGAATCATTTTTAAGTAGCTTGTATTATTGAGAAATTACCTCTTGCATGGAAGGATTTCAAGAATTATCTCAAGCACAAATGAAAGGAAATGAGTATTGAGGAACTTATTATTTGACTTCAAATCACTATAGATCCCAAGATCTTAGTTCAAAGAAAAATCTAATTGTATAAACTTAGCTTGATCACTGTGGAGATTTTCCATATCCATTCCTATTATGAAAACAGTGATATCCGTTGGAGATTAGGTTAAGCTGAGCTTTTAATTATTCTTATACTTTGAAAACTATGAGATTCGAGCAGAGTAATGCCAGTTTACTCTTATATTAATAAATCACATATGTGAGAGTGAAGTGCGGCCACTTCTATAGAAATTGTAAGGGCACAATTCTTTAGAAACTCTTACAGAAAAATCATAGCCAAAAGGAACATAATTTTGAGAACTAACTGTGTCAGGATGACTCATATGTGTAGCATGTCATCGTTTACATAAAATACTAAACAGTTCAAAGACATCGCGTCTACTAGTTAGCTAGTAAAGTAAACATACTTACACAGGGAAAGGTTCAAAGGTTAAAACCTACCTATCTTATGCAGGTTTCGAAGCGTTGAATTCGATCACCATGTATGTCGTGTCGCTGGTCATCAATTTTATTCATGTGAGAAATTGTTGGAAATTGGGTGTCAAGTACCATTTCCAAGGACCAATTTTGAGCAAACTTTTAGGTAGGATCCGCTATGTCAAAGTGTAATGTCTTTGGAGATTTAAGTTCTACTCCGTGAGTACATCAAAATTGACAATTAATTTACCAAAATTGATTTTGAGATGAATGGGAAATTGTCACTCAAAGTGAGCTGAATGAGATTGAAAAAATATGTGAGAATTGTGAAAATCTGACATTAGAAAGGGAGTAAAAGTTGAAGTGGTATATATAGAGATGCTTAGATCAAGGTTGGTAACTTGATAAGCATAGAGTCTCTCTCTCGCGCGTAAGGGAGCGGGGGTGAAAATCCCAGCCCAATTCAGAATGCATCTTGGGCGTGCCCGTTCGTCCTGCAGACAAGAATACCAGTGCGAAAAGCCTGCACCTATATGTGCCACCTTTTGCTTGAGTTTTATTTTTTCCTCTCCCGAAAAGCGAAAAAGTCATAAGAATATTCTGAAATGGAATATTCTTGGCTCTTAATGTTATATAACAACCCAAAAAATGTTTTTTCGCATTGATCATTGTGCCAAACGTTTTTTGTGCTTAATTAGCCTTATGGTGGCTCTCCCACGAACACTATTAAAGGAGGTGCTCTCCTCTTCATTTTGCACACCAACAAAAAGTTAGCTCTTATTTTCTCTCTTTTAGTATCTTCTCAATTTTTGGCTTGTTCTTGTTCAAATTTTGGTTCGGTTTTTTGGGCTCGATTCGATACAGTCTCTGGTTTCATTTTGGTTCGATTTCTGGTTTTTTAATCCAATTTTCAATTTGATTTTCAGTCTGATTTTTTTGCGAGTCTAGGGTTCATCAAAGTGGTGAATTCAAGTACTCTTCAACTGCCCCCAACCATTTTATCTTGAAAAATAGACGCTGTTATCAACATTTAGTACCACGAGTAAGGGGGTGTAACTATTTTAAGGAAACTGTAAAAACATGACTCAGTTTGAATTTCTCCTTAATTTTATATTACTATTATGTTGTTTACATATTTATTTCAATAATTATGTTTGCGTTGGTATTTTGTAACTATTATATTTACGGTGGTAATTTTATAATTGTTGTATTACCATAATTTTCATTTAATCTTATATTGCAAACATTATATATAAAAGTTTAATTCAGAGATGAGGGTTGAGCACAATCCAATTTCCCCTCCCCCTTGATTTTTTCAACTCCAAACTTCCTAGTCTAATATCTCTTCCACATTTTCTCTATAATTTTTCTTAGACTTCAAGATCACGAGCTGAGCTAGCTGAATTAGAGAGAGACGCATACAAGAGAGAAAGAAGCAAAGAAGAGAAAGAATAAAAGGAAATCTAAAATGAATGTTGTTTTGGAGAAGTAGAATATAAAAAACAACTACCAAGACAACGTGGTTTAATGTGAAAAGTTTAGAAGTATTGAATTACCAATTTTCCCTCTAATGATATCACATTGATGTCACATGGTCTCAATTTCGTCTAATTTTTTAGAGAGTTGGTGACAGAAATATAAATGTCCGAGGTATTAATGCAAGATTTTATACGTGAGGGAGCTAATATAAGTTACAATTAGCCATAAATAATTTGATTCGTAAAGTTTTCTTTGCAAGTCTCTCACTCTCTCACACACACAGACACTTCGTCGTTGGATGCATTGGCCAAGTTGTTGAGCTTGATTCGCTCGAGCTCTTGTGCAATGATCTTGAAGTAGCTAGCTCTTTTTCTTCTCCGTTGACGGATAAATTTCTCAAACATATGAGGAGGAATGAAGAAAATATTCAATTAATTCTATCATATGCTTGGGAGAAACTCCGATACTAAATGGAATTTTCATAAGAATGTGTTGCCTCTGATGCATCCGCCTCGAGCATTCTGCTGTTGTGTAACAATCATGATAAGGATTTTTCTTCAATGTTGGGGGTGCTATCCCTGGCATTGATATTGGGCATCATTGGCACTTGGAATGCTCTTGAGCAATCCTGGCCATAAAGGCCCGTTAAAGCAACTGATTTTTTTTTCTTTTTAAGTTAAACAATAAATATTAGAAGTTCAATAAATGTGTTGAGAGGTACAATAAGTGTGTTGGGGATTCAATAAAATGTTAAAAAATTAATTGTTTTGCTGAGTTTCTATAACAATGTAGGGCGATTCACCAAATGCGTTGTGTGGTTCAATAAATATGTTACGAGGTTTATCAAAATGCTGAAATCTTAGGTTTTATTCTGGGTTTCAACGAAATTGTAAAGTGGTTCAACAAATGTGTGCGATGTTCATGAAATGTGTCGGGGGTTCAACAAAAATGTTAAAAAGTTACTTTGTTTTCTTGCTGGAGTTGAACAAAAATGTAAATGGGTCCAACGAATGTCTTTAGGGGCTCAACAAAATGTTCAAAAGTTAGATTTTTTGCTGAGTTTCAACAAAGATGTTGTTGGGTTCAACAAATATGTTTAGGGGTTCAATCAATATGTTATGAGGTTCAACATATGTTGAAAAGCTAAGAATTCTAACATTTGTTAAACTCTGTAACTTGTTTTTTGACCTCATTACACGTTTGTTAAACCTTAGTTTGAGTGATTGAAAGGTCCATTTGATGCATTTGGTTATGGGGTATCCAAGGAAATGAAATCGTAGTAGTTGTGTTTTTCACATTACACCAACAGAGCATATATCGCATCTAAAAATCTAAGAAATGTATGCTTTTCTATCAAACCTTTAGTTTTTATGTGTCTAGTGATAAAATGATGTTGATACTAGTTTTCCTCTACTATTTGGCTTTGGATAATTTGGAAATCTAAAAGTTTGGGTATTTTTTCTGTGATAATTGTAAGAAATGTATGATGATTATTAGAAGTGTATGTTTTAGAGGAAGAATTATGGTATTTATATGAGTACCAGTAATGTGTTCGATGAAATACCACCGTGAGATCTGTAATGTGTTTATATGAGTGTCAGTAATGTGTTCGATGAAATGTCATAGCGCCAGTAATGTATTATATCAACGCCAATAATGCATTCGATGAAGCCACAGTAGGGATATATAGTGTATTGTCATTGCTTTCGTTTCTTTTTCTTCCTAGGAAATAGGTTCTTGTGTCACAAGTCTTTATGAATGAGTTATGACTTGTATTTCCATTTCATAGATAACTGAGAATGAAAGTGATAGTTTTCTGTGGTTTTGAGAACACTACTCTAATACCACATTGGTGCAGCATTGTCTGTATTGTATTGAAATATGGATATGTTATGTCATTGAAAGTGTCAAGATGGGAGATTTTGGAGAGCCTAGGAGTTGTGGACTTGTGAGTACTTGTCATGTTTGGTAGTGCACGAACCAACTACTGGGCCAAACATATTTCCTTGAGCAGCACGATGGTTAGACATTGATCTTGTAACATGGGGCGTCACTATTGACCTCAAAGAATTCTGTGTTAAACCTAGGTATGTGAATCCCAATGAGCTCCCAATGAAGTATGCACAACTGGGGTGGTGCAACGTTGTTCATATTGTATTGAAATATGAACACGTTATGTCGTGAAAATGTGTCGGACTAGAGATTTTGGTGAGCCTAGGAGGTGTAGGCTTGAGAGTACTTGTCATTTTTGGTACTAAACGAACCATTTGGTGGGCCAAACACATTTCTGATTGAAGCGCGTTGGTTAGACATTGATTTTGGAACAAAGGATGTCACTCACGACCTCAAAGAATTATGTGCTAAAATTATATATGTGAATCCCAATGAGGTATGTATTTTATTTTATTAACTCTTATATTTGTCCCCTTCCCCCCGGAGTATAATTGTAGTTTTATTGACAAATACTTGTTTTAGGACTTGTAGATTAATTGGAACCTATGGGGGAACATGAAAACTTGCTTGAGTATTGCACTGACAGTATACATGCGACCAGTTGGAGAATCATTAATTATGATACTTTCTAGAGAAGTTGGTTATCATATGAAACTAACGGGGAATTTCCATCTTCTAAGGTAACCATCCACATGTTATGCGATATTAATTTGTATTATACTTGATATAGGTAGCAGCAACTGCAACAGAACTAAGACCGACTAGAGCGACCCTTTATGGTAAGAAAATGGTTGACATCACACTACCACCCTAATGGACAATGCTTCAACTCCCAGATGGGGGTAGTGAGTTGGTTTTGCACAAAATGTCACAGTCCAATGGTGGATTTGCCCAAGTCTAGGGTGGATTTTTTTATATATATTATATTATATATTTATAGTATATTCTATGTAAATTACTTTGGTGCCCCCTCACCCTTTAACTTTATTCATTACTTTTACCTAAAATAGTCATTACATCTATCTTCCTAAACCTAACTCTCCTCTCTCTCTCAAGTCCAATCCAATCGTAGCCTTTCTTTCTCTCTTTTTTCTCTATCTCCCTCTTTCTTTCTCTCTCTCCCAAGTCCTGTTGTAGCTTTTCTCTCTTTTTTGTCTCTTTCACTATTTCTCTTTCTCTCACACACTATCTCTCTCTCCCCCAAGTCCCATCGTAGCCTTTCTCTCTCTCCTTCTCTCTTTACCATGTCCAATCATAGCCTTTCTTAGTCATCACTCCCTTCTCTCTCTCTTCTCCCTCTCTTTACCATGTCCAATCAAATACTTCTTTTGACTTGCATCTCATCGGGTAAGTCTCTTAATATTTATTTATTTTAAATGTTCGATTTTTTGTTAATATATTATATTATTTACTTTTTTGTATCAATTATGTTTAGAAATTAAAGAAAAATGTTGAAAATGAACACGCAAAGGTTGTCAAAGTAGCGAGATCAAACAAGTAAGAACTCTAAAATTTAATTATTATGCTTATTCATTATCATTTTATATTTTATTAAATTCATAATTATTACTTTCATTTATGGTTTCATTTGTTGTACTTCTCATTGTACTTCACTTTGTAAGCATAAATTTAATAATAAAATAATATTTTCTACTTAGATCCTGAAACAAATATGGAAAGATATTTTAAAATAAAATCGACACTAGAACTGTCTTCACCAATAGAGAAAAAAACTACTAGTTTAGATTTTTCGTTTGAAGAAATCAATTTAGCAGAACCCCCAGTAGATCAAGGCATTGTAATGCGAATTTTAGATTATAACCCTAATGTTCGAGATTGAGTTCGAATAGCATATTTACAAAAGGAATCATGATTTTTCTCTAAAAAAATTTGGGCTAAAGTCAAGAGGGTTTAATTCAGCTTGATCATTGAATACCCGAATTGATTAGAGTATAGCATATCCAAAGATGCTGCATTTGTTTTTTATGTTTTTACCTATTCAAGCATGAAGTTGGAGAAAAACAGGATATGACTCTTTTATTGGTGAAGGATTTTCAAAATGGAAGAAGAAAGAAAAATTGAAAATTTATGTTGGAGGTGCTAATGGCGCTCAGAACCAAGCTTGGGCACAAAGTGAAAGTATACTGAACCAAAAGGAGCCTATTGAGACATGTTTTATTAAACATTCAGACCAATCTCGAAGTGAATATCGAACTCGATTATGTGCATCGATTAATTGTATCTAATTCCTTTAACGACAAAAGCCTCCATTTTGTGGGCATGACGAATCTGAAGATTCAAAGAACCCGAGAATTGTTTTTATAAACTTTTACGATGGTTATGTGATCATGATAACGATATAAAAGTTGTTTCCTTAAGAATTCCCCAGAAAATGTGAAATTGATAGAACCTGACATTCAAAAAGATATTGCGACTTGTACTTCAACTGAGATTGTAAGTACTATTACTTAAAGTATTGGTGACAAGCTATTTTCTATTCTCATTGATGAATCTCGGGACACATCTTCCAAGGAGTAGGTGGCTATTGTATTACAGTATATGGATAATGGTCATGTAATTGAGAGTTTTGTAGGTATCGTCAATGTCACTAGCATTAATGCTCTCTCACTTAAGAAAGATATTGATGAATTCTTTTCTCAATATGGATTAAGAATTTCTAGCTTGCGGAGACAAGGTTATGATGCGGCAAGTAATATGCAATGTACGTTTAATGTCTTTAAGCACTAATTTTAAAGGAAAAATGAATGTGCATTTTATATTCTTTTCTTTGCCCATCAACACCAGTTAGCATTCGTAGCGGTTGTGAAAAATCATGTAGACATTACAAGTCTCTTTACTTTGGTTGCTAAGGTGGTGAACATTCGTGGAGGTTGAGCGAAACGCCATCACATCCTTCGTGAAAGACACACTGCTGTAGTTTTTGAAGCTATATACAATAGTGACCTTTCTAGTGGACAAGGACTAAATAAAGAAACTGGTCTTAAACGAGCCAGTGATACACGTTGGGGCTCACATTATAGTACTTTGGTCAGCTTAATTATCATGTTTCCTTCTGTAATAGATGTACTTGAGTTCATTATAGAAGAAGGACCCAATTCTGATCAGAAATATGAAACAAAAGTTCTACTAAATACAATTCAATCATTTGATTTTATATTGAACCTACACTGGATGAAAAACATATTGGAGATTACAAGTAATTTGTCTCAAGCATTACAAAGAAGAGATTAAGATATCGTGCGATGGATATAGTTATATATGCAAAGAAAGGTTACAGTTGATGAGAGAAATAGGATTTGATTCTCTACCCAATCAAGTTTATTCATTTTGTGATAAACATGATATTGAAGTTCCTAGCATGGATGACATATTTTTTAGTACAGGAACAAAAATATGTAACACTTATAGCATTACAAATAAACATCACTATCGAGTTTAAATATGTTATGTTGTCACTGGTATGCAACTTCAAGAGTTAAACAATCATTTATGAGGTCAATACAGAATTGCTTCTTTGTGTAGCATGTCAAAATCCAAGTAATGAGTTTTCTGCTTTTTATAAACAAAATCTTATTCATCTTGCTCAGTTATATCCAACAGATTTTTCTCCAATGGAAATCCCAACACTTGAAGATCAACTTGAGAAGTACATAATGGATATGTGGTCTGACATTGAATTCTTAGGATTAAAAAAGATTGATTAACTTGCACAGAAAATGGTTAAGACAAGAAAAGACAAAGTTTATCCACTCGTGTACTTGTTGATGTTGTCGCTAATCCTACGTGTTGTAACTACTACGGTGGAAAGCATATTTTCTACTATGAATATTATCAAGAATCATTTACGCCATCGTACGAGTGATCAGTGGATGAACGATAACTAGATTACGTACGTTAAGAGGATATATTTGATAATATTAAGATTAAGTAGCCTTGTGCACTGATTATCAGGCACTTACGGTTAAGACAAGTCCTACATCTCCTACCTGAATTGGCCTCCCGAAAGTGAACACTGCGGATCACTTAGATCGGGGTGATTTACTTCACTGTAGAAGGACATTTGAAGTAGAAAAATTTCCATTGCTTGCCTTGGACTCACTTTGACCAGCTTCAAAATATGAAAACTCATCGAGGACAAATATAAATGTAATAATGAACATTGGAAATAATATGATTCTTGATCATTTTTATTTCTATAAATGTGTTATCTTATATTGTAAGTGCCCCCCCTAAATTAAAATTCTGGATCTACCCCTGTCACAGTCCGAGGTCTACCAGCAATATATGTAGATTATGTGAGTTATCATGATAATATTTCTTAAAAGGTGTGGGCTTCTGAGTACTTGTCATGTTTGATATTGAACAAACCAACTAGTGGGCCAAACACATTTCCTTGGGCAGCACACTAGTTAGACATTGATTTTAGAACTTGGGATGTTGCTATCAACCTCAAAGAATTCTGTGTTAATCTTAGGTATGTGAATCCCAATGAGCTCCAAATGAAATATGCACAACTAGGGTGTAGATTTTGGTGAGCCTGGGAGGTGTAGGTTTGTGAGTACTTGCTGTGTTTGGCACTAAACGGACCAACTGGTGGGCTAAACACATTTCTGAGTGCAGTGCGTTGGTTAGACATTGATTTTTTAATAGAGGACGCCGCTCATGACCTCAAAGAATTATGTGCTAAACTTATAATCCCAATGAGGTATGTGTTTTCTTCTACCAATTCTTATATTAACCACCCCCCCCCCCCACGGAATATGACTATAGTTTTATTGACAAAATACTTGTTTTGGGACTTGTAGATTAATGGGAACATGAAAACTTGCTTAAGTATTGCACTGACAATATACATGCTACCAGCTGGAGAATCATTTTACAAGGAAGTGCAAAAAAATAGAGTTTGAAAACTGATAGGCCAAAAATCCCGGACAGGCCACCAGCTTCAATGCTTTATGATCAATCATTCTCTATAGAAGGCCTTACATCTAGACTTGATGGGTTTCGAGTAGCATTTTTTATCAATAGGAAGACATCAATTATGATACTTTCTAGAGAAGTTGGTTATCAAATGATACTGACGGGGCATCTTTATTTTCTAAGGTATTAACCGTCCACATGTTGTTTTTCAAAGGCAACAGATTGCTCATATTGTTAATATCGATTCGATATTATTATACTTGTAGGCAGCAGCAATTACACCAGCACTAGGCCGACTAGAGCGACACTTGATGCTAAGAAAATGGTTGACATCATACTACCACCTTGGTGGATAATGCTTCCACTCCTAGATGTTGGTAGTGAGTTGGTTGACATTCCATGAAACGTCATAGTCCAGGGGCGGATTTGTCTAAGTCTAGGGGTAGATTTTTTTTATATATTATATTATATAGTTATAGTATATTATATGTAAATTACTTTGGTGCCCCCTCACCCTTTAAATATATTCATTACTTTTACCTAAAGTAGTCATTACATCTATCTCCCTAAACCTAACCTTTCTATATCTTTCTCTCACATTTTGTACCCTAGCCATCTCTCTAGCTCTCTCTCTCTCTCTCTCTCTCTCCCTCCCCCAAGTCTAATCCAATTGTAGCATTTCTATCTCTCTTTTCTCTCTATCTCCCTCTTTCTTTCTCTCTCCCAAGTCCCGTTCAAGCCTTTCTCTCTCTTTTGTTTCTCTAACTCTTTCTCTCTCTATCTACTCTCTATTTTATTTCTCTCACTCTTTATCTCTCTCTATCTCTCTCTCCCAAGTCCCATTGTAGACTTTCTCTCTCTCCCATGTCCCATCATTGCCTTTCTTAGTCATCTTAGTCATCTCTCTCTTCTCTCTATGTCTTTCTCTCTTTATCTCTTTCTCTCTCCCTCTCTCTCTCTCTCTCTCACACACACACACACACATACACTCTCTCTCTCTCTCTCTCTCGGCATCTCATTTAAATTACATGTCCAATTTTTATATTCCCACTATTATTTAACTTCTATTTGAATTGGTGTGTTGTTATTCAAAGATACTTCTTTTGACCTGGATCTCATCGAGTAAGTCTCTTAATATTTATTTATTCTACATTTTTTATTTTTTATTAATATATTATATTATTTACTTTTTTGTATCAATTATGTTTGGAAATTAAAGAAAAATATTGAACATATACACCCAAAGGTTGTAAAAGTAGCGAGCGTAAACAAGTAAGAACACTAAACTTTAATTATTATGCGTGTTTATTATCATTTGATATTCATAATTATTACTTTCATTTATGGTTTCATTTGCTGTACTTCTCATTGTTCTTCACTTTGTAAGCATAAATAAAATAATAGAATTAATTTTTGCTACTACGATCCTAAAACAAAGATGGAAAGGTATTTTAAAAGAAAATCGACACTAGAAATGTCTACACCAACAGGAAAAAAACTACTACTTTAGAAATTTTGTTTGAAGAAATCAATTTAGCAGAACACCTAGTATATCCAGGCATCTAAATGCAAATTTTAGATTATAACCCCAATGTTTGAGATTGAGTTCGAAGAACATATTTACAAAAGGAATTATGATTTCCCTTTAAAATAATTTGGGCTAAAGTCAAGACGGTTTAATCCAGCTCGTTTCAATGAATGCCCGAATTGGTTAGAGTACAACATATCCAAAGATGCTGAATTTTGTTTATGTTGTTACCTATTCAAGCCCGAAGTTGGAGAACAAACAGAAGGTGACTCGTTTGTTGGTGAAAGATTTTCAAATTGGAAGAAGAAGGAAATTTAAAATTTACGTTGGAGGTCCTAATAGTGCCCATAGCCAAGCTTGGGCTCAATGTGAAAGTATATTGAACCAAAAGGAGCATATTAGGACACGTTTTATTAAACATTCAGACCAAGCTCGAAGTGAACATCAAACTGGATTATGTGCATAATTTATTGTCTCTGATTCCTTTAACGACAAGGGCTTCCATTTTGTGGGCATGACGAATCTGAAGATTCAAAGAACCAGGGAAATTTTCTTGAACTTTTAAGATGGTTATGTGATCATAATAATGATAAAAGTTGTTTCCTAGAAAAGTGCCCCAGAAAATATGAAATAGATAGAACCTGACATTCAAAAGGATATTGTGACTTTTACTTTAACTGAGATTGTAAGTACTATTACTAAAAGTATTGGTGACAGGCTTTTTTCTATTCTCATTGATGATTCTCGTGACATATATTCGAAGGAGCAGATGGCTATTGTATTACGTTATGTGGATAATGGTCATGTAATTGAGCGTTTTGTAGGTATTGTCGATGTCACTACCACCAATGATCTCTCACTTAAGAAAGTTATTGATGAATTCTTTTCTCAATATGGATTAAGAATTTCTAGCTTGCGGGGACAAGGTTATGATGGGACAAGTAATATGCAATGTACGTTTAATGGCCTTAAAGCAAAATGAATGTGCATTTATATTCATTGCTTTTCCCATCAACTCCAGTTAGTTCTTGTAGTTGTTATGAAAAATCATGCAGACATTACAGGTCTCTTTACTTTGGTTACTAAGGAGGTGAACATTGTTTGGGGTTCAGCAAAACGCTGTCACATCCTTCATGAAAGACACACTGTTGTACCTTTTAAAGCTATATACAATAGTGAACTTTCTAGTGGATAAGGACAAAACAAAGAAACTAGTCTTAAACTAGCTAGTGATACATGTTGAGGCTCACATTATAGTACTTTGGTCAGCTTAATTACCATGTTTCCTTGTGTAATAGATGTACTTGAGATCATTATGAAAGAAGGACCCTGTTCTAATCAGAAATATGAATCAAAAGTTCTACTAAATACAATTCAATCATTTGTTTTATATTGAACCTACACTTGATGAAAAACATATTGGGGATAACAAGTTATTTGTCTCAAGCATTATAAAGAAGAGATCAAGATATCCTGAATGCGATGAATTTAGTTAGATATGCAAAGAAAGGTGACAGTTGATGAGAGAAATAGGATTTGATTCTCTACGCAGTCAAGTTTATTCATTTTGTCATAAACATGATATTGAAGTTTCTGGCATGAATGACATGTTTTTTACTACAGGATGAAAATGACGTCACACTTACTACATTACAAATCAACATCACTATCGATTTGAAATATTTTATGTTGTCATTGGTATCCAACTTCAAGAGTTAAACGATCGTTTCAATGAGGCCAATATAGAATTGCTTCTTTGTATAGCATGTCTAAATCCATGTAATGGGTTTTTCTGCTTTTTATAAACAAAATCTTATTCGTCTTGCTTAGTTATATCCAAAATATTTTTCTCCAGTTGCAATCACAACTTGAGAATTACATAATGGATATGCGTCTGAAATTAACTTCTTGGGATTAAAAGGGATAGTGAACTTGCACAGAAAATGGTTGAGACAAGAAAATACAAAATTTATACACTTTTGTACTTGTTGACACTGTCGTTGATCCTACGTGTTATAACTACTACGGTGGAGAGCATGTTTTCTACTATGGATATTATCAACAATCGTTTACAAAATCGTATGTGTGATCAATGGATGAATGATAACTATATTGTGTAAATTAAGAGGATATATTTGATACTATTGATAATGAGTAGCCTTGTACATTGATTATCGGGCACTTGCGGTTAAGACAGGTCCTGCATCTCCTACTTAAACTGGCCTCCTGAAAGTGAACACTGCGGATCGCTTAGATGGGGTGATTTACTTCACTGCAGAATGACATTTGAAACCAAAAGACTTTGCATTGCTTGCCTTGGACTCACTTTTTCCAGCTTTCAAAATATGAAAACTCGTCGAGGACTGATATAAATGTAACAACGAGCTTTGAAAATAAAATTATTCTTGAGAAGTTTTACTTTTATAAATGTTTAATCTTATATTGTAGTGCCTCTTGAATGAAAATTCTGGATCTGCGCATTGCACAGTCTGAGTTCTACTAGCAATATATGTCGATCATGTGAGTTATCATGATAATATTTCTTAGTATAGTTATTACTCATCATATTAACATGCATTTTGAACAATGCAAGTGCATACGTCATGCACGATAAGCATGTTGCACATGATTGGGGGTCTAAACAAGGTCGTCTTTATAAAAATGTTGATGACGCAAGAGGCGATGATGAAGACGGAAATGTTGAATAAAGAGAATGACAGAAAAATTGTAAACTCACTTGCTTTCAATTATTTTTTAGTGTCACTTCAAAATATTCAAACAAAAAATTATAGTTCCTTTTTGCGTATGTATACTTGTAGGCTCAGTTACAAAAAAGACTACTAATGTACGAAGGTCACTCAAGCAAGCATGGGGATGGAGACTGGAATGACGAAGATGAAGACGGAGGTGAAGATGAGTATGACAATGATGATGGTGAAGATTCAATAGATGATGATAAAAGTGAAGATGATGATATCGATGATGAAGGAAGTGATTCTGATGTTTCACTTAAAGGACGTACAAACCGTTCACATGAAGCTTTGTCTAAAAGAGAAAACATTCACCTTGACACATTAATCCTATTACCATTATTGTTTAGTTTTGTTAATTTTAGCTCAAGTTGTTCAAATTTTAAACTAGCTGATGAAGTTATTTACTTAAGTTTGGATGTTGTTAGACATACTCTAAATTCACTGTTGATATATAGTGTTATTGTAGCTTGTGTTTTTTATGCGGGTTTTGTATATTTCTAGGGAGAATCTGTCAAATTTTTATCCTAAAATGACCATGTTGTTATGAAGTTCTTTGTTTTACATGTTAAAAGATACAAGATATGTTGACAAGATATGTTGCACATGAAAATTGGTTTATATTTATGTGTTTAAACAAGGAAATAGACCATGTTGATCGAGTAGGTTGTTGTTGGATAGTACCAATCCATGATGGAGATCATCGTCCAATCGCCCTTATTAGAGAACTCGTAATCTCCATGAAGTTGGCGAGTTGACTTTATCTTTCATGGTGGTCAACGCCTAATCACTATCAAAAGCTTTGTAGTTACAGACACCATGGCGACTTGCCTTCATAACACATGGCGATTGCCATGTGTCTGCATCAAACATGTAAGGACGTTACAA
Source organism: Datisca glomerata (assembly GCA_003255025.1). Classification (NCBI taxonomy): domain Eukaryota; kingdom Viridiplantae; phylum Streptophyta; class Magnoliopsida; order Cucurbitales; family Datiscaceae; genus Datisca; species Datisca glomerata. The sequence continues at coordinate 206,572 of QANY01001579.1, forward strand.
TGGCGACCCATATTAGATCACCATCCGAGGGCTTGCGATCGACATGATGATGGTGATCACCATTATTTACCATGTCAATCATTGTCCCTAATACATGATCATCACACTCTCCATGTTAGGCAGCTGGTTGTTATTTAATTAATTCCCCTCATTAATCTTCGAATATTAACCTTAAAAACACAAACCTTGTTTTCTAATTCACCACTAATACCTTTGTTCCTTCAAATCTTTTTGTTTGGGTCATAGATTCCCAACTCCAAGTTTGTGTTACTGGCTACACCAAATAGGTAATGTTTGTTCAGTTTTCTTTTATTTTTTATAAGATTATGAGTAAGTTAGATGTTTCAAACAATTTTCTGGAATGTTTCTTTGATTATGAGTAAGTATACATTTAGATTTGTTAGATGGCATTAGATTGAACTAAAGTGTCAATATATGTTTTGATTTAACTAAACACTCTAAGACCTTTTAAATTTATTTAAACATTTACAAAGATGAGTGATGTGTGTGAGACTCATGTATCCATAAACTTGTGTGAGATCGGTACGCGTCCAAAAGTTCATCCACATTATTGACAAACTTTTGTAAGGAGGATGTCATCGGCCAGACATAGGATACACTGCAAGAGGTCAAACATTTCTACTATACATATGCAAGCAATGTTGGGCTCAGTGTTATAAAGGATGATAGACGCAAGAACGAATTGAGGAAATTATGCTATAGAAGTGGGTTTGCACAAAAGAGGGCATTCTAGAAAAAACTACATGGACGTAGAGACATAAAGTGAGAGCCAAGGGAGTTGAAAAACGTCTGATTGCCTTGTTTGTTTTAGAGTAAACTTCAATAAGAAGGTAAAAAAATAGGTCGTTAAAGGTTTTGAACCTGAAGACAACCATCCAACAAGCTCATCACAAGAAATGCCCATTCTTCAATCCAATAGAGCAGTGAGTGATACATGCATGGTTTAGGGAATGAGATTGTACAATGTGGGTGTCAGGCTAAGCCAAGTGTTTGATCATATGGTCGATCAAGTACGCGGTTACAAAAATGTGGGGTTGTTAAGGATGGATCTTTATCATAAAATGGACTGGCATCGCAATTCATAAATAATGAAAATTGATCAAGCAGGTGGTTACCTTTAGAACTATTAAAAAAAAAAATCAATTCCTAACCTCCTAACTAAAATTCTAACAACTTGGTGTTTTCTTAGAAATGGGCTAAATACGAAGTTGGGCTTATAGGTTCTGCACTCACATCAATACCCAAATGGGTTTAGTGAGTCGAGAGTTAGGCCTAGGTTTTAAATTGAATGTTAGAAAATTCATAAACACCCATACCCATTTCCATGGCCCTAAAATGTAAAGATGAGAAGTGAAGGGGAGAACAGAGCATGAAGAAGAATGTGGTTTTGAATTATACTAACAATGGATTTTGTGTTGAATGCGTCTCCGTACTAAAAAGAAGTATTACAAATCTGAATAGAAAAGATGGATTCGGTCTTTCCAAGATAGGCTTCAAGTCCTTATTTGCATTTATGCTTAGAGAATTGCTTGAATGGAGGATTTTGCTTGCCTCTTCACTCTTGCCCCTTTGCTGAACGCCTTCCACTTTTTATTGACGTTTTGCTAAAGATTTTATCGCCAAGAGACTCCGCCTGGTCTCCCCTTGCTGGGTTGATTTCTAAGTCGTGTGTTGGCGTCCCACTCGTCTGAGAATTGCGAATTGCTAAGTGTGGTGGTCCTTCATGATTTTCCCTCTTTTGGACAGATCTTTCTCCTACACGAGTGACCCCTTTCTTCTTATGGAGAATCAATCTCTACTTATCTCTCTCTATCATGGGTGACCCCTTTCCTTTCTTGTTTTGCCTCTGGCATCTCCAGTCTTGGTCATCGAAACAGACCACTTTTTCCATCTTCTGGTTTAGGGCTTTCTTCTTTTTTCTTCTCTCTAGGCTTGGCTTGAGTGAGCCTCTCAGGTGCTTCTATTGGGTCGTATAATAGATTTAGTCCATCTCAATCTTAATATTAATATTAGAAGGGGAGTGGGCCTTTTATATAATTGATGGGTTTGGCAATATTTTGGGCATCAACATTAACCCCCTCAATTACGTAGGTCATTTTCTAAAATGAGTGGTTGAATCAAAACTTGCCCAAAATTCTAATAATTGTTTATTCCCATTGTTGTTGGATAGCAGTAGTGTTCCTTAGACTCCGTATTGAAAAATAACATGCGTTTTGCTTTTCAATTTTCTAAACTTCAAGCATGAACTTCTTCATCTTTTTCTATATTTGGTTTGTTTGTCATTCTATAGCATGATTAAAAGAAATATCGCATGCCATGACTTTCTTGAGTTTTCATTTATTTTGCACCGTAGCATTGTGTGATTGTTGTAATGGCATCACGCATTATTGGATAATTGCATGTTATTTGTGTGCCATTGAGTGGCTCGACATGGAGTAAGGACACAACTCCATTTCATGGCAAGATATACCATGGAGTTAGAAGCACTGCATGGCATGAGCTAAATTTTTTTTTTGGCAATGCACGCCTGTGGGGTGGCATTGGAAGCATTGCATAAAATGGAAAATATGTCTTTAGCAAAGACTTAGTAGGGGAAACAAAATTAGGCTTACATAATGTGGAATGACATGAAGTTTAACTATGAACTGATTGTATAGCATGGTAAAGTTTAGAGTGTTGGAACTAAGTACGTAAATTAGGGTGTAATAACTATTTATGAGTATTTAGTTATTTCTCTGACACTTATGTATTACTAAATTTTATGAATAAATGAAATTTTTACTTTTTAATTAAACTGTATTTATAATTTACTTAAGTCCTAAAACTATTATCAACATAAGAAAAGATAGAGGTGTCATCCAGACAAACTCTTCTGAAATAGTTCATAAAGTTATTCGCAGTCTTAGGATCGACTAGGCAATCGAGTCTGATTACGAGTATTAGGTTGAAACAAAAGATGTCGGCCTTGGGGCATGGGAGTGGAGACTCTAAAGGTTTGAATAAATATGTTATAGAACATGTTAAATAGACCAGTAAGAAATTAGTTTGAAGCAAGACCATTTATCTAGCTCTAAATCTAATTGTTACACCTTAAGGGTATTTTCATGATTACTTTAATTCCGAGGTGAATACAAAAATTGACCTAGCTACTTGTGATCTTTGATACACTAAAGGACTGAGTTCGAATTGTCACATACTACCTCGGCTGTTGAGATCGTGATTCAACTATGTTGAAGTTGCGTGATTCACAGATATGGAATTCGTGATAAGATTGCAACAACAATATCACCTTATGTTTTATTGAAGGGTGTGTGAATAAATAAACCAGGCACGGTACTCGATAACATGAGTCAATGAATAAGACATTGTGGACTGTACGAGACACTTCACTTATATGTCTTTCTTATTCACTGTCAATAAAAGAGTTAAGGAAATAATAACTATAGGGATAAAATGATAATTTTACATTCATCTCTTGTTATTTATATTCAAGAAGGGTAACATCGTAAAATATCCTGTGGACCATGAAATATAAATGATTATTTACACCAACAGAAAATGTAGCGTGCATGAATCAAGAGTTTATTTGGGATCGGACAAATAATGGAGTCGTACAATGTCGTGAATTTATAGAGATAAATTAGCTGGGTATTTGAATCTCATAGCTTTATTCACGTGGGTCCATTTGGTCTCATAAATTACTCATAAGGATAAGAATGAGAAATAACATCAGTTAAACTAAAAATGTGTGTTGGACCAAGATAAATTTCTCAAACTCATATGTGATGGGTGTCATCACTAAATTAGTGAAGAGAAGAATTAATGTTCAAATTAATTAATTTGTTATTTTCTAATTATTAGATACTTAGTGAAGAGAAGAATTAATGTTCAAATTAATTAATTTGTTATTTTCTAATTATTAGATAATTAGTAACTAAAAATAACTTAATTTATTAATTGACAGGGATCAATTTAATTTATCAATGTGGATGAATTTGGACACAGTATAGCTCTAAGGGAGATGTAAAAATGGCAGAGAGCAGTGCATGGAGATGGTGAATTTTGGCAATTTACAATATAGGGGTATATATGTAAATTCAATAATTACTATATAAGGGACAGGGTTGCATCCCTAACCTAAGCTTAACCTAATCACGGTGTGTGATTATTCAGAGCAAGAAAAATGTTTTCTCTCTTCCCCTTCGTTGTTTCCGTTGAAATCATAGTGAGGAAGAATGAAATTATTTTTTCTTCCTCAATTCTTTAAAGAGCCCACACTCTATTCCTGACAATATCCTTGCGAGATATACTTCTAAATCCTATGAGTGGTTGTTGGTGTAAAGATCGACTGAAGTTATTTGAATCTCAAGAACAAGGAAGGCGAGATAATAAATTAGATCCCGCCAATTCAGAAATTCTCCATTACAAGAAAAGGTAAAAATTGTTTCCATCTCTTCTTGATACATTTATCCAAATATGTATGATCGTTGTATGATTTTATATTTAATTGAAATTTTTTTATAGCCCATCCACGAACCGTTCGTGGTTCATTAATTTTTCTCAATTTTTAAAACTCGACCCAGCAATTGGTATAAGAGCCTTGGATTCTTGAGTACACTTATTTAGTGATTAAAAGTATGTATGGATAGATATTGTGATATTGGCATTTTTTTGTATGGTAGATTTAAAGAATTTTTGAATGTATTTTATGAATGTATTACAATCTATTGGCTCTTGGTATTTATTTTTAATTTTAGAATTGATGTACGCTGAAATTGAGGCATAGGATTTGATATAATTTAATTTTTCTAAAATTTGTATCTTTAAACTCCATGTAAATCCGTCGTCGCAAGAAAAGTCACCATTTGTTGCCGCCAACGCCACCGTTCACTACCGCCGTTCGTCGATTGCCACCAAGCCGCGCCGTCACCTGCTTTCCCACGCAGCCACATGCTGCTTCTTGCCGTCACCGCTCACCACTATAGGTTTCCTAATTGTGGTTTAGGAAACCATAGGGTTTAGGAAATCTTGAGGTTTTGAAAACTTTTGGGTTTAGGAAACCTTGGGGTTTTGAAAATTTTTGAGTTTGGGAAATCTTGAGGTTTTAGAAATTTTTGGGTTTAGGAAATCTTAGTGTTTTTGAAACCCTAGTGTGCACAAGACCATGTTGGGCCTTAGGCTGGTGTGGACCCACCAAGCCTATTAAAGTGTTGGATTGAGCAAGAGTTGCTTGACCCAAATAATTCGTAAGAATTTAGAATTTCACTCCAAACCTAATCTAGTCCCTAAAAAAGTATTTTTAATTAATTCAGTAATTTTTCAACACCAATTAACTAGAATTTATTTTATAAATTGACTTTAAAGATAAATCAATTGATTAATTTACCTGATAATTTATTTATCAAAGTAAAAAAAGTTAGAAAATTAAATTTTAGATTGAAATTTGAATTTTGAGAATGAGAATGGACTTTAGTAAATGGTTACTAAGAGGTGGGACTTCCTGAGGAGAATGAGACAATTACAGATGCCATAGAGACTAGTATTTAAATTATTATAATTTATTTATTATTCTTTTTGTGGGTTCTAATTAGAAATGATCCATAGAGAGGTTAATTTTGAATGAATGATTTTTTATTAATCTCGTATCATCATATAACATGCCATATAGAAATAGGGATATGACAATATCAAAATACCAAGTAACATATACATGCATCATTGTAGTTTAAATTAAAATGGGTTATAATTTAAATACAATGTAAATTTTATAAAAGTTATTTTAAATTGTGATTTAAATTTTATAAAAGTTTATAATTTTCAAACTTGTTTTTTCAAATTTATAGAGTGTAATGTTTTTTGAAAAAGCAAAGAAAATCATTTTTCCAAAAACAAAGTAGGAGGGTCGTTTATGTTGAAACGTTCCCAAGGTCCTCAATGCAAACTTGATCGTGGCACGAGGAATGGTTTAGAGCCGCCCTAAAAGTCCTCTCTTCAGTGAGAGAAACATAGAAATCGTGTCACTTTGAGTCATTGAGTTGCTTGAGAAGCTAAAACATATAAAGGAAGTGGTGAGGCATGACCATTTCTAGACGGATTGTTAGTTCATGGCAACCTTTAAAGTCGGTGTGTTGGTTAAGCAATTAGACCGAAGCATATTGGAATCTCTTATAGAAGCTAGTCAATGGGGCCAAGGTGAAGAAAACCATTGGTGATTGGTCAAGCTAGATGTAGTGACATCTTGAAAAGCGTTAACCAAACAAGAAGAGTCTCAAAGAAATAGGAGGTGGCTTAGGCGTTGTCCTAAGATGATACAAGCTATCGTTGTTGATCGTAACATCATGGAAAAAATATTTTTTATTCGATTTCTTTATATTTAAGTATTTGCATCATCAATCATACTTTCATATTAAGTGATTATTTACACTGCTTTATTTATTCTTTTTAAAAATCATATCATTATCCACACTCTCAACAATCTTAAATTCGAACAAACTTACTAGTGAAAATTATGTGGATTGGAAATGTAATCCTGATATCGTATTGAAGGTAGAAAACACAAGTTCCTGCTCACCACCTCTTGTACCCTTGAGCCTATTTTTGAATCGACTCAAGAGGGAAATGATGTTTATGCTTTTTGAGTGTGTTCTGATGAGATTGCCAGGTGCTACATCTTTGCATCTATTTGCAATGTGTTGCAACATCAACATTAGAACATGAAAACTCACCGAAATGTTCAGGGACCAAGGTCGTCAAGCCAAACAGGCTACTGTTCGAAAATGTTGGAATTTCTCAATAAAGTAGCATGTAACAACTATTTATTTATATTTAATTATTTCTCTGACATTAGTATTATTGAATTCTTATGAATAAATTGAAAGTTTTATTAAAGTGTGTTTATAAATTACTCAAGTTCTGAAACATTCATCAACAAACGAAGCGTGAAGACAGAGGCGTCTCCAAACGAACTTTTCTGAGAAAGTTCAGAACGATATTCACAGTCTTAGGATTGACTGGGCAGTCGAATCTTATTATGACTGTTAGGTTGAACCAATGAATGGCAGTCTTCGAGCATGGGATTGGAGACTCAAACAGTTAACCTAGACATGTTATGAACATGTCGAATAGACCAGTAACAAATTAGTTTAGAGCCCAAAGCCTTTTATTTATCTCTAAATCTAATTGTTACACCTTAGTCCTTAAGGGTATCTTCATAATTACCTTAATCTTGAGGTGCATACATAGCTTGACTTAGTTATTTACAATCTTTGATATGTAAAATGAGTGAGTTTGAATTGACGGACAATACCTCAGCTGTTGGGAGTATAATTAAATTAAGTTAGAATTTTGTGATTCACAAATATGGAATTCGTGGTTGAATTGCGAAAGCGACAATATCAACTTATACTTTATTGATGGGGGTGTGAATAATTTAACTTGGCCAAGTATTCAATGAATTGAGTCATTGACAATATCACTATTATGTTTTCTTATTCATAGTCAATAAAGGAATTAAAGAAATAATAACAAGAGGGGTAAAATGATAATTTTACATTTTTCTCCTGTTACTGATATTTACGATGAATATTATGTTAAAATATTATGTGGACCGTGAAAATAAAAAGGGTTTATTTAGACCAATAGAAAATGTAGCGTGCATGAATCGAGATTTGATTCGGCAACGAACCTATAGTGGAGTTGTATGATGTTAGGATTAAATAGATCAGAAATTTATGGAGATAAATTCGTCGAGTATTTGAATATTTAGTTTTGTTCATGTGGGTCCGTTCGGTCTTAGAATTAGCTCAAAATGTATTTTTGTGTCAAGGCATATTTCCCACACCTATATGTATTGGGTGATATCACTTAATTAGTTAAGCGTGATTATATGTATTGAAATTAATTAGTTTATTATTCTCTAAGTATTATATAATTAGTAAATAAAAATTAATTAATTAATTAATTGATAATGATCAATTAAAACTATCAATTAGATTGATGAATCTTGATACAACTCAAATTCTAGAGAATATTGCAATTTTCAGCAATTATGAATATATGAGGTGAATTTTTAGAAATGTAAAAATATATGCGTGTATTTATAAATATAAAAAATTATGTGTTATCAATATCTAATAGCAATATGATTGTAGATAGATCTAAGATTAGATACAAATGCTTGTTAACATAGCAAGAGAGAAAAACGTTTTCCTCTCTCTCCCTGTTGCCGCTGAAAATTATATTGAAGGAGAAAATTTTTTATTTTTCTTCTTCAATCATTTTGAAAGCCCACAATTAAATTTCTACATAAAATTCTCGTGAGATATATTTCTAAAATTAACTGGTGGTTGTTCGTTGACAAAATTCATAAATCGTTCTTGGAGTTCAATTGCGTGATTCGAATCCCGAAGCTTGAAGAACACGAAGAACGCTCGAAGGAATTATGCCAGTTTAGAAATTCTCCGATACAAGGTATAGGTGAAAAAATTGTTTCTAACCTTATTTTCTCGTTTAATGTCGTATATACATAATCGTACGTTATTTAGTTTTAAGTTATTTTATTTGATAAAATAAGTGAATTAAAAAAATTTGATATTCCGTCAACAAACCGTTCATGGTTCAAACTTCTTTTTAATTAATTTTAAACCCAACCGGTCATAGCAATTGGTATCAGAACAATAGGTTCTTGATTATGCATATTGATATTTGAAACAAACGTATCATGAATTTTATGGATATTGGCATATGATTTTGTATGGTAGACTCAAAACTATTTTGAATGTGTTATATGATTGGATACCTAACTATTGGCTTTAGGCATTTTATTTCAATTTAGAATTGATGTAAGCTGGATTTGAAGCATATGATTTTATGTAATTTATTTTGTTACAAAAGTTGTAATTTTATAAATTTGATGTAAAATCAATGTCGCCTCAAAACTGTCACCGGAAACTGCTCAAAACCGCCACCGAGAAGTCACCGGACAGCCACCCAGAAGTCATCAGAGCGCACTTTTCACGCTGAAAATGCATTGTTCATGCCGAAAATGCACCGCTCACGCTGGAATTACTGTTCACGTCATAATTACTGTTCACACCAAAATTACTGTTCATGCCAGAGTTTCTGTTCTGGTGGCCGGTGGTACTGTTCGCGCCGTCGGTACCATTGTCCACTGCCGTGCCGTGCACGGTGACTAGGGTTTGTGAAAACCTAGACGATAACAATTAGGGTTTAGAAAATCCCGTGATTTTCGCGATAACCCTTATGTTATTTTTTTTATCTTTTAAATTTTAAATTTTAAACGGATAAAAGATGATTTTAAATTTTGAATTTTGAATCCAAAAGATAATTATTAATGTTATCTTTTTATTTTTTTTTTGTTTTTTTAAATAAAAAGGAGGATAATTAATGATATTATTTAATTAGAAAAATAGTTTTCCTTAATTAAAGGGTTTTAATCAAAATTTAAATTTTGAATTTTGAATTTTAAATTTGATTTTATAATGGGAATGGACTTTTGTAAAGAGTTACAAAGTGGTGGGAAAACCTGAAGGACAGACAGACAAATTACTGACGTCATGAAGATTTGTTTATAAATTCATTTATAATTTATTATTCTTTTTGGGTTGTAATTAGAAATAAACCAATAAGGAGGTTAATTTTAAATGTATGATTTGATTTTAATCACGCATCATCATATAACATGCCCTATAGAACTAGGGATATGCCAATATCAAATTATCATGTAGCATGTAATGCATCATTGTAGATTAATTATAATGGGTATAATTTAATTACAATGTGAAATTTATAATACTTATGATTAAAAATTGAGATTTAAAAATAAATAAAAGATTTATAAATTTTATCACGTTTTTTCAAATTAATAAAAAAGTTAATTTGTGAAAAACAACCAAAGTCCAAATTTTTTCAAAAACTAAGTGGGAGGGTTGTCTATTTTGAAACGTTCTCAAAGTCTCCAACGCGAACTTGATCGTGCCACGAGGAATGGTTTAGAACTGCCCATAGAGGTCCTCACTTCATTGGGAGAAAAGTTGGAGTCGTGTCGCTTTGAGTCATCGAGTTGCTTGAGAAGTTAAGACTTCTAAACGAAGTGGTGGGCAGGACCGTCCCAAAGACGGACTATTAGTCTATAGCAAATTTTAAGAGTCGATGCGTTGGTTAAACATTTAGATTAAAGCATATTGGAATCCCCACTTAGCTGCTAGTAAATGGGGCTAAGGTGACCAAAACCATTGGTGATTGGTTAAGCTAGATGTGAAGACATTTGAGCGTTAACCAAATGAGAAGAGTCTCGATGCTATAGGAAATAGTTTGGACTTCATCCTTCGATGAGACAAGCTATCATTTTTTTATCGTAACATCATGGAGGAAATATATTTTAATGGATTTTTAAATATTTACGTAGTTACATCATGCATCATACTTTTTTAAATGATTGAGTATTTATTTACGTCACTTTATTTATTCTTTTCAGTCATGTCGTTATTCCCTCTCTCAATTATTCTTAATGTGAACAAATTTACTGATGAAAATTATGTGGATTGGTAATGAAATCTTTATATCAAGCTGACGGTAGAAAAGCTTAAGTTCGTGCTCACTACCCCATGTCCCCTTGAGCCTATTGCTGAATCGACTCAAGAGGAAAATGATGTTTGTGCTTCTTGGCAACGTTTTGATGAGATAGCCAGATGTTACATCTTGGCATCTATAAGCAATGTGTTGTAACAACAACATCATAACTTTGAGACTGCTGCTAATATGATGTTGAACATCACTAAAATGTTCAGAGATTAGGGTCATCAAGCCAGACAGACAACTGTATATGACTTCATGAACTGCATGATGGAACCTGGAAATTTTATCAGAGAACATATGATACTGATCATAAATTATCTAAATGAGATGGAGATCATGGATGCTAAGGTTGATGGTGAGACTTATGTGGATATGATCCTAGAGATTTTGTTGAGTACCTTTGAGAACTTCAAACTTAATTATTTGAAGGAGCTACAAGCTACTGAGACTCTGTTTCTGAAGGGCAATAGGAAGTTTTGAGAGGCTAACTTTAATGAAAGAAAGCCTTCCACCTCTGGCTCTAAGAAGAAACAGATAAGAGGTCCAAGGAAAGTGAAGAAGCAGAAGTCGAGAGTTGCCAAAGGCAAGAGCACCGCGAGAGTAGACAAGTCGAAAGACAAGTGTCATCACTGTGGAGCTGCTGGTCATTGGAAATGCACCAGTAGAAGAATCTTATTTCTATTGGTGCATTAATTGAGCAAGGATTTGATCTTAAATTCATTGATAAATATATTTGTATTTTTAGAAATGAACTCCTAATTACTGTTGCACGCATGTTTATTAAATTGTTTCACATAAAACCAATAGTTCCAATGATATGTGACACTCAAGTGAATAATGATTCACAAAGGGATAGTAAAAGGTTGAAGTATGACTCAACCGATCTAACATATTTGTGGCACTTACACCTTGGGCATATAAGCCTGGACATGATTGAAAGACTTGTGATGGATGGTCTTTTGCAAACTTTAAGTGTGTGATCACTACCCACATGTGAATTCTGTATTGAAGGCAAAATGACCAGAAGACCTTTTTCAGCAAAAGGTGAAAGAGCCACTCAATGCATTGAACTCATACATAGTAATGTATGTGGTTCATTGAATATCCAAGAAAGGGTAGGTTATGAATACTTCGTAACCTTCACTGATGATTACTCACATTTTGGTCATGTTTAACTAATGCGTCAAAAGTTTGCAACCTTTGAAAAGTTCAAGGAGTATAAGACCATGGTTGAAAAGCAATTAGAAAAATAAGTCAAAACACTATGATCCGATCCTGGTGGAGAGTACTTGCTAGGAGAGTTCGAAGACTTTCTTAAGAAAGAAGGTATTCTTTCTCAGCTTACAGCACCTTATACGCCACAGTAAAATATTGTGTCAGAGATCAGGAATCGAACTCTGATGGATATGGTTAGATCCATAATGAGTTACTCATCCCTCCCAGATTTCTTTTGGGGATATGCTTTGAAAATTATGGCATATATTCTGAACCAATTTCCGTCGAAGACGGTGCCTTGTACACCATATTTTAACCATTTTAAAATATGGCGGTGCCTAGCACATGTTTTAATGCCGAAGACAGGTAAGTTGGCCAGTCATTCAGAATTATGCATGTTCATAGGATATCCTAAAGGAACGAAGGGCTACATCTTCTACAATACGACTGACTAAAAAACATTCGTTAGCACCAATACTCATTTATTTGAAGAGGATTACATTAAAAGTGTACAACCGAGAAACACAGTTGTGCTAGAGGAATTATTGAGTGGGAGGACACTGACTCCCCAATTAGAAACTCTTTCTATTTAAATAATGGAAGAACCATGACAGGAGTCAGAGCTTATGGAGCCTCGACGTAGTGGAGGGTTGTGAGACAACCTGAGAGTTATATGCCATATGGAGAAGCTTTGACAGCTATCTCAGATAAGGACCTCGATGAGCCTTTCTCCTTCTTAGAGGCCATGGCTGGTCCTGGAGCAAACTTATGGCAAGAAGCCATGAACGTTGAGATACATTCGATATACGCGAACGTAGTCTAGAAGCTTGTAGACCCTCCTGAATGGCTAAAACCCGTAGGATTCAAATGGATCTATAAGAAGAAAAGAGGTTCAGATGGAAATGTAGGGACATTCAAAGCTAGGCTAGTAGCCAAGTACTACACCTAAAAGGAAGGTATAGACTACGAGGATACCTTCTCATATATGGCCATGCTTAAATCCATCTGAATTCTTTTGTCCATTGCTACTGCCCTTGATTATAAAATCCGACAAATGGACGTCAAGCTGCATTTCTGAATGGAAATCTTGATGAGCGCATTTATATGGCTCAATCGAACGGGTTCATGGAAGAAGGCTAGGAGGGAAAAGTCTATGTACTGCAGAAGTCCATTTATGGACTTAAGCAAGCGTCACGATCATGGAATGTTAGATTCAATGAAACTTTTAAGAACTATGATTTTGAATAGTTTGTAGACGAGCCTTGTGTGTATAAGCTGATACACGATGGGAAGGTGGTTGTTCTAGTCTTGTACGTAGATGATATTCTACTCATTGAGAATGATGTAGGAAAATTGTCCGATCAAGATTTGGTTTGCAAAGCAATTTGATATGAAGGATCTTGGAGAAGCTCTATTTGCCTTAGGTATTCAGATCTTTCGAGATAGGAAGAATAGACAATTAGCATTGTCTTAAACCTATATTAATAAGGTGTTAGATCACTTCAGCATGTAAAACTCCAAGAAATAATTTCTTCCTTTTAGACATGGAGTCATTCTCTTCAAGGAGTAGTCTCCCAAGACCCCTCAAGAAGAGGAAAATATGCGAAAGATTCTCTATGCCTCAGCCATAGGAAGTCTCATCTATGTGATGTTTTGCACTAAGCCAGAAATTTGCTATGCCATGGGTGTGGTGAGTCGTTTCCAATCTAATCCTGAAACCGATCATTGGAATGCCATCAAGCATGTCCATAAGTATCTGAGGAGAATAAAGAACTACATGCTAGTGTATTTAGGTACTGACCTGAATATGACGGGGTATACTGATTCTGACTTCCAAGTAGAAAAGGATTCTAGGAGGTCCACTTCATGATCGGTGTTCAACCTGAATGGTGAGGAGAACAAGGAACTACATGTTAGTGTATTCAAGTACTGACTTGAATATGACGGGGTATACTGATTCTGACTTCCAAGCAGGATTCTAGGAGGTCCACTTCAGGATCGGTGTTCATCTTGAACGGTGGAGCAGTTGTATGGAGAAGTATCAAGTAGTATTGCATTGTTGATTCTACCATGAAAGCTGAATATGTGGTAGCTTGTGAAGCTGCAAATAAGGTTGTATGGCTTAGAAAGTTCTTAAAAACTCTGGAAGTTGTTCTAGACGCTGACAAGCCCATGGCACTTTAGTGTGATAAAGTGGGGCTGTAGCGAATTCTAAGGAACCTAGAAGCCATGAGAGACCTAAACACATAGAACGTAAATGTCACCTGATCATAGAACGTAAATGTTATCTGTATTTAGTTATTTTTTTGACATTAGTATTATTGAATTCTTATGAATAAATTGAAAGTTTTATTAAAGTGTGTTTATAAATTACTCAAGTCTAGAAACTTTCATCAACAAACGAAGAGTCAAGACAGAGGCTTCTCCAGACGAACTCTTCTAAGAAAGTTCAGAATGATATTTGCAGTCTTAGGATCGATTGGGCAATCAAATCCGATTACAATAGTTAGGTTGAACCAATGAATGCCAATCTTGGGGTATGGGAGTGGAGACTCAAATGGTTAACCTAGACATGTTATGAACATGTTGAATAGACCAGTAAAAAATTAGTTTAGAGCCCAAAACCATTTACTTAGCTCTATATTTAATTGTTACACCTTAAGTGTATTTTCATAATTACCTTAATCCTGAGGTGAATACGTAAGTTGACTTAGTTAGTTGCAATCTTTGATATGTAAAATAAGTGAGTTTGAATTGGGGGTCAATACTCGGCTGTTGGGATTGTAGTTCAATTAAGTTGGAGTTATGTGATTCACAGATATGGAAATTCATGGTTGGATTACGAAAGTAAAAATATCACCATATGCTTTATGGATGGGTGTGCGAATAAATTAACCTGGCCAGGTATTCAATGAATTGAGTCATTGAATAAGACTTGTAAATTGTACGAGACAATTCACTATTATGTTTTTTTATTCACAGTCAATAAAGGAATTAAAAAATAATAACAAGATGGGTAAAATAGTAGTTTTATATTTCACTCTTATTAATGATATTCACGATGGATATTATGTTAAAATATTATGTGGACCATGAAAATAAAAATGGTTTATTTACACCAATAGAAAACGTAGCGCGCATGAATCGAGAAGTTGATTCGGCAACGAACTTATGTGGAGTCATACGATGTCAGGATTAAATAGGTTGAGATTTATGGAGATAAATTTGCTGAGTATTTGAATCCTCAGCTTTGTTCATGTGAGTCCATTTGGTCTCAGAAATAGTTCAAAATGTGTTTTGGTGCCAAAGCATATTTCCTACACCTATATGTGATGGGTGATGTCACTTAATTAGTTAAGTGTGATTATATGTATTAAAATTAATTAGTTTATATTATTGAATAATTAGTAAATAAAAATAAATTGATTGATTAATTGATAATGATCAACTAAATCTATCAATTAGATTGATGAATCTCGATACAACTCAAACTCTAGGGAATGTTGAAATTTTCGGCAATTATGAATATATGCTGTGAATTTTCAGAAATTTAAAAATATATGGGTATACTTGTAAATATCAAAAATTATAATTTATTAATATCTAATGGCAATCTGATTGCAGATAGATCTAGGATTAGATACAATAAATTGTTAACAAAGCAAGAGAGAAAGAAATGTTTTCCTCTCCCTCTCTGTTGCTGCTGAAAATTATATTAAAGGAGAAATTTTTTTATTTTCTTCTTCAATCGTTTTGAGAGCCCAAACTCAAATTCCTTCACCAAATTTTTGTGAGATATATTTCTGAAATTAACAGGTAGTTGTTGATGAATGAAATTCGCAAGTCGTTCTTGAAGTTCAAGTGCGTGATTCGGATCCCGAAGCTTGAAGAACACGACAAACGCTCGAAGGAATCCTCCAGTTCATAAATTCTCTGATACAAGGTATAGGTGAAAAAATGTTTCTAACCGTATCTTTTGTTTAATGTCGTATATGCATAATTGCACATTGTTTGGTTTTAAGTTATTTAATTTGCTTAAATAAGTTAATTGAAAAAATATTGATATTCCCACGAACCGTTCGTAGTTCAAATTTATTTTTAATTAATTTTAAAAGCAACCGATCCTAGCAGAAACTTCATGAACCGTCGGATGAAACCGAGAACTCGTGTCAGAGAACACATGTTGCTGATCATAAGTTATCTGAATGGGATGAATATCATGGGTGCTGAGGTAGATGTGAGACTCAAGTTGATATAATCCTTGAGACCATGCCGAACATTTGTGAACTTCAAACTTAATTACTATATGAATAAGTTGAGGTACTCGCTTCGACAACTTATATGGAGTTACAAACCACTGATACCTTATTTCTGAAGGGTAAGAGGAAGATTGGAGAGGTAAATTTTACTGAAAGTAAGTCTTCCACCTCTGGCGCTAAAAAAAATACAAGAGAGGTCAAAGAAAGCTAAGAAGTAGAACTCGAAAGCTACAAGAGGCAAGGGCACTACAAAAATGGGCAAGTTAAAAGATAAGTGTCATCATTGTGGAGCCGCTAGTCATTGAATATGCAACTGCCCAGATTATCTCAAGGAGTTGAAATCCAAAGGGACAGTACTTGTTACTGAGACTTGTTATGTGGTTGACTCAACTTTTTCATAGATTGTAGACTCTGCAGCCACTAACCATATATGTTGTTCCCGATAGGGGTTCAGGGACATCAGAAGGCTTGATGAGGACAAGTTCATCTTCCGTTGGGGGAATGGAGCACTAGTATTTGTTGTATTAGTTATAATTATTAAATTGTCATTTGAGAATAGGTTTTTGGTTTTACAAGATGTTTATTATATTTCATTTTTTGGGAAAAACATTAAATCAGTAGCTAGTTGAATTGAGCAAGGATTCACTATGAATTTCATTGATAAAAATATTGATATTTTTAGAAATGATTGCTTAATTACTACTGCACGGTTTATAAATAACTTATTTTATGTAAAACCAAAAGTTTCAATGATATGTGACAGTGAAGTAAATATTGATTTACAAAGAAATAGTAAAATGATGAATTGTAACTCAATCAATCTAACCTACTTGTGGCACTTGCGTCTTGGTCGCATTAACTTGTACAGGATTAAAAGACTTGTAAAGGATAATCCATTGCAAACTTTAAGTATGGATCACTACACACATGTGAATCCTACATAGAAGGTAGAATGACCAAGAGACCCTTTTCAACAAAGGGTGAAAGAGTCACTCAATGCCTGGAACTCATACATAGTGATGTACATGGGCATTGAATATCCAAGCAAGAGGAGGTTATGAATATTTTGTAACCTTCACGGATGACTACTCACATTTTGGACATGTTTATCTAATACGCCAAAATTTTGAAACCTTTGAAAAGTTCAAAGAGTACAAGGCTATGGTTGAGAAGGAATTAGTGAAAAAAATCGAAACACTACAATCCGATCATGGTGGAGAGTAATTTATAGGAGAGTTCAAAGACTTTCTTAAGGAATAAAGTATTCTTTCTCAACTTAGAGTACCTGGTACTCTAGAACAGAATGCCGTGTCAAAAAGAAGGAATCAAACTCTTATGGATATGGTTATATCCTTGATGAGTTACTCATCCTTCACAGATTCGTTCTGGGGATATACCTTGAAAACAATGACATATATTCTGAACCAAGTTCCATCAAAGATGGCACCTGGTAACACCATATAAAAGATGAAGTGGATGAAAGTTGTCCGTAGGCCACCTTAGGATATAAGGATGCCCATAAAATGTACTACGACTGAAGACAGGCAAGTTGGTTAGTCGATCAGAATTATGCATGTTTGTATGTTATCACAAGGGAACAGAGGGATACTTCTTTTATAGTCTGGCCAATAAGAAAACATTCATGGGCATGAATGTGCCTTTTCTTGAGGAGGAATATATAAGAAGTGTGAAGCTGAGAAACACATTTGTGCTAGAGAAATTCTTGAGTGGGATGACACCGACTTCCCAATCAGGAACTGTCTCTTATTTAATAATGAAAGAAACACAGCAGGAACCAGAGCCTATAGAGCCTCAACGTAGTGGGAGGGTTAGAGACGACCTGACAGGTACATGTCTTATGGAGATACCTTAACAATAGCCTCAGATAAGGATCATGATGAACATGTTTCCTATTCGCAGGCCATGAATGGTCTTGAAGCAAACCTATGGCAAGAAGCCATGAACGTCGAGATACAATTGATGTACTCGAATAGAGTCTGGAAGCTTGTAGATCTTCCTGAACGGGTAAATTATGTAGGGTGTAATTGGATTTATAAGAAAAAAGAGGTCCAGATGGAAATGTGGAGACGTTTAAAGCTAGGATGATAGCCAAGGGATACACCCAAAAATAAGGTATGGACTATGAGGATACCTTCTCGCTGGTGGCCATACTTAATTCCATCTGAATCCTCTTGTCTATTGTTGTTACCATCAATTATGAAATCTAGTATATGGACGTCAAGACTGCATTTTTTAATGGCAATCTTGAAGATTGTATTTATATGGCTCAACCAGATGGGTTCATGGAGAGAGGCCAAAAGGGTAAGATTTGAGAACTTTTGAAGTCCATTTATGGTCTTAAGCAAGTGTCCCGATCATGGAGTATCATATTTGATGAAACTATCAAAAATGAAGTGGTCGAAATCTGTGTGTATAGGATGATACATGAAAGGAAGGTGGTTTTTCTAGCCTTACACATGGACGATATTTTACTCATTGGGAATGATGTAGGAAAATTGTCCGATGTTAAAAATTGGCTTGCAAAGAAATTTGATATGAAGGATCTTGGAGAAGCTGCCTTTGTCTTAGATCTACAGATCTTTCAAGATAGGAAGAAATAACAATTGATATTGTCTCAAGCATCTTATATTTATAAGGTGATGTATCGCTTTAATATGTAGAACTCCAATAAGGGATATCTTCCCTTTATGCATGGAGTCAGCCTCTCCAAGGAGCAGTCTCCCAAGACTCCTCAAGAAGAGGAAGACATGAGAAAGATTCCTTATGCCTCAGTCCTAGGAAGTCTCATGTATGCAATACTTTATACTAGGCCAGATATTTGCTACGTCATGTGCGTGGTGAGTTGTTTCCAATCTAATGATGGACTCTAGCATTGGAATGTCGTCAAACATATCCTTAAGTATCTTAGGAGAATGAGGAACTACATACTTGTATATTCAAGTACTGACTTGAATATGGCGGGTTATACTGACTTCGATTTCCAAGCAGATGAGCATTCTAGGAGGTCCACTTCAGGATCGGTGTTCATCTAGAATGGTGGAGTAGTAGTATAGAGAAGTATTAAGTACTCTTCAATTGTTAAATCTACCATGGAAGTTGAGTATGTGGTGGCGTGGAACTATTTTCAGCGTAAGAAGAGTAAAGACAGAGGAGTCTTCTAGAAAAACTCTTCTGAAATATTTCAGAATGTTATTCACAGCCTTAGGATCGACTAGGTAATCAAGTCTGATTATGACTGTTAGGTTGAACCAAAGGATGCTGGTCTTAGGACATATGAGTGGAGACTCTAACGGTTGACCTATACATGTTATGGAACATGTTGAATAGATTAGTAACGAATTAGTTTAGACCATAGCCGTTTATCTAGCTATGAATCTTATTGTTGCACCTTAAGTGTATTTTTGTGATTACCTTAATCATGAGGTGAATACAAAACTTGACCTAGTTACTTGTGATCTTTAATACGCCAAAGGAGTGAGTTCAAATTGCCGAACAATACCTCGACTGTTGGGATCATGATTCAACTATGTTGGAGTTGCGTGATTCACAGATGTGAAGTTCGTGGTAAGATTGCAATAGCAACCATATCACCATATGCTTTATTGATGGGGTGTGTGAATAAATAAATCTTGCCTAGTACTTGATGACATAAGTCTTTGAATAAGACATTGTGAACTGTCTAGACACTTCACTGATATATCTTTCTTATTCACAGTCAATAAGAGAGTTAAAGAAATAATATTTATAGGGGTAAAATGATAATTTTATATTCATCTCTTGTTACTGATTTTCATGAAGGGTAACATCATAAAATATCTTATGGACCGTGAAATATAAATGTTTATTTGCACCAATAAAAAATGTAGCCTGTATGAATCGAGAGTTGATTCGGCAACGGACTTATAGTGAAATTGTACGATGTTAGGATTAATAGGTTAGGAATTTATAAAGATAAATTAGCCAAGTATTTGAATCTCATAGCTTAATTCATGTGAGCCTTCAGTCTTGAAAGTAGCATATAAGGACAAAAAAAAGAAACAACATCAGTTGGACCCAAAATGTACTTTGGACCAAGATACACTTCCCGAACCCATATGTGATGGGTGTCATTACAAAATTAGTGAATAGCAGAATTAATGTTCATATTAATTAATTTTTTATTTTCTAGTTATTGGACAGTTAGTAAATAAAAGAAATGAATTAATTAATTGATAGGGATCAATTTAATTTATCAATTTGGATTGACAAATTTGTACACAATATTGACTCTATGGGAGATGTAAAAATTGTAGAGAGCAGTATAGGAAGATGGTGAGTTTCAGCAATTTACAATATAGATGTATATGTGTAAATTTTATAATTATTATATAAGGGATTACAATTGGGTTGCATCCCTAACCTAAGCTTAACCTAATTATAGTGTGTGATTAGAGCGAGAAAATGATTTTCTCTCCCTCCCCTCCCTTGTTGCCGCTAAAACCATAGTGAGGAAGAAGAAAATTATTTTTTCTTCCTCAGTTGTTTAGAGAGCCCACACTCTTTTCCTGACAATATCCTTGCGAGACATACTTCTGAATCCTATGAGTGGTTGTCGGTGTGAAGATCGATTGATGTTCTACGAATCTAAAAAATGAGGAACGCGAGACAATAAATTGGATCCTGCCAATTCAGAAATTCTCCATTACAAGAAAATGTAAAAATTATTTCTATCTATTCTCGATACATTATCTAAATATGTAGGATCATTGTATGGTTTTATATTTAATATGATTAAATATTTGTTTTGAAATTTTTTTAATATTCCTTCCACGAACCTTTCGTGGTTCATTAATTTTCTTCACTTTTTCAAACCCGATCCAACACAAAGTTGAGATATAGATTCATAAATTGGCATGGTATTGCTAAGACTTGGACTTAGACTAGTTGTACGTTTGGAGTTGGCCACTAGATTAACCATATAGAATGACTTAGAATAAAGTTAAGATGCAGACTTTTACATGGCATGATAGGCATAAAGTTGAAAATGGATCTAGGACATGGCATGATTGAAGGTGAGGGCATGACTTGTATATAATAGAATTATGGTGGGTTTCTAGGTCGACGGGTAGAATACGTCATGTATATTAACGTTGCGTCGTGGATTAGCCTTCTATTTATTGGATCTTTGCTAAGACATGATTGGGAGATTGTTTCCACATGGCCTTGTATGGAATAGTTTGGCTTATCCTTCTCTTCCACAACCTAGGCATGAATGTTATAACAATTTGAGGGGTTGTCAAGGACGAGGATGGTGAATGCTCATGGGCATCGTGTGGGCATTTTAAACATTGGTATGGACTTTGTCTCGATTTCTCCTAGCATGGTTTGGTATGAGTTTTATTTCAGGTTTCTCTAAATTCTAAGACGAGTCATGTTGGTATATTTTTTCTTTATGAGATTGTGATTGTTCTGACTTTAGCTATGTTTTTATTTTGCGCTAAGACTCTAATTGTCGGTATATTAAAAATGGACAGTGAATCTGAGGTTTTTTTTGTTTAGGTGGTGGTTTGTTTTTCTGATTTTGACTTGGAATTTGGAGATAGCCTTAATTGCACATTGTTTAGGATTGGTCGCACGTGATGCTAGAGTATATATGTATTAGTGACTTCATTTCACTTGGACTTGTATGGGCATGGAAGGTATTGGATCTAGACGCATGACATGGGTGCACCTTTCATTTGTTTATTTAGAGAGGCATCACGTGATTGAGCATGTGCATCATTGCTTGGGTGGTAGAACTATGTATTTTCTTACGTGACATGATTACATCTCCTCACCCCTATATTGACATTTCCCCTTCTACTCTATTCCAAGGTTTCATTATTTTTTTAGGTTTTTCATCCTTGGGTCCTATGCGTCATTTGGTTTTATTATTGTAGTGAATGGTTCTTCTTCCAATACAGAGTTTGTCCATCACGAGGCTCAATAGTTTCATTTTCATCATAGGGTAACGACTTCTTTCCTTGCACCTCTAGGCTTATTGTGTTGTTTTCTTTTACGCATTCTTTACTGTCAGAAGAACTTCTGAGCATGGTATGATGACATTTTGCTTTTCACTCGGCATTCAGATCCATGCTCTACTGTAACTTTAGTTTTATGGTTTGAAACAAGCTACTTCATCGAGTTGTTTCTGTTAAAGTATCTTAGGACCGTTCATGTGTCTCATCTTACTTGTTCTCGGGTTGTTGTCGAGTGTCTGTTTTACTCTATTTTTCCACCATAGTTTAAGTATAATGACGTGATTTTAGTGTAGTTTCTAATGTCTCTTAGCTGTCATACTTGTGCGAGAGAGAACTCGCCTTCCGGTCCCTAAACTCCTCCCATATATTTTGATAATGTATTTTTCTTGGATAATGATTTTTTCCTGAGAGTGCTCTGCGGTTGCCTTGGGTGTCTCTGCAAATACTCAGTATTTTGCATGGATGACAGCATCACCTTAGGCATTTTCTATCCATGGGGAGATAAGTAAGGCGTCTTCGCATCCAATCACAGTCTGTCATTTCATCCTTCGTTATTTATGGATGGCATTCATGAGCATGAGTATCACCTTTCTCTAAGGGTCTCTTGCTAATTTGGGTTGATTTTACCTGAGATACAGTAGTAGTCGAGTTCACAATTTCTTTCCTATGGAAGCACCTTTAAAGTTTTTGGCTTGTTTTTTATTGTAGACATGTAGATGATCCCTAATGAGTATAGTTGTTTCTTTCAAGAAGAGGATAGTCAACCTAAAAGAGGGGCTCAAGAGCATCTGAATTGTAACCATACATTAAGAAACTTCTCCAGGGTTGCGTCGAGTATTTGGTTGAAGCAAATCATTTTCTTTGACTCTTCTATCTTCTTTCATTTATTTCAAGATTGTTTGTATCTTCTTGCGGGCTTATAACTTCTTCATTTGTGGTTTTAGTAGGTTCTAAATTTTAGTTGTCTGGATTCTTGTTGTTAAGGTATTAGGCTTTTCTCATTTTGTCTTTGGTAAGTTCTTTGGATATGGCTTCTAATGTGTAATGCAACCCTCACACTAAATACCTGTATCAATGTATGGAAGTGATCAATTGGTGGTCATCACGGGCGAAATCAGATGTCATCGTGTTTGTAGAAGGCTCATGAATATGCATAATTGGTTTGATATGAGTTGTCGTATTGCTTGTAGAAGGACTTCATGCATGTTTGTTGCATCTTATGTTCAATTGATTCTAACATGGACGTGTGTCATCTCCCAAGTTGATTTTCAAGAGTTAGATCAGCAAATATTATTCGGTTGGTGTAATCATTTTATGTATAGATGTGGGATGTTACTTGAATTTGTGTGCATTCAAATCTTTCCCTGAAAGGGTGTAATTGCTATATAGCAGTTTCTATCAAGGAGAAAAATCAATCTGCATTCGCTAGAAAACCCAAGAACAAAGCTTGATGAATAAGCTATCTATATTGAAGAGAAACCCATGGAATAAGCTTGAAGAAAACCAGCACATATTAAAGAGAAAACTCTAGGAATAAGATTGATGAAACTAGTCTGCATTAAAGAGAAAACCCAGGGTATAAACATAATGAAAACCAGTCCACATTGATGTCACTACGACCCATGAATCTGGACTGTTATACGCCTCCTTATAGAACTATTTGTTTTCTTTCAATTGTTCTAGCTCACCTGTGTCACTACACATATATTTTTTTAGTGGCACGATATGAGGATTTAGGTATCAAATGGGGTGGATGATGCATCAAGTTTTGGACTTCTCTTCAGAAGAAGAATATATCGATATAAGAGCATGCAATCCCTTAAATCAAGTAAGAATGCATCTTCTATAATTGATTGTACTCTTGAGTCTATTGTATGAAACTCTATATCGCTAGGGCTCTTCGCATGATAGAAAGATGTTTGGCTTGTAGGGATCTAAAAGTGGTACTTCCACATATTTATCAATGTGTACTCAAATGTGGAGTAGAGTATTCAATGCTTTTCATTAGCATGATATGAAAGAGGTACTTACACATCGTTGTCTTTTCTTTTCATTGAGGTACCACCACAAATCATCATTATATAGCCCCGGGATATCTGGCCATGAAGGTAGATTTGTACAATTTATCTTAGAATGTCCCTCCATATGAGTAAAAGCATTATAAAACTCTACATCCGGGAAGTGAGTTTACATATGTTTGAATGGTGTTTCGTTATAATCTGTATGAGTTTCAAGCATTATCATCCTTTCACACATCTGAAGTCAAGTTAGACGTATCCAAAAAATTTCCTTACAATTTCAGGCCTAATTATCTGTATCTCTAAGTTTATGATTTTTCACTGAGGAATACCTATTGATGGGAATACTGTCACATGTATAACATTTATTGAATAACCTGCGTCCGTGAGCGCCCTTCGTATATCTACATTAGTAATCAATGCTTTTAGATAAATAGGCATGTGATTATCTAGATAAGATATTTTCACATCTTCATCAATGAAGGTGATGACATTTGTAGTTTCGAGGAAGGCTCGGCTGGCATGATCTTTCTTTGGGAAGCGTCTTGATTCGTATTCATGGGACATATTGTGTAGAACTAAATATTGATTTGTTTTTTCGCATAAATGACAATATGATTTAGATTGTAGAGCCATTTGAAGTTGGAGTGGCGTGTGAGAAAGCATGACTTTATAGGATTCAATTGATTGAAATCCCTAGTATATCCTTGGATGCCAATGGTGGATGCCCACAACATGAGTTTCTGTTTCCTGTTCTGCACCTTTAAAGTTCAATATCATATGCAAGGTAGTGTACTTATTGATAGAGAATGAGGTTCATTTAGCTTGTTAAGGATTTTATAGAAGTGTCTCTAGATGGTGCACCATCTTGTCTGTATTATTGATTTTGTGGGTTTTATAAGTATTATGGGGCCTGTGGATTTTGGATTTTGCGAGGCATGTGCCTGTGTCGTTATCAGTAGTTGTGGCTGTATTAGCATGGTTTGACTCTTCTGAGGGTCATGCCTTGGTTGATAGATAACTCTTAAAGTTTATTGAAATGGACGGTAGAGAATAGTTCGTATCACAAAGAAGCTCTTTGAAGATTATCAAATTTGTTGAATATTCTACACCACATTCGAATACACTTTGTCATGCTTGGAGCGCACACAACTAGAATACCTTCAGTAATACTTGAACATACCACGAGCTCCTATGTCCATTGGAGGATGACGTGCACTAACCAAATTGAAGTCTCAAATTATTGTGTATAAGTGCAATCAGTGATGAAAACAACTTTTAATATTTGTGGATAGGCCAATGTTCAATTGTAGTCCATGGATGAAGGTGCCAATGGTCTATCTTTCTCTATGGTTCATAACCGGTTTAGGAAGACAGTAAAGAATAAACTCTATATTTGTGAAAGGGAGTGCTTGTGTATATGGATAATCTGGAGTGGATTGTTAGGAATGAGGTTAGGACGACAACAAAACAAGACTTTATTTTGTTACAAGGGAGTGCTTGGGTATATAGATAATTCATAGGTGTATTTTTAGGAATGAGTTCAGGATAACAGCAGAAGAAGACTCTATTTTCCTACAAGGGAGTGCTTGGGTGTGTGGAAAATATGGAGGTGGATACTTGCAAGTAGGTTTGGGGAGGAGATGGAGGCATTGGGCTCCGTAGACCTAAAAACATTTTGTGAGGATTTATAGCATATGACATTTTTTAAGGGAAGGATTCGTTTTTATGTCAGGTCGAGTCATGGAAGCCCCCATAGGACTTGTTTGAGTTTTTGTGCATAAGCGTTGAGCTTGATAGTGGACGAGCATGATCACTTATGAGATTCATATCTACATGGCTTGAAGGCATGATCATGACCTTTTCTTCATTTTGACAATATCTTGCAAAATTTTGCGTCCATATCTTCCCCGATCGGATAGTTCTTGGGGTGAGGGTAGTGTACCATGTGTAGGCATGTTTCTAAGGGACTTAGAGAACTCACGAAGTCACAAATCATGATCTCTCGAGTGATATCCTAAAGCATCACTATAGTGATATATTTGTTCCTTGGGCTTCCCTTCTGTCCATCAAACATGAGGAATTTAGCTGTTTCATATTCATTAGGTTCAGGCTTTTGAAGGATGGGTAATGAGTACGGAGGCCGGGGGACATATCTATAGGCATGGTAAGAGGTCTTATAAAGTTCATTTTTTAGCAGAGCAATCACATCCACCTCTATGATGGATTTTGCATTTTCATGACCTGATTCTTCACTTGCTTGAGTGGGTGGGGTTCTTTGAGGGGCTGTGTCCCTATCTGTTACAGGTCTAGCAGGCCTTGGAACCTCTCATTCTCTCTTAGTATTCATAATCTCTGCTTGGGCTTGTTGCAAAGATTGAATAACATTATAGATGGGATATCATTTTCATTGTTTGGCTGTGGTTTGACATTTTAGGTATGGTTTCGGTTCACATTATGGTTTGATGCTGTGTTGATGAGATTTGGGTTTGCAAGACATGCTATCTTGGTTTGACTTGATTGGGGAGCTATGGAGGAATGTTGAGCTGGATTCTCTAGTGGAGTTTCCAAAATGTTAAGGGTGTTTTCTAGAGACAAGCTGAATACAGAGTTGAGCTGACATGTTCCATAATCACGTCAAAATCTAAATGGGTTCAACAAAAAAGTCGAGCATCAAGCCTAGGTGTTTAATAGAACGTTGGACATGATCTCAAATGTAAAGAAATGAGAATTGAAGGAAAATAGAGCACGAAAAGAAAGTGGTTTTGAATTGATACTGAGCAATGTATTTTGTATTGAATGGGTCTTCATACTACAAAGAAGTATTACAAAATCTAAATAAAAGAGATGGATTCAAATCTCTCTAAGCTAGGATTGAGGTCCTCTTTTGCATGGAAGCTTTGAGAGTTTCTTCAATCAATTGCTTTCCTCTTCACTCTTACCCTTTTGCTTGTATACCTTCCCCTTCTTATAGTTATTTGCTCAATATTTTAGCACCAAGAGACTACACGTCGTCTTTCTTACTAGCTTGATATCTGAGTTGTGTGTTGACGCCTCACTCGTATGAGTATTGTGATTGGTTGAGTCTAATGGTCCTTCATGATTTTCCCTCTTTTGGACAGATCTTTCTCATTCACTGGAGACACCTTTCCTATTATGGAGAATCAATCTCTTAAATGTGTTGTTCTCCTTTTTGTCGATGCACATGTTTAAAAATTTATCATTAATTACCTAGACTAGACTTTAGCTACTAATAAGGGGATAAGACCTTACAACTAGATTGGAGATGATCCCTTCTCTCTAGTGAGTGCAGATGCCAAACCAATGAGGCTTCTTGCTTTGTACCATGCATCCCTGGTCTTGGTCAGCGATGGCCCTTTCCCCTTTTTCCCTCTCCTGATTGCTTCTTCCCTCTCTTTCTATGTGTCTGATTTCCATCCATATTACCTGACACAGACCACTTTTGTCATCTTTGGGTTTAGGACTTTCCTCTTTTTTCTTCTTTCTGGGCTTAGCTTGGGTGAGCACCTTGAGGGCTTCCCCGTTGGATTGTATAACAAATTTAGTCATTTCAGTCTTCCCCTTAGTATTGGACGGAGGCTGGACCTTTCATACAATTGTTCAGCTTTTGCCAAATTTTGAGCATCAACAAAGAGTTACATATTTCTCATCGATTATGCTTCATTTTTCTTTTCATGTAAAATTACATTTCTAATCGATTATGCTTCGTTTTACTTTATAACAACAATGCATCCAACCGCCGCTATCAAACCGCCATCATTACCCATTTTTCTTGTAGTGTATGTAAAATAAAAACAATAACCTAAGGGATATGCAAGGGATTATGAAATATGTAATTGTCCCTCTAATTACATATCCCAAAAAAGTATACAAGTAAATTTCTAAAAGGGCTATGCAAGGGATTATGAAATATGTGAAAATATAGATCATGTATTCTCCATAATCACTTGTACCGAATCCTCGAAAGGATCAGGAACATCATAAATTTTTTACCCTCTGAAACCGATCAACTTTTCCTCTATTCTTTTGGTGGGAAAATTACAACGTGTGTGGGCACCTAAATTCTCACAATTTTCTTCTCACAAATCTCTCCAAATTTAGATGTGTGTCAACACATGATCATAAATATGCTACCAAAAACTTCTCAATAATGGAGGATAGAGAAAAAGATATAAAGAGAATTCAAAACCAAAATATAACTCCTCCCCTCCCCAAAAACATAACCTCCAGCCATATGACAGACACACGGTCAGGTCATCCATTCAGGAGTGGCTCATGGGTCGTGGGGTTGATCATTTTGCAATTTTTCCAAATTGTATTCTTATGTCCCACTTGTCATCTGCTAAGCCCATAACCCAATTTATTCAATGAGCTTGTGTACTTAATTGATATCTAACAAGCCACCATCCATAATACAATTGTAAAATATACTTATCCAAGTTAGAAAAGGGACCGATAGGATAAAAATATTCTTCACTCCTAATTAATAAAATTTATCGAGTTAACTCTTTAATCGAATTTATTAATTATTAATTATAATTAAATTTATTGTATAATTATAATACACTCCAAGAATACTTTATACTACTTGAAATAATTATCATTGACTTATTATTCATTAGACAATCTCCTCTATTTAAAACATCATGTATAATTGGGTAAAGTACTATTGACATATATTATACATATCTTGATTTCCTAAGTTCCCAATTTTACTGATAAACTTTAATAATTTTTATACTTGATGCCTCAAGTAAAATCATTACCTATCTAGTATGCTACTAGACACACTAAGCGCTTAGATTACTTTGACCACATAAATCAATTACCAAAAGGGATGTTTATTACTTTCAAGAAGTGGATTTCTTTAAGAAACTAATGAGCTTATTAACTCATAGAGTTTGACTCCTAGTAGTGCAAAATGGATCAGTTACTAAATATGAGATCATAATTCTCTTATAATTAAGAGCATACATAAGATTACAACAGTGAACTATTAATCTTCTAAGTACTTTATCACATATCATCTTTCACTAGTCCTTTTCAATGTGTTTTAAATGCACTAATACATTAGTCGAGCTTCCAACCCATTTACTAAAAATAAGTCACTCTAGATAAAGAATTAATGTATAATAGAATTTTAATGAAGTATCCAACTTCACTACACTGTGAAACGATACATATACAAGTCACAAGGAACTCCTCATGTTTATACCTTGTGCATGTGATTGCAAACTCCATAGCACAAATACAAGGTACTGTATACTTGTGGACCTTATACTAAGCATGCATACATGTATTTAATTAATAACAATATTTTCTATCAATAGTTCATACATCAACAATGTGATTACATTAATAATCTAGTGCTTTTAGGACACAATTCTAACATCTTCAAAACTACTTAGTGGTGAATGGCATCAAATTCTAGTAGATAACACTTGGGTTATCTCAGTGATGTAGCTAAAAGAGAAACATAGCCAAAAAGAGAAACGTGGTTCTTTTCAACATGATGGGGTCTATGTAAGTTATGTATTTTTACATGTTTCTTTTTGGGATAAGCCTTGAAACAAATGTGTACCTCTTTAACCTAAAAATATCTAATACAGTATCGGGAACAAATTAGAATTATGGAATTGTCATAAAGTTAGATTTTGGACAGATGGTATGTTTATTTAGAGGATATGCATAAGGAATGAAGGATTTTTATTTTTATGTAATCAAGAATAAGAAAGTGTTTGTAAGTACAAACGCTTTATTCGTGAAAGATTACTGTATTACAAATTTGGTCATCTGGAGCAACATCGTTATAGAAGAGATCCAATGAAAATATAGCATGAACAGCTAGTGAGTTTTCTATAAAAGAGCCGTAGTTAGTGGAGGTTTATTCTGTTGGAGGAAACTAATACAAAGTACTTATTATTATTACATAGCTTCGTGTAGTGAGAGGGTATCTCATCTGTGAGAATTACGTATTCTTGAGAGAATCATTTGAGATCCTCCTTGAAGAAACATGACTCATATCCCATGAACTATATGAAGATGGTTAATGATGCATAAACAAATCATTGGCATAAAGTGATGAAAATCAAAAGAATTCCAATTACTTTAAATGGAGTATTGAACTTGTAGAAGAACCTAGAAGGATTAAAACCCATAAGGTGTAAGTTATCTACTAGCAGAAGCATGGCTAAACAGAAAGGTAGAAATCTTCAAATGCTACTCTTGTTGTGAAAAGGTATACTCATAGATAAAATATTGAGTATGATAAGGACTTTTCATCGGTAGTCATGCTTGAGTCTATAAAGATATTTATGTTCATCATAGTTAATCTCAGCTATGAGAATTAGAACATTGAATGTCAAGGTTTCTATTTTTTAATAGGAATCTTCAAGTGAATATCTTTAAGCCTTGCACTAATAGATTTGTCGAGATAGACCACGAATAAATAGTATGCAAGTTGTATAAGTTCATTTATGAACTGGTGCATGGATAATCAAATTCGATCCGAAAATCAAATTTTGATTTTGACAAAATAAATTCATATGATTAATGAGTGTATAATATCACGGTAGGAAACATTATTATTTTCTTATTGCTTTAGGAAATTTTACTCACCGGTAAAGATGTGAGGTATATTTCAGTGATAAAGCTGCAAGTATTCTAGCTTATGGTATGAAGTGTTATGTATAGTGCTCTCAAAGAATGTGTAAAAATATTTTATTTAGAAATTAATAAAACTATATTTTTTAATGGATTCTGTAAATTATTATTGAATAATTAATATAAATATCTAATAAATTCATATTCATTAATGTGACTATGATCATGTATTAGTACAAGATAATTAATATAATACATAATGAATAAAATAGTCTGAAACATATTAAAGTATGAAATCTGTAATAAGTGGTTGCTAGTACGGTTCGTTAAGCATTTTGATTGCATGTGATCTAGATCCAGATCGTTGATGTGGATAGACATCTTTATGAAGGTACTTTATGTAATTAGATTATATAGGACATGACCAATGTGAATTAATATCTTTTTATTAACTTACCATTTATCATAAATATTTAATACACATCATATGATCATATGTAGATCAGTCTAAATCTTGAGTACTCATGAACTCCTATACATGTCTACTAGATCATTTGATTCACTCATTAGTGAATTTTATTTAGGAGATTCGGTGACATGGATGGCTGAGAACATGATCTTACAAGATTGAAATCCAAGCTTTCCTAATGGATCGTATATTGATTCTCTTAAGTTTTAATTCTAGGACTGAATGGTTATAGAGCTCAAATTTATAATATAGTTATAAATTAGTCGTTGACTAGTGAATTAATGGTACTTAAGCATCAAGAGATAATTAGAAGGATCAAACGATAATTTTTACCAGCTCTAATTTACGAACCAATAATTGGATGACGGAATTACATGAAGTGATTATATCAATGGACTACACGAGATTACTCTATAAATATATTATATAATTACTAAGAGTGTAATTTCATATTTATAGTGGAGTAACAATAGAATTAATAAATAAAATTATTTAATTAAAGAGATTAATTAATAATCTGATTTATTGGAGCTTAGAATTATAGGTCTATGGTCTCCAAGTCATCTCTGTACTACATAATTTAGGGTGTGAATGTTTCAAGAGATAAGAAAAGGATTAGTTTACAAAAAGGAATTGAGTTTCCAAGGCAAGTATATAACTATAAGATACTATAATTATGTCATTAATTAATTAAATTAATTAGTGTATTTTTCAGACTGGTTGATTAATTAATTATTTATATTGATTAGGTATAAATAAATTAATATTGAGATAGTATATTTATTTTATGAAATTAAATAATATTAGATTATTATAAGATAACAATTTAATTTTGAATTAACTGATCAATTAATTTTTTAGTTAATAAATAAGTTAGTTGATAGGTTTTATCAGATAAGTTAATTTTTTAATTAACTGATATTGAAGTTTATTTGAAATAATGCATATATATTTAACTGATTAAATAAAATAATAAAATGGAAGACTGCCATGATGCATTTTAGACCGCCACACGCCAATCACTGTGTTGGAGCAGTGATTGGCGCACGACAGTGCAGTGTTGCACGGCGCTGCAGTGAGACTTGACCTAGAATATAAATAGACAATTTTCTATTTGCCTCATTAATCAATTAACCAATCAATCGATAATTGAAGCTCTGAGAATTCTCTAATTCTTCGTCAGAGTTCTTTTTTGAAAGTCATTCTCAAAATCTCTAGATCTCATGTGTTGAGTACATCTAGAGATGAAAAACTGTTCTTGTTCATTCTACGTGCCCACACACGTCCTGGTGTATTTGAGGATTGGTTTGGAAGATCTTAGTGTGAATCTCACTAATTCATTCTTCGTGGAATTGGACGTTCGTTGTTTTATACTAGAAGAAAGAAATGACGCTTGATAGACTTCAAGATGTAAAGATCTATACTTTGAATGTCTATTGATTTAATGTATCGATATATAATGTATCAGTTTAGAAAACTGTTCATTCACAAAAATATTTTTGGGACATGTCGTCTTGTATCAAACCTTTTAATAATTAAAAATTCTTTTGTTGTGCATCTGATGCGCCGCTGTTACCAGCAGTTGGTATCAGAGTGATCATTATATATATATACATTAAATGTTATGTGGGTTTTCTTGCATTATTCTATATATATTTTTTTGATTTGTATTTATGAATGGATGGTTTTTGTAATGTATGGTTAATGATGAATCATTAATTGTATGGTGATTTTTGGGTTTAGACTTTGTTCTTTTTTTTCTTTAGATCTTGTGTAAGCCATTTGGGACATCAGATTTTTGTAATTTTATTTTAAATATTATATTGTAAAAATTATGTATGCAAGAAGATGAAACACTCACGAGATGGATATGAAGGAGAAAAGGAGGAATAATTTCGTGACGAAACTCCACAGCCGGCAGGACTGTCTCACAGCCACCGCACGGCAGGGGCGGTGATGAGATTGTCCCACTGCCACTGCAAGACAATGGATGCAACGGCAGCTGCCGCGAGACTGTCCCTCGACTGTTGAGGTATTTGACACGGATGCCCTGGTATCGTGGTGTCCTAAGCTTTTGTGCTTTGCAAAACTGTAGTCTAATTTTTATTATTTAACTTTTTAAATTAGTGTAATTTTAAAATTAGTTATCGATTTTAATTTATTAAAAATTAAAATTAATTAATTGATTGAGTATGACGTAAGTTTAATATGTCATTAAATTGTTTTTGACTAATTAAATTCAATTAGTTTAAAAGGATAATTAATGAGACTATTTAATTAGAATTTTTTTAACTAAATGGGTTTTGCTTAGAACTTGAAAATTATGAAGATGGACCTCTAATGGAGAAGGAGCATCTTTTAGAAATATGAATTTCTGAATCCCGCTTTGTAATTATTTCTATTTTTTTTCAACGGTTGTAAATTTAGAAATACTCAATAGTCACTCAGTTCATCATTTATTTATTGTATTTATTTAAATAAATATTCATTGATTTGATTAATAACATGACCATGCATTAGTCAATCGCATATCATACATGAAACCCCACATAGTTTTATTTAATCATGCATCTCATTTGTAGAAATATGATTTATTAGGATTGTCCTAACGTGTTTATAGAAATTGCTTTACGAAATCAATTACATGTAAACTACTAAGTTTTAAATAGTTAAACTTAGTAATCACACCACTCTAAAGGCATGCATTTAGTTATGCCTTTAGAATAACCTATTTTAATTAAAAAATATTTTTATTAAAGTTAGATGAATGTAATCTATTAATTAGTTATTCTAAGTTCACCTAATTTAGTCTTAGGCTAATTTTAAGGTTAAATAAATTTAGACCAATTGGATTAGATTAATAAATAATTTTTTTTACACTCATAGGGTTATAGTAACTAGTAATTAATTTGAAATTAATTGATTAGTTAAGTAGAAATGTATTTATTGCAAAATAGTGAATGAGAGAAGGTTGTCATGTCAATGTGATCAATGGTCTCCTTTATTAGTACAACAATATGAGATATGGTAAGGGCCCCGAGACAACTTTGTTTTCGTTCCCCTAAGGAAGGTTTCAAACTGTATCAATATCAATGTTGGCTTCTTTAAAGATAGTATTAAGTGATGTATTTTAGAATTGACCGACCCTAAGGCAGCATTTTCTAAATTAAGTCATGGATTCTGAAATAAATAGATTACACTCATAGAGTTACAATTATGCTTTGAAGTTGGTATATGTGACTTGACCAAATAAACGTTACCTTATTACTAAAAGAGAAAATATGAGACATTCTAAGATTAAATTAATAAGGATGAGAATGTCTCATAGATAATTTAAAATTAATATGACTGACCCTAAGGTGGCACATTAATTGTTAGGTCGTCTTATCATGGATTAATAATTGTTAAGTTTATGTGTTTGATATGTTACGCATCACATTTACTTTCCGAAATTTTGATATTTATTTCAATTATATTGAATAATGTATGTTTTATTTCGTTTCTGTTTTTAATATATCTAATATGTGAGAACCACAAGTTTGTCATTACTGAGTAATGTCCCGAAGAGCTCGTTGCCAATGCGATGAAAAATATTCGGGACAAATATGATTATGGATTCAGTCCAACAATAAGGCCAAGTGCTACATGATTGTTAGCATGAATGATGTTCTTAGAACTAAGCACGAAAGCATGGAAACTATCTATGAGATTATGGAATCTCTTCAGGCTATGTTTTGGTCATAAACTGATCAAAGTCGTCATGAAGTCATTAGAAACTATATGAGTACTAAGATGAAGAAAGGTATTTCTATGCGAGAACATGTTTTGAACATGATCAACATAATGCATGAAGCATAATTACATGGGGCTATCATTGATGAGCGAGCTCAAGTTAGCATTATACTTGAAACACTCACACCTTCTTTTTTACTTTCACTACCAACTATATTATGAACAAGTTACAACTCAACATGACCTAGTTGTTGATGAACTACAGACTTTTGAGTCACTCAACAAGAGTATGACCAAAGAGGGTGAGGTAAATGTTGTTGAGAAAAAGCCTTCTTCCTCTAAAGACAAAAGTCAGAAAAGGAAGAAAAATAATGGAAAGGAAAATGGTAAGGATAAGAAAGGAAAGAAAGCCAAGAAGTCATTTAAGGCCACGAAGAACAAGAAAGACAACTCCAAGAAGAAAGAACCCAAAGGAAAATCTTTCCATTATGGAGTTAAAGGTCACTGAAAATAAAACTGTAACAAGTATCTCTCTGAGCTGAAAAAGAAACGTAGATTTGATTTACTTGTACTCGAAGCTTCTTTAGTGGAAAATGATTTGTCATTGTGGATTACAGATTCAGGGGCCGCTAACCATGTCTGTTCTTCTTTGCAAATACTTGACTCTTCAAGGGAGATTGCTAATGGTGAGGTGATAATGAAAGTTGGCAATGGTGCGCTCATTTTAGCAAAAGCATTAGGAATAACCATTTTAGAAATAAATTTTTGGTTTTGAACAATGTTTATTTTATTCTAGGATTTTCTAGAAATTTAATTTCTTTATCTTTGTTGCATGAACCGAATTTTGATATTTCCTTTAGTATTAATATAATTTCAAAGAATGGTTTCAATATTTGTCTTGCAAAAGTTTTAAAAGTCGTATATGCTTAAACTAACTAAACGAACATTAAATAATTTAGAATTACTTAAAGTAGCAAATTCAAAAAGTAACAAACGAAAAATGGTTTCTCATGAAGATGATACGTATCTTTGGCATCTTAGGTTGGGACATATTAATCTTGACAGAATAAACCGATTAACAAAGCATGGTGCTTTGAGAGAACTAAAGTTGAAACTCTTTCGGTTTGTGAATCATGCCTACAAGGTAATATGACCAAGAGACCTTTCTCTGCAAAGGACCAACGAGTCAAAGTGCCACTTGAGCTAGTACATAGTGATGTCAGTAGATCGATCAATATACAAGCTAGAGGTGGGTATGAGTATTTTGTCATTTTAATTGACGATTACTCAAGATATGGTTATACTTACCTAATGCATAGAAAATCTGAAATTTTTAGAAAGTTTAAAGACTCAAAGCGAATGCCGAAAAGTAATTAGGTAAATCTCTGAAAACACTTCGATCAGATCGAGGTGGTGAATACTTGGATTTAGAATTCAAGGATTACATGATGGAGTATGGCATTCTATCCTAACTCACAGCACCTAGAACGCCACAACAAAATGGTGATTTGGAAAGGCGAAATAGAACCTTATTAGATATGGTTAGGTCGATGTTAAGATACTAATCACTACCACTCACATTCTGAGGATATGCACTTCAAATGGAAACTTACATTTTAAATGTAGTTCCTTCAAAGTTTATAAGCAAGACACATTTACAGTTATAGAATGGCTCCAAACCTATATAGGAGTGTCCAACTCACTTTCTTAGACCTAAGACTGGAAAGTTAGACTCAAGGTCTGAAGTGTGTATATTTGTTGGCTATGCTCTTGAAATAAGAGGTGGTTACTTTTATAGTCACAAGGATAAAAAAGTATTTGTATTGACAAATGCTACTTTTTTTAACACAACTACATGGTAATCTATAAATCTCGGAGCAGAGTAGTTCTTGAAGAAATCACATCTAATGAGATCATACCATCTTCACCTTAAATGATAGATGACAAACCATAAGAACCATTATTCCTGTTTAGGAAACCCTGTGCAATCGTAGCATGAGGGTTGTATGATAACCCATTCACTATGAACATGAAGCACAAGTCCTAGTGTCACACACTGATAAGGAAGATCCATTAACCTTTAAAGAGGCAATGAAAGATCCTAAAAAGGAGAAATGGTAAGATACCATGAACCAAGAAATGGAATCGTGTAATCTAATTATGTCTTGGAACTTGTAGATCCACTTGAAGAAGTCAGGCCCATTGGATGCAAATGGATCTTCAAGAAGAAAAGAGGTGCAGATCGGAAAGTAGAGACTTTCAAGGCATGGCTAATTGCCAAAGGTTGTACTCAAAGGGAATGAGTCGATTATGAAGAGACATTCTCTCACATTGTCATGCTAATCCATTCACATTCTTTTATCCATAGCCGCTAGTTTAGACTGTGAAATATGGTAAATGGATGTCAAGACAGCCTTTCTTACTAGCTCTCTTGAAGAAATCATATATATGATGCAACCAAAAGAGTTCATAAAAAAGGGGACAAGATCAGAAGGTATACAAGTTGCTAAAATCTATATATGGATTGAAGCAAGCATCCAAACCTTAGAATCTTACCGTTAATGAAACCATTAAAACATATGGCTTCAAAGAAAATGTTGACAAAGCTTGTGTATATAAATACATCAAAGATAAAAAGGTGGCTTTCTTAGTTCTTTACGTAGATGAAATTCTATTCGTTGGCAATGATGTAGAAACTTTATCGCAAGTAAAAAAATGGTTAGCTAAAAAATTACAAATGAAATATTTGAGAGAAGCGAACTATGTTATAGGCATCCAAATCCTAAGGGATAGGAAGAACAGGCTGTTGGCACTTTCTTAGGCGTGTTATATTGATAAAGTGCTACAAAGATTCTCTTCTAAGAAAGGTCAATTACCGACCAGACATGGAATTGTCATTTCCAAGGAGCAGTGTCCTAAGATACCTCAGGAGAAAGAGGATATGAGAAAATTTCTTTATGCTTTAGCACTCAGGAGTCTCATGTATGACATGTTGTGTACGAGACCGAACATCTATTATGTAGTAGGAATTGTCAGTCATTATCAATCAAATCTTAGTTTTGAACACTGGATTACAGTAAAACACATTCTCTAGTATCTTCAAAGAATGAGAAATTATATGCTTATTTATTCAGGAGGAGACCTGAACCCCACTAGTTATGCTGATTCTAATTTTCAATCAAATAGGGATAGTCGAAAGTCGACCTCTGGATCTATATTTACATTAGGTGGAGGAGTTGTAGTCTAGAGAAGTATTAAACAATCCAGTATTACAGATTCTACCATTGAAGTTGAATACATAGAGGTTTATGGTTAAGAAAGTTCTATACTGATCTGAAAGTAGTTTCAGGTATAGACAAACCACTAAACCTGTACTATGACAATAGGAGGGTGGTAGCTAATTCAAAGAAACCAAGGAGTCACAAGAGGGGCAAGCGCATTGAGAGGAAATACCATATTGTGAGAGAGATCTTACATTGGGGAGATGTGAGTGTTATGAAGATAGTGTCAGATCAGAACCTGACTGATCCTTTTACCAAGACACTTCCAACTATTTAAGGGTCATGTGAAAAATCGGGGTTGAGAGAGATGCCACATTTACTTTAGGGCAAGTGGGAGATTGTTGGGCATAATGCGCTCAAAACATGTGTAAAGACATTTTATTTGGAAATTAATAAAAGTGCATATTCTTATAATTGTATTCTCTGAATTATTATTGAATAATTAATATATATATCTCAAAATTTCATATTCATTAATGTGACTATGATCTTGTATTAGTACAAGAGGATTAAGATCATAGATAATGAATAAAATAGTCCGCAACATATTAAAGTATAGAATTTTTAATGAATGGTTGTTAGTACGGTTCGCTAAGCATTTTAAATGCATGTGATCTAGATTCAGATCGTTGATGTGGGCAGACATCTTAGTGAAGGTACTTTATATAATTAGATTATATAGGACATGAGCGATGTGAATTAATATCTTTATCAGCTTATTGTTTATCATCAAGATTTTATACACATCAATCAGATGATCATATGTTGATCAGTCTAAATCTTGAGTAGTCATGAACTTCTATCCATGTCTACTAGATCTTTTGATTCACTCGTTAAGGTTTGTTTGTAAAATTAGCTAGTGACTTTTATTTTGGAGATTCAGTGACATAGATGGGTGGGAACATTATCTTACAAGATTTAGAATCGAAAATTTTCTAACGGGTCGTATATTAATTTCCTTAAGAGTTAATTTTGGGACTGAATGATTATTGAGCTCAAATTTACAATACAATTATAAATTAACTATTCACTAGTGAATTAATGGTACTTAAGGATCAAGAGGTAATTAGAATGGTAAAATGATAATTTTGACCAGCTCTAATTTACAAACCAATAATTATCGGAAAGAACTACATGAAGTGATTATATCAATGGACTACACGAGATTACTCTATAAATATATTATGTAATTACTAAGAGTGCAATTCCAAAATAATATTTATAGTGAAGTAATAATAGAATTAATAAATAAGATCATTTAATTAAATGAGTTTAATTAATAATTTGGTTTATTGGAGCTTAGAATTATAAGTCAATAGTCCCCAAGTCACCTATATACTACACAGCCTAGGGTGTGAATGCGTCGTTGTTACCAACATGAAAAACTTAGGAGAACTGGATTTCATTCGAGGATTTAAGTCATGTGAGTTGTTAAATCTAGAATGAATGTTTATCCTAAATTGCAGAGATAGATAATATTATAGAGAGGTTCACAATGCATGGAATCTATTTATAATATATGGTGAACTAGAGAAGGCATATATTTAACAATTGGTATGGTCAGCAACTACCAGTTGAATCCGCATAGGGAACACTAGCTACTAGTGAAGCATATACTCAAGTATTTGAGAAGAATGATGGATTATTTGCTAGTCTATCGGAGTGAGTATCCCATACCTTCAAGGTATATGGGTTCATATGGAGGCTTAAGACAATATGCCTTAACATATTTGTTCACAATGGTAGGTAGTCTTGGATATGGACATATTTGGGAGACTCTTTATCACATCCTAATGTGTTGGTAATGGAGCGATTACACATTCATAAGGATCTCAGAAACATATAGTATTTAGACTCATATAGTTGAAGTGTTATCTTTTTAGAGCAATAATACATAGAGGAGACGAGGTAGACTTTTAGAATGCATAAAGGGAATAAAGCTAGCAGATTCTTTTACAAAAGTAGAGGAGCTAGACTTATGTTATACATACTTTAATGGAAAATCAGAGATTGTTGGGATTGAGCCCATAAAGCACATAATCCTTGATGTACAATGATGTTATTTATGATTTGTATTGAACTGAATAATATAGATTACCTATTGATTACATATATACGCATTATAAGATCCATAAGCATAAAGTACTTAGTTTGTTTGTTATATAGATCGAGCTCTGACACAATGTATAGACTAAGCGTTCTTTATAGTTTAGTCAAGTTGGGCACTTCACTTGAAGACTATAACAAACTAACTCTATTATGTATAGTGACTAACTTTAGTCACTAGATGAAATACCTAGTTAATGTGTTTGTTCCTATGGAATGCATTGAATAGAGTAGTGATAAAGTATTATCTCATAAAATCAAATGATTCACTGCTATTATATTGTGTGTGTGCTCTTAATCCTGAGAGGATTATGAAATTGTATATGATTACGCTCAAAATATACATGCGGTAATTGCAATATAGATTGAGGTGTTGATCCCACGAAGAAGTGACGTCAATAAGAAATAGCGAATTAAAGCAATCGAAAATAATTAATGAAGAAGAAAATATGATTTAGATTAAGAATGCAATAGTAAAATTGATTAATAGCAATAATAAAAATGACAAGGCATCGGGAATCACTTTCAAGCTTAATTTTTCTTTTTCTCACCTTGATTTATAATAATAACTTAATTGCTTGCTTCACATCCCAAACAAACAATCAAAAAATATTTAGTTGAAGACCATAAATATACAATATATTTGATAGGATGAAACTCTTTTTTGTTAAATTATACTCTGACATATCTTACAAATTACCTAAAATCGACAATATATCAAAAGACATTATTGATGTAAAAGATCAATATGTAGAAATAAATCACCAATAACAACTATAAATTATATCATTCTTATCAAATCTAAAATTTATATGAAATAAAGAGTTGAACCCTAAACAAATCTAAAATTTATAAGAACATGAAATGAATCAACATTTTGAGTTATTGAAAACTAGACTTTAAAGATCATCCCTAGCCTTGCTTGGTGACTTAGCCTTATATGTGATCGATCTTCATCAATTTTGTTTCTTGACAGACGAAAATCATGTTTTTGCTAGTCTTCTTGTTGCCTCCCGTCCAAAATAATGTCCAAAAGAACCCTAAAATATTCTATTTATACATTAGGGTTCATCAAGGATAAAACTAGAACAAAAATCACAAGAAATTCCTAAAATCGCACTGGCATCGCGACGGTGAGAGTGTGGCATCGCGACGGTGAGAGTGTGGCATCGCGGCGCTAGACTTGCTATTTTTCTACTTGTGCTAGCATCGTGATGGTGGAGAACGAGCATTGCGGCCTTGGCCATTCTACCTCTTTCTCTACTCATGTCAGTGTCGCGATGGTGGGAAGCCAACGCCGCGACCTTGGCCATTCTACCTCTTTGTGCTCTCTTTCCCAAAGTCATGACGTTGAGATCCCAGCGTCATGATGTTGAAGGTTCTATCAAACTCCATCCCTTTACCACTACTTATCACACTTTTTGCCTTCCAAATCTTCTTAAATCACCCCAAGTGCACTTGAATTCCTTACCTACAAAAGAAAAGCAAAGACAAGCAGAAAATCTAGCAATAAATCTCTCAAGAATCGACAAATTCAAGTTAAGAGTGTCTAAAATATGATTGTGAAACACACTCATCAAAATTATATTTGACAAATAATGATATAAAAATATCATGATAAGCCTAATTTATTGACAAATATCCCACATAAATCAATATTTAATTCACACTTTCAGGCATTTATCACAACCCCCAACCATCTTATTGCTAG
Organism: Datisca glomerata; assembly: GCA_003255025.1. Classification (NCBI taxonomy): domain Eukaryota; kingdom Viridiplantae; phylum Streptophyta; class Magnoliopsida; order Cucurbitales; family Datiscaceae; genus Datisca; species Datisca glomerata. The sequence goes on from QANY01001579.1 coordinate 248,624, forward strand.
TCCCTAGCTATTCAAGCATGAAAAAGACAGATATCATGAGGATAAATTTGAAAATTATCCAAACAAAACATTAAGGGTATAATGAAACATTCAATAAGAGACCACAATTGCTATCAAAATCATTTCGATTATAACTCCTAAAATTAGTGTGTCCGAGTGTGTTCTAGCCATAACCATCTTACCACAAGCCTCAATACAAATAACCTTGAAAAATTCTCCACATAAAAGCCTCTTCATATCCTGACGGGTACAAGAATCATTTTAGTTTAATGAATTTCTCTCATGAAGTTGGAAACAAATATACACTCAATGGAAAGGCATTATAGGACAAACAAGTGAACCAACATTGATCAAAAGATAGGTACCAGCTATTTAAAACTTCAACCAATCTTACCATATGCTTGCTTTCAAATTCTACTGGTCAACTTAAATTAACAACATAATAATGAAAATTACTAATTAAGAAATAAGAACATTGTCTTCTAAAGATAGTATAAGCCTTTCTAATAATAAATATATTTTCTTTTTATTTTTCTTTATTCTTTTTCTTTTTTGCACTACAGAGCAACATTGGAAGATGCTAAATAAAAATTACATAAATATTTTTTTAAATTGACCAATATCATTCTTCAGCATTTTAACCAACATACCACAAACCATGTAATGATAGTCATAAATAGCCTATATCCAACGCAAAAGATCAATATAAGTTCATAAGCTATTTTCTCATCTCTCTCTTATGAAAGTAAATATGTTTAAATAAGAAGGTTTTTCTTGGCTATATGCATTGTCATCCATCTTATAACTAGGCTTAGTATCATGCTCAAAAAGATTTCAGAAGTTATTCTCTAATGAATAAAATAAAATAAAAAGTGACTCAAACCAATCATTTTGAAATATCCATAGATGCAGAGCAAGGATTTCAGAACAAATTAAAACATGACATGCAGACTTATTCGAACAAGAAAGTTATTGAAAGCATTAAGTGCATGAATATGCTACCACCCCCAACCAAAATCAAACAGTGTCCTCGATGTCTAAAAAAAACTAACTAAAAGAAAGAAAATATAAATAAAATAAAAATGAAACAGAACTAAAAGGAATTGATAAGTGAGTGCCACCAAAGTGACCTCCTTTAATTGGTCAATGATCTCCACATAATTCTTCTATCTTTGTCCATTGACTCGAAAAACTCTTCCATCAGCGGGATAATCTCTACAACACCATAGGAAAAACTTGTGTTACTACATAAGGACTAGTCCATCTTGATCTTAATTTTCCTGGATGGAGATGCAATCGAGAGTCATAAAGATGCACTCGTTAGTTTAGCTCAAAGGTTTTCCTCAGAACCTGTTGGTCATGAGCTGCTTTAATTTTTACTTTATAAATCCTAGAATTATCATAAGCATCATTCCTCAACTTTTCAACCTTGGACAATTGTAGTTTTCGTTGGGCACCTGCAAGACTCAATTCACAGTTAAGGGCCTTAATTGCCCAATATGCTTTATGATCAAGTTTGATAGGTAAATGACATGTTTTTCCAAAAATAAGTTGGTAAGGAGACATCCCAATGAGGGTTTTATATACAGTGTGATATGCCCAAAGTGCGTCGGAAAGGCGTAAAGACCAATCCTTGCAATTGGGATTAACCGTCTTTTCCAGAATTTGCTTTATCTCCCTATTTACCAATTCAGCTTGTCCATTGGTTTGAGGATGGTAAGCATGGAAATTTTATGAATGACCACCATACCTGCGCAGCAAAGCTTCAAACAGATGGTTACAGAAATGTGTCCCCTGATCACTAATAATAACACGTGGCATACTATACCTAGATAATATATTTTCTTTCAAGAACTTAACAATAAAATTATCATTGGTACGGTAAGCCACGGCTTCTATCCACTTCGACACATAATCAATAGCAAGAAGTTTGTATAGATAACCAAAAGAATATGGAAATAGTCCCATAAAATCAATTCCCCAGCAATCAAATATTTCTATTACCAAAATCGGGTTGAGAGGCGTCAGGTGGCGACAAGATAAACATCTAAATTTTGGCATCTCTCACAAAAATGACAAAAGTTGTTATTGTCTTTAAACAAGGTCGTTCAATAAAGACAACACTGTAAAAATTTACAGTTGTTTTCTTAATAGAAAAATAACCACCAAAAGTTGAACTATGACAAAAGTCTAAGACACTATCAAATTCACTCTCTGGAATGCATCGTTTCATAATTTGATTAGGACAATATTTGAATAGATAAGGATCATCCCAATAGAAATTTCTTACCTCACCAAGAAAGTTATCCTCATCATGTGCACTCAAGTGGATGGAACTTCATCAAACACTAAATAATTGATAATATTCACATACCATTGAACTTGTGTAAAAGTGAATAATTGTTCATCAGGAAAATCATCACAGATGGGTGAACCATCAGCAGAATCATTAAACTCCAAGCAAGACATATGCCACTACATTTTCAACACTCTTCTTATCCTTAATTGTCAAAGGAAATTCCTGTAAAAGAAAAACCCAGTGAATCAGACGGGCCTTAGAATCCTTCTTTGAAAGAAGGTGTTTTAGAGTTGCATGGTCAGTAAAAATAGTAATGGGAGAGCCAATAAAATAAGCATGAAATTTATCCAAAATAAATACTACAACTAACCGTTCTTTTTCAGTAGTAGGTTAATTCATCTATGCATTATTTAAAGTTCTGCTAGCATAGTAAACGACGAAAGGCTTCCCTTCTCTTCTTTGTCTTAAGACAGCTCCAATAGTAAAGTTGTTTGCATCACACATAACCTCAAAAGGTAAATTCCATTCAGGTGGTTGCATTATAATGAGTTTAGAAGTAAGTAGTTTGAAATCATTCGCACACTCTTAAGTCCATTTAAACACAGTATCTTTTACAAAGAGATTACACAATGGTCTGGCTATAGTGGTAAAATTTTGAATAAACCTCCTATGAAATTCGGCATGCCCAAGAAAAGACTTCACATCCTTAATATATTTAGGGGTGGGTAATTTGGAAATTAATTCAATTTTTTATTTATCCACCTCTATCCCCTTTTCACAAACAATATGCCTAAAACAATCCTCGAAGATACCATAAATGACATTTTGTTCAGTTCAGCACAAGGCACTTTTCTTCAGACCTTATCAAAATAGCTTTTAAATTCAGCAGAGATATATCAAAAGAATCACCAAAAATAGTCAAATTGTCCATAAAAACTTTCATACATTTTTCAACCATGTCACTGAACATGCTCATCATGCATCTTTTACATGTAGCAGGTGCATTACACAAACCAAATGGCATACGACAAAGGGAATAAGTACCAAAAGGACATGTAAAAGTGGTTTTATCTTGGTATTCTATAGCAATATCAATTTGGTAATATCCTAAATAACCATCTAGAAAGCAATAGAAAGGATGACCTGCAACATGTTCAAAATTTTGATCAATGAATGGGAGATGGAAGTGAACTTTATGGGTAGTAGAGTTTATTTTACTATAATCAATACACATGCTCTAGCCAGTAACTACCCATGTGGGAACAGCTATTCCATCCTCGTTCGTAACAACAGTTACCCCAAATTTCTTAGGTACTACTTGAGTGGGACTAACCAAATTGCTATCATATATCGGATAAATGATTCTTGCATCTAATAATTTTAAGACTTTATTTTTAACAACTTCTTTCATTGAGGGATTAAGTCTTGTTTGCGGATCTCTCTTAGGGTTAATACCTTCCTCTAAATAGATCATATGGGAACATATCAGTGGACTTATACTTTTATATCAGCTATGGTCCAACCTAATGCAGATTTATGTTCTCTTAACAGATTAATCAATTGCTCACTTTGTAAAGTACTAAGCTCAGAAGAAATAATAACTGGAAAGGTATCATCTGGTCCTAGAAATGCATGTTTATGTCCTCTAGGCAGTGGAGCAAGATTGACATTCAGAATCTCATTGGAGCTCTTCAAAGCGTGGTTGCTAAAATCTGGGTCTCATATCTTGTGAATCATAAAAGGTGGCAGAGACATCAACAATGTTATCAGAATAAAAAAATTCAAAATAAGATTAAAAAATGAGGTATTCTAGAGAATCAAATTTCTCCCTTTTATGCATCTCCTCTTGTATGAGAGTGTCTATCATGTATGAAATATAACACTCATCTACTTCTTGTGGCTGTTTTCCAACATGAAAGATATTTACTTCTAAGGTCATATTCCCAAATGATAGCTTCATCATACCATTCCTGCAATTTATAAGAGCAATAGAAGTAGCAAGAAAATGTCGACCTAGAATCAATGGAATCTTAGAATCTATATCAACTACAGTCGAGTGTCTAAAACCCAAAAATCAATACAGTAAGAAAATTTATCAATCTGCAATAAAACATCTTCAATTATTCCCCTCGGTCTTCTTATTAAATGACGGCCAACTGCAAAACCATAGATGTGGGCTTGATTTCTCCAAGACCTAACTGCCAGTTAATGGAATAGGGCATTATATTAACACTTTCTCCTAGATCTAATAAATCTTAATCAATCACACACTTTCCAATTGGCAGGTTATTATGGGGCATCCTGGATCTTTATATTTTGGCGACAACTTCTACTCAATCATCACACTCACTTGCTCCATCAGGAGTGCAGTCTTCTTAACATGATGTTGTTAATGGGATAATATGTTATTCTACCTGATTATGTGGATAACATTATCTTAACATGTGAAAATTCTTTTGACAAACTAAGGTCAAAGAAAGATCTCAGTTCAACATTTGATATCAAGGATGTGGTGGGTCTGAAGTCTTTTTGGGGGATTGATCAAGTAGCTTGATCTAGAAGTAGTATATTTATCTCTCTTAGTGGAAGTATATACTTGTTCTTCTTAATGATTATATGGGATGTAGACATGCATCCACACCTATTGATCAAGGATAAAAATTTCTACTGAATCGGTGAACCATTCATAGTTTCTTGTATGTATTTAAAGTTGGTTGGGAAACTCATTCATTTGACCTACACTTGTTCTAACCTAACATTTAATATGTGTATTGTAAGTTAGTTTATGCATGAATGCTTTACTTCTCATTTGGATATTTTTGCCATATCTTTAGGTACTTGAAATCTCATATTGGACTTGGTCTTTTCTATGCCTCGAAGAATATGTTTGATGTGTCTGGCTTTATTGATTTTGACAATGCAAAGTTTAAGACAGATAGAAGATCTACATATGGGTTTTGTTCATGGTATCATCTTTTCTCTTAGAAGAGAAAGAAGCGATCTATGGATTTTCGATCTTCTGTTGCATCTAAGTACAGGGCCATGGCTTAAGGGGCATGTGAGGTTCTTTAGCTCAACTCGATTCTTGGGAAACTTGGTTTTTTAGCCCATTTGTAATCGACTCTACATTGCGACAATGTCAGTAATTATATTATCCTCAAAATCTTTCCCGCATGAAAGGACTAAGCATAGTGAGGTTGATATTGCTTTATCAGATAGAAAGTTTAGTCTAGAGTTATCTCTGTAAAGTTTTTTCTATCATCTAAACAAGTCGTTGATGCTCTTAAGAAGCTTGTTAGAGCATCTCGACTTAGGTCCACCACTCTTCAAAAGTTAGGAATGATGAACTCTACGTGCTAGCTTAAGGAGGAGTGCTGAATATAGTTGTTTGATGGTTTCTTTCTCTTTAGGGATAGTTTAAGAATTTGTTATTTTTCTCTTTTGGTGTAAATATCCCATTGTATTTATATTGGCGACCTAACCTAATATATTAGGTTTTTCTACTAATTTTCTCTATTGATTGTACTTCATCGTCTCTTTCATCCTGATTAGCTATTGAATGATGAGCGTGTGGAGCCATCTATTCTTCCATTGGGTCAGGGAGTTCTTTATGCTCACTGGCATCTGGGAGATGTGATGTTCTGTTATAGTGCGACATCCTGTTTTTGGACCATTCGTAAGGTGGGGCACATGCCTTCCTAGTTCCTAGACTATGTTCTCCATATTTTCCATTATAGTCTATTCATCGTTTGGATTAAAAAAAAATATTTTGAGTGCCCTACATATGGTTGACTGTTTCACTCCCATTATTTCGAGCATTGTTAAATCTAGTGTGAGGCATTGTTTTGTTAATTTGAAAAGTTGCACGCTTGAGTGTGTATCTCAATTAAAGCATCAACTTGTAAAGGATTGATTATTACAGATAATAATTGAAAATAAAAAAGAGCAAGGGTTCTATGTGTGTGTGTATGTATTTTCTCCAGATGGAGAAGAAAAGTTACTTGGGTCGTCACAAGATCCAAGACCGAGGCCATAAAAAGCTCAATAACATTGTGTGAATGACTCATGAAGAGACACTCATTAGGGCCATGGGCTGGATTACGGTTTGAGGATGGGACGTCCCGTAGGTCATGAGCTGAATCATGGTCTGAGGATGAGGCATCCCCTAGGCCATGGACTAAACTATGGTTTGAGAATGAGGCAACTCTTAGGACATTGGTTAAATCATGGTCCAAAAATGAAGCTTCCCCTAGGCCATGGCTAAACCATGGTCTACAGATAAGCATTCCCTAGGTCGTGGGCTGAACCATGATCCAGGGATGAGGTGTCCCCTTGGTATGGTTGAATTATGGTCCGAGGATGAGGTTTCCCCTAGGACATGAGTTGAATCAGTGTCCGAGATTGAGTCATCCTCTAGTCCATGGGCTGAACCATGGCTCGAGGATGAAGCGTCGACTACTCATCAAACGTCACCATATACTAAGGGATTACATCAAGGATCCAATCCTTGGCTACATGGTCTAAACCCCCTACTCCTACTACGACTGTGGACACGTCGATGGCCTAGGCTAACACGATGGTTGAGGTCCATCACCTCCATAATCAAGGCTACCGTAATAGTCAAGGCTCATATCTAATCTACTCATCTAGATGTGTATGGTAATATTCTATACATGGGAATACTAGCTAAGGGATATTTCAACAAGGGAAGCCTTGACTACCTTGTTAACCCTAGTCAATGTGACAATTTTGAAGATGACAAATAATATGTGGACAAATATTTTAATTAAGTGTGTAGGTTCTAAATAATTCGAAAACAATGTTGAAAACACTTAATCTTAATTTTTTATGCAAAAAGAATAAAGAGCAATCAAAACAGAACATAGCGGGATACATGTGGCATATAACGAAGGGCGTGAAGTTTATCAAACGAACTTCAAATGGCAGGAATCAAAGTTCTATGAACTCAGCATGCTTTTTGGAATTCAGAACCAGATCGAATCTCCTATGAACCGGATCTTAAAAGACCGAACCAGATAGATTTACGTAAAAATGTAAAGCCAACATTCACCCTCGGTTCGATGTCAGAACCAGCCCAAATTTGAAGGTCAATTAAATCCTACCGATGGGAAACAAATGTACCAATTTGGGACTGGTCTGGCTGATTCCTTGACCGATGTTCCAACTTATCAACTATGATAATTACTTGTCTAATTGCTAAACCGACCAGACTAATGGCGAAACTGGTGTGACCAATTTGTCAATAAGGAAATCTTCCTTAATTGATGACCAGTCCATTCGTTTCTCCAACCGGTCCAACCGGTTTCAATAATGTTTTTCAACACTATATATACCCATGGAATTTTTATTCGAACACACCTCTCCACTCCTCTCCGACAAAGTTCTGCAGTGTTTTATTCTTTGAGAGGTTGTATTTTGAGTGAGACATTGAGATATTTTCTAGTGATAAACTAGTACAAATTGTGAGCGAAAACTTGAGAGATCTACTCTTTGAGAGAGTGAGAAATTTTGTATGAGATTCGAGGATCTCGACCGAGCTGCATTGTAAAAGGTTTGATCTTCACTGTTAAGAAGATCGTTTGGGAAAAATCTTCAAGAGGGTATCCTTAGAGCGTGAACGTAGGGATATATTTTTCTGAACCACTTAAAAATACTATGTGTTGATTCTCTCTCTTCCTTACTCTCTTCATTAACTTCTTACACATTTACTATTATGCATCCCACATCTTTATTATTTTCTTTATTTATTCTACGCGCTTAATCTTCCATATGTTAATTTTGTAATTATTACATATTGCTTGATTGTTTATTTATATCAATTATTTATTTTTCAACCAATTTGTTTTTCAAATTTTAAAATCTTTCTTTTTGACTTTTTCCCTTAATAAAGGGTTTCCATATCGATCATTTATACCTTATAAGAAGAGCGAGCTCACAGTGTTCTACTCTCTATTTATAAGGCTTTTGTATGTAAGGAACCGTTGTGGAAACTACATCAAGAGGGGATTCAATAGCAATACAACCAAACCAAATTATTGGTCTTAGAATATTGCTTTTGGTCAATTGTTATGGGGTTCACCGAAAATGAATAGGGGTTCACTAAATGTACAATATTAATTTTGTATATTTAGGTGAACCCCTTTACATTTTAGGTGAACCCCTATATATATGTGATGAACCCCACTACATTTTAGGTGAAAACCTCTAAAAAATATGAATTTTGTACATATAGGTCAACCACTATATACTTTAGGTGAACCCATATACATTTTAGGTGAACACATATAAGAAATATTAACTTTGTACATTTAGATGAACTCCTCTACATTTTAGAAGAATCACTGTACATATTTGGTGAATCCTCTTACATATGAGGTGAACCCCGTAACATTTTTTATGAACCTCACTACATTTTAGGTGAACACCTCCAAGAAATATTAATTTTGTACATTTGGTTGAACCCCATAACATTTTAATTGAACCCCTGTACATTTGGGGTGAACCCTCTACATTTTAGGTGAACACATCCAAGAAATAATAATTTTTAAATTTTTTTAAACACCTCAAACATTTATTGTACCCCACTACAAATTTATTGAACCCCAAAAATTCTAATCGCCATACAACAAGTCTCAATCGCCAATCGCCATCCTAAAAGTGCTAATCATATATTCATGTCCAGTCGCCATTCTTTTAGCTCTAATCATCATGTACCACTCTAATCACCACCCAAAGTATGGTGATTGCAGTACATGCCCCTAATTTCCAACGAAATGGCTCTAATAACCATATCCCCCCATGAACCCTAAAATTGATTTTTTGAATCAATTAACGTACACAGGACAAATCGTCAATAAAATTAAACAAAAAACTCATTCTCTCAGTGCAAACATTCACGATATTCCCTTATTGGTAGCAATATATGTTTTGGATGAAAAAATATAGTATTTTCATGAGTGCACGTAAGGTGTTCGACGAAATGTCACAATGGATTATATATCATATTTCTCTCATACAACGTAAGGTATTTGATAAAGAGCCACATTGGGGTCTATACTATATTTCTATGAGTGCTCTTAACATGCTCGATGAAATGCTATATCACATCCAAGGAAAGAAAATGTAAGTTTCTTTAACAAAAAAAATATGATTGTTATGTGTTGTAGTGTTAAAACACAAACTAGATACTTGATTCATTTTGAAAATTGGATGTTTTTTTATGTGGTGCTTGTAGCAATGTATGATTATTGGTAGCGATATAAATTTTGGGTGAAAAATTATAGTATTCTCATGAGTGCCCTTAAGGTCTTCGATAAAATGTCACAATAGATTATATGGCGCATTTATATCATTGTCCGTAAGGTGTTTGATAATGCTACATTGGGGTCTATAATATATTTATATGAGTGCTCGTAACATGTTCGATGAAATGTCACAATAGGGATTATAGTTTATTTCCATTACTTTCTTTGATATTTTTTTCCTATGTAATACATGTTTCTTCACATAACTTTTTCGCTGAGTCATGAGTTAAATTTTGGTTTCCTAGATAGCTCAGAATGAGACTATTGTGTGCATGGTTTTGGGAACAATACACTAGGTACTTGATAAGTACAATGAAAAAGGGTTGGGTGAGTGTGTATCATGACAGAGTTTGAGAACTAAGATACCCTACATCCCGGACACACCCCTAGTCTGACAACTGGTCTTTTCAGGTTTCGAGCTAGTCACTTCATTAAGTTAGATTGCCTAATCCAAGGTACTTATGGTCATTTACAAAAACATTGGTTGTCTTATAACCATGATGGGGCGTCTTCATCTTCGCAGGTGCTAAACATCTTAAGTTGGATTTTAAAGATAGGAGACTACTCGTATTGTAATGGAATCTAAAGTTGTAATCTACTTGATATAGGCACCAGCACCAGCAATCGCAGCAGCACCAGGAGCATTAAGGTCAGCTAGAGCGACCATTGATGAAATAAGAGTGGCTGACATCCAACTATCACTATGGTAGATAATGCTTCCACTCCTAGATGGTGGTAGTGAGTTGGTTGACATTCCACATGATATTACAATCTAGGGTATTTCATCAACTGATGTCGATTATGTGAGTCATCACGTTAATATTTAAGGAAAACTACATATATCGTCACTATACTTTGGACCAAGTTTCAATTTCATCACTAAAATTTCATTTTTCTCAATTACATCATCAAAATTTGTAAGATGTTTTAATCTCATCACTCCATCCACATTCCGTTAAAAACTTAACGGTTTGTTGATGTGGCAGACGTATTTTTACACATGTATACGACGTTAGCAAAGTTGTTGCACATTGGATATTTGTTTGAAATTTATGTATCAAGTTCTTTCCCCATATTGGTTTTAGAAATTACAAAGTGAACCCCGTGTATTCTTTTCTTTCCATTAATTTTTTAAAAATTATAAAATATACCTCACGTTTTAAAGTTGTGGGATGGAGCAAAGTTGGATAATTGAGAAAGAGGAAGGGCTCGCGGGGTTGATCCCACATCTCATAGAGAGGAGGAATACCAGGGATGAGAAGGGATAACTAACTCTACAGCTCACAGGAATGGAAAAAGGCATTCCAGATTACTCTAGTTTTTTCATAATATATTTGTTTAAAATATTTATATCATGCTTCCTCCCTTAATTATCTTTTCCCCTCTTAAATATTTTAAAATTTATAAAAAAAAAAAAAAAGACAAGGCTTCTTCCTTTTCTTCCCTTAAACTGATTAAAATTTATAAAATGTACCCCGTGTCTCCCTTCCCCCCTTAAATGATTTATAATTTATTAAATATACCTATTTCTCCCTTCCCCCCTTAACATTTAAAAACTTTACAACATATACCATATCTCGTGTCTTTCTTCCCCCCCCCCTTAAAGTTTTCAATATTTACAAAATAATACCCCGTGAAATTAAAACAGGGAAAAGAGAACGGTTTGTCTCTTCCTTCTCTTTTTCTCACATATTCTCTCTCACTTTCTCATTCCCAGATTTTTCTGAAATTTCTATTCTCTATTTTAACATATTCAACATCAAATAGGAGACCAATTTTACCTCAAGATTGTGAAAGCTACTCAAAGTAGCAAGTGGTTCTCCTTGGCACCACATATAAAGAGGTATTTTGGTTATTCTTTGGACTTTTAGGGTTTTGAAAATCAATTTAAGGCTTTGAGATGAGAAGTCTCTTTTGTTGATTTAGGATTTTCTTTAACTGGTTTAGAGTTTAAATTTGATTTTAGGGTTCTGAACATAACTAGAAGTCAAGCATATAGAGCGAAAACAATATGTTTTTTTGCTGATAGAGGGAAGTTATAAAGAACAATATTGCAAGGTGTGAGAGTTTTGTGAGGAATTGAAATAGTCCAACATCAATAGCATTGTTAAGATGAAGGTTGAAAGACCGTGTCTTCAGGTGCAGCCAACATTTCAGAGGTTGTATGTCTGTTTAGATGCTTGCAAGATGGGTTTTTAAAGTGGATGTAGGCCTATTATTGGCATAGATGCATGCCACTTGAAAGGAATATGCCAAGGTCAAATTGTATTTTTTTCACTGGTTATTTTATCCTAAATATAAACTAAACAATTGTTCTTCAAAAAATTTTAAAAATTCAAAAATATATCGAAACCCAAATTAAGAAGAATAAAGAATAAATAAATAAAATGATATTAAGTAGAAGAAGAAAGGAAAGTAAAAAATACATTTTTTGCCTTGTAGGAGAAGGAGAAATGAAAAAATTGAAGAATGAGGAGAATAGAAAAATACATCTTGTAATCTTATAGGGTTCTTTTTAAAATTAAAAAAAATGGGGACGAAAATTGAATGAAATAAAAATTATATTGTAGAACAACTTTGCTGACGTGGTGCACACATGTAAAAAAGTGTCTGCCACATCAGCAAACCATTAAGTTTTTAATGGAATGTGGATGGAGTGATGAGATTGAAACATCTTACAAACTTTGATGACGTAATTGAGAAAAAAGAAACTATGGTGATGAAATTGAAACTTGATCCAAACTATAGTAACCATTCATGTAATTTTTCCTAATATTTATTATTTTAGTTATTAATTATCATATTAACGCGCATTTCAGATAATGCAGGTGCCGGCGAAATGCGCGGCAAGCATGTTGCACAAAATTGGTGGTCTCAATAGGCTGTTCTTCAAGAAAATGTTGAGCACGCGAGAGGCGATGGTGAAAGCGATGATAAAGGCGAAAGCCTCAATGAAAAAGAAGGATAAGAAAATTTTAAACTCACTCACCTTCATCATTATTTTTTGTTTCGGATCAAAATATTCAAATTAACTCTTATAGCTTACATTTTGAGTATGTACACTTGTAGGCGAAGTTGGAAAGATGCCTGCAAATGTATGAAACTCAAACAAGTAGGCATGGGGATGATGATGATGATGATGATGATGATGATGATGATGATGATGATGATGATGGAGGTGATGATGAAGGTGATGACAAAGGTAAAGATTCAGTTAATGAGGATGAAGACTAAGATGATGATAATGACGCTAATGAAGATACTGAATTGGATGTGGAACATGAAGGGCGTACAAAGCATTCACATGATGCTTTGTCAAAAAGGAGAAAAGTTGCTCCATGACACTTTGTTTATGTTTTTAAAGTTTATATGAACATTTTAAACTGGATTCTTAATTTGCTCAGTTGTTAAAGTATGATTGAATTTTAAATTGGATTCTAATTTTGTTTGTTGAATGTATGTTTGAATTTGTTAAATTCTGACTGCATTTTATTTGACATATTATGGATATAAAGAAGTGTTTGGTTGTGGATTTTGTAATATTTATGGGGAGATTCTATTCAACCGTTAACTAGACATAACCATATCCTAAAATTTGTGTATACAAAAGATCATGCTATCAAAATTGACCATGTTATTGACATGACCATAACCAATTGAAAATTTGACTCGTCACAAGAACATGGACAAATCAGCATTTTCTCGTGCCATTGTACCAACATGGCCATGTCGGGCTAACAAGGGCCAATCACCATTGGTAACATACGACTAGGGCCCAATCGCGTAAAGTAGGCCCCAATCGCCATGTAACCATGGCGATTCCAAACGGAAAGAACAAACGGACATGTCCAGAGTTACCGAGTGATGTGCATGTCACGATGAGGAGTTAGAACATACAGTCTTTTTGATAACTTTTGTCCACGCCGAATTACTCCGTCCATCTCACACGGTGTCCCATATGATGACTTCCTCATCCATAATAGAAATCTTGGCCATAAACCAATGATCTATATCGTCGCGTATCGAAATATAGATCTACATTACACAACACATTTACACAATCACATTAAGTCAAACAATCGATAACTTGAATACATTGAATTTTCTTACCAGGGTATGTAGCTCAAGTAAACCAGTGTACCTCTCCATTATTTTGTGTTCTCGTACAAAGTTAGGAAGTTCTACTAATTTGGAAACACATTGAGCCTATAGTATCACAACAAAAACATAATATACAAAGTACAGACAAACCTAAAATAAGGATGGGTACTTAGTAGTAGATACTCATTGCAAACAGCGTGGGAAGAAACCAGAATCGATGGCTCATTGCCACAACACGAGTCTCCAAGGTCAAAAACTGGCCAAATAAGTCTATAACCTCCACACTAAGCCATTTCTTTGGACCAAGAGTCTTTATGGCTCTCTAGTCAGCATCATGGATAAAAAATTTTACAAGAATCTCATTTCAAAAGACAGTTAATAGACAAACTTAATCAAAATTTGAAAGTGATTGTATGTCAAACTTTGTTAGATTAGTCTGACTACTACCTATCCACAAAGCTTTTCTAAAAAAAATACTCCACTAAATGTTCATCTTTGACATCTAGTGAGTCCCGCAACGTGTACGCACCCCACTTTAAATACCTTTCTATTTCGTTTAGTTGTCAGTTTACTCTTTAAATAGAGTAAACTAAGAAGAAGACCATCTCTCCCTTCCGCGTGTTGTGTGATCGCATCGGGCATTGGCTTTCTGTAGAATCAGTCAGGACTTGTTCGCCCTACCAACACACAACCCCAAGTAAGGTGTTAGATTACTAATCAGATTATACGTGTTATATTAGTAGAAAAAATGAAATACAAATAAACAGAATAATACCTTCTGACGTCCTTTTGATGTTCTAGTCATACCGCCAGATGGTTCCCTGACAAATAGTAGGTCAGCCATTGATTTCCCAGATTCATCTACCTGGATGCACGAATCATCCTTATCACCTTTATCTAAGGGTGATGAAGAGTTTGGATGCTCTTCTTCACCATAGGGACTCATTTCTTCATAAAAATCTCTTTGTTCTTCACCTCGTGTTGGGATGACACGTCGCTCATCGTCTTGGGCTTGAGATTTTCCATGGTCCCGATCCAAAAGACTCTCCAAATTTGTCCATATTTTTTCTTGGATGACCCTCATCTATCTTTGCTCCTAAATTATTTGGGTCATGTCCGTCCTCATGGAGCTCGCCTCCACCTAAAGAGCAAGCACGTGTGCACTTAAAGCACGTATCTCCTTCCCGGTGGCTTGCTCTTCAGGTTCATCTGCACAAATGTTCTCATGAACCTGCATACACTCACAATCCTCCTGAGCCTCACGGTCCTCCAGAACAACTTGAGTGATTGTATTGATCTACATAATATAGATACATATGAATTAGTAATAAATAATCGAGAGTAATCTAACCAACCAACTTTTCAATATTCTAAAATTCTTACCGTCAAGATTTTAGGCCCTCCTCCCCTTTAAGTTACAAACTTCAAGACCTTTGTGATGGCCCGGTCATTCCATACTAGCAGTGAAGGCTGGTTTAAGTCAACAAACTCAGCAGCACATGCCAACTTCTCCAAATAAAAAAGCTGCAACAAAATGAACTTATTAGTAGAATTACGTATATTATCATGTGAAAATAGGACCAATGTACACTAAATATATTACCTAGATGAATAGCATGTATCCAGTAATGTTGTCGTGGTGATTTTTTTAATACCTCATGACACCATCCACAAAATCTTTAAAACAAGCAGAAGCCCAATTCTTCTTATGGATGGTCGCAGGTGTCTTCAGAGCTTACAACCATGAATGACTGATAAAACCCTGAGGGTGTATAGCACAGCGCTTACCTCCAATAGTCACCGTCAGACTCCTCCATCAAGAACCTCGATAAGGTGTTCACCAAAATATCTCCTTGGGTGTTAATCCACTTCGCCCTTAGATCTTTGACTTTATTCAAATCACCATCAAATTTTATCTCTTCACTACCATTGATGATGCCGAGTATGGAACTCACATCATCTACCATCACATTAAATGTCGACTCATGGACATTCAGTGTGCAGGTGGCTGGATCGAAGCAACCTAATAGTTATTTCAAGAAAGACCTCCTCAGCTTGCGGCATTGCATCTTTAACAACCCTCCAAATCCCATCCCCATTATCGTTCTCCTCTTCCCCTCATCAAAATTTACAATAAGATCCACAAATTTCTCGGGAGTGCAACGTGTGAGCAACTTTTGTTTAATGACATGCTTTTGCGGATGACTGGGACTGGGTTGTTCTGCTCCACCTTCTAGCGTGTAGAATTCACTATCCTTAAAATAAAGGCTTTTCTCATCCTTGGTCATGTTGTTCCATACTGCAGCAAGTTGTTTCCGTTCCTGCATATCACAAACTCACTTAAATTACAATCATCATTTATCAGTTTCATGTCATATGAATTGTTAAATTAATCATACTTACATCACCTGTAAGCTTTCCCCCTGAAGCCTTTAGTGCGATATATTTTTTCTTACTAATTTAATTATAAAAAATAACATTAACATTGCAATCATTTATATGAAAATATATAACATTAAATTGATGATATCATTAATTACTTACAATAAGCCAATGAAACCACATGGTGCCTTCTTCAACTTCACATTTGTGTTAGCCATCTAAAATATATGTTAGTATAATCAAATTTAGTGTGTGAAAATGACTTCTTATCATGATTATCTCTAATATAAATGTGTAATGGATTGATGATTATCTAGTAAGAATGCTAAGGTCCTATGTACCATTAAATTGATGTTCATAATATTATGTTCTTATATACATATGCCCCTATTATGTCATTAATCAGCTTTATGTGATGACCGTTTGAGACAACTAATTAATTGGAAGTGGCATATATCAACAATCTAAATGAATGATAAACATGATGTGAGCGTCAATGGCTTGCAAAAATTGAGGCAAGAGTTAACGAAAATATGGAAATGTAAAGAGTTCAAAGAATGTAAGAAACTTATTGGATCAAGTTGAAACATCCTCTTCTCCAAGTTTTTCATAATTTATCATGTTAAAAGAATCATATTAGTCCATATCCACCACATAGGTAAGCTAGTTAACAACTCTATAAAAGTCTAATTCTCTACAATCATATAAAATAAACAAAGTTGATCACTAGTTTTCTCTAAAATAGGATTTTCCTTTTATTTGATCGCTTGAAGGATAACATGTACATTATGTATTCATCTAATAACAAACATACATCTGAAATAACATTGTTTCTATGAAAGTAGATTGACCTCAAGTAATATCTCCTTCAAACTACAAAATTATGCATAGAAACATGAAAAAGGAAAAACATGAGAAACTAGTCTACAAACATAGCAAGCTCCATTTGATTAAGTAAAACCAATTCAAGCTAATGATATTGAGAAGAAATTCTTATATTAGTTCATATTCCAGAAGTAAATGACTACCAACTTTGTCAATGCGGACAAATCTTCTCTATTGATGATCAATAATCCGAAGGTTTCACCTTAAAAAAGTAAGGAGGCACTTTTATAATTGAGTGAAAATCAAAATCTAAAACTTTCATATCAGCACAGAGCAGACGCATCATATTACATGTCATAAAATGAAATAGACAAATCAACTTTTCTGTAAATAACTCACATCTAACTCAAACATAACTTATCAGCATAAAGCAGACTCTTTCAGTCTAACTCATAAATTAACTAAAAAATAACTCACATCTAATCAACGCAAAGCAGACTCATCATCTTCTTTCAATCTAACTCAAAAATAATTGACATCTAATCAACACAAAGCATACTCATCATCCTCTAAAGTCCATAAATTAGGTGGTATTAAAATAACTGAATCATTTCAAATCCACAAGGATCTATTTCTAATATGTTTCTGGCTATTCATTCCTTGAGGTTCTTTTACATCTGGAATATGTCATTCTCATAAAGGAATCATATCTTTGAGACCTTAAAACAGCTATGGAACATATTATCAACTTGTAAAACTTTCATTAAAATAGGCAATTAAAATAAGATATATGAACTGAAAAAGTATCTCAAGCAAAATGTGACAAGTAGAGAAGTGGTAACAGCTTAACATACCCATGATGTTTTGATCAACAAAAATATCTACATTGAATTATGTATTGAGTGGAAGTGCACCAACTTAGAGATCTGTATTTAAATGTATTTTTTTATTTGGTTTAGTCTAAAGGGAAATGAATTCAAAGTTGAATTTTGATAATAGGCTTTCCCAGCCAGCAGAGACAATGAGGCAATACTTAAAATGTTTAAACCACCCCAAAAACATTAAAAATATCTTCATAAAGAATGAAATCAAATATCAAAACAAAATCAAACCAAACATTTGATTTTAAATCACCAAAAACCATGATCTCATAAAAATTACTAATTTAACATGTAAAGAAGAATCTATATGTTTAAATCACTAAAACACATATATATATTTATCTGGTTGGCTAAAAAATCGATTGACGGGATTTGGTATGATACTTATGAGATCGATGATATCGATGAGATTGATATTCCAATCTTTATTCTTAGAACGTATTGATTTGACCCCATAAGCGGATCACCACCCCATAGCATGTTGCCACCAGAAGCAGAGTAGTTAAGGCTCGCGGGCTAAGACCGGTCCCTCGCGGGCCTTGCTCTTTGGCCATATAGCCTAGCCCAGCCCAGACCGGATATAAGGCACAATATGGACCGGCCAGTCTAGCTTGTGAACTTGAACCGGCCCGACCCATTAACAATCTCATCCTTATCTAAAAAAATTATCAACTGTGTATGTATTGAAGCTTGAACTTTTGATCTCTCCCTTACTAAACATACTCCTTATCATTAGACCAAGATAATTTATTAAATATTGTTTTTGAATATATTTTTATTGTCTTCCAACACATTTTTTGTCAAATTCTTTATATAATATATTTTTGAGATAAATATTTTTAATTAAATATTTTTATAAGAGGATATGACTATTTATAGGCAAAATTTGAACAATGTATAATTTAAATAATATCATATGTCCATCAGTCCATAGTATGCATCACTAAACATTACCCACTCAAGATTTTCAAGATTTATGTGTTAATCAACATGAATTATAGATTAGTTATTTATTATTTAGTATATTTTGAGATAATTTATATATAATTTTTGTGATTGATGGATAGGTAGTACCAACGTAGTTGGGATGCACCTAATTCATAGTGATGTAACTCTCAAATTCAACAAATAAAATAATAATTTTATGATACTTTGAGCCTCTATTTTTATTATTATTTTTTATAATTATTTTAATTATTAGGACAAATCTTTCTATTGAGATTCTAAAGTGATAAAAAAATTATTTAAAGATTATCACATGACTTTTATTTAGCTTAGTGGCTCCCTTCCCACCAAGACTCAACTCTCCCCATCAAAAATTTTGAAAATTTTAACATGTTAAAGGAAGGGGCACAGTCTGATCCGGAACTAGACCGAACTGTTAGCCAGCCTAGCCTGACCAGTCCAAGGCTCAGCCCATGAGATCACGGGTCAGTTCAATGGTTCATCCTGGACCGTCCAATATATCCCACGGGCCTGCCCGAGACCAGTCCATGAACTTCCTGAAAAAGTTCAGGACCGGCGCTTAAACCGCTCGGGCCGCACGCCGACGGCATGGGCCCGGCCTGGTTGTCACCCCTACAACCGAGGGAGAGAGAGACAAAAATGAGAGTTTGATTTTTGCCTATGGTTTGAGCGGAAAAGACAAAAAAGAGAAGGGTAAATTAGGAGTGGGCTACCTATTGAACCGACAACCCACTCCTTAATGGATATAAGACTGGGATAGATGAGAATTGAAGAAAGAGAGAGAGATCAATGAAATGCAAACTGAATTCTCATTAACAATGACTAAACCATACAAAAAGACAAAGAGATATATATTAATACAGTAAGCTAAATTGAAGAATAATAAGCTTGACTAACAGTTAGCTAAATTGTTTTACTGACATGAGCATCACAGTAAGCTTTGCTATCATAAGCATTATTGTGATTATCATTAACATAATTTTCTCTATCAAGGATTAACCAGCCAGATCCAACGGTCAGGATTAATTCCAGCATCAACGTTGAAAAAAAAATTTCCAACATTGGAGAGGGATCCCAACGCTATATTTCTCTGCTTCTTTTTCTACTCGGATGAGTGATTTGTCGTCCTATTGTTGCTCCTTGCGGGCCACTCTTCTGCTGAGTCATCTGCCCTGTATAGTACAAACATCCAATAACATGATACGATTTTAAGTTCACAATACTATGTGAGGACCTTTTTCCCCGGCATAGTACATGGGCTAAGTCATCTGCCCTGTATAGTACAAAAATCTAATAACATGATACGATTTTAAGTTCACAATATTTTGTTAGGGCCTTTTTTCTAGGCATAGTACATGGGGTTTTTGTTGAACTTCCAACACATTTATTGAACCAGTAATAAAGTAATCGAAACCTCACTTATTGAATCTTTTAACACATTTGTTCAACCCGTTCAAGATATTTTTTAACCTCATGGTATCAATGTCGGAAAACAGCCCCGACATTGAACAATTTTTCACTATTTTAAGACCATTTTGTCCCAATGATTAAAAGATGAAAAATCAAAGGCATTTATTGGAAGGATGTGAAGGGCTAAGTTAGAAGATTGGGTGACTCAGCCAAAGGACATATGTCTTAGTCCTCATTAAAACTTCCACGTTAGATTTACAGTCGTATACCCTGCTTACTTTGATATATATCATCTACCCCGTACATGCCTACACATACATAGAGAGAGAGACGACTTGCAGGAAGGCAAAGATTGAAGCAGGCTGCAGCTAGTTGAAAACGGATATGGGAGAAGTATGTAACTGTTTCGTTTTTTCTAATTAGTTTTTAAATTTCATGGCATGAGGCATATTTTCCATCATTAATGTTTTTACTTGAAAAATAAATAAAAATAAAAGAGGCTTGTTTTAAATTTTATTCCACAATAGACATTCAATTTGATGGGTGATACTGATACTATTAGGAGAAGGAAGTGGAAAACAAGGAAGAGAAGAAGGAAATAGAAGAGAAAAATAAAGAAGTTGCTGAGATTGTGCTGAAAGTTGATATGCATTGCAATGCTTGCGCTACGAAAGTTTGTAGGCTCTTGAAGGCATTCCAAGGTATTTCTCCTTTACTCCTCTCTCTCTCTCTCTCTCTCTCTCTCTCTCTCTCTCTCTCTCTCTCT